>CM070746.1:1355265-1707014 GCA_036346245.1 Bonia amplexicaulis | reverse complement strand
ATGTTGCTCAGTAGCTCCTCCCGGTCCCCCTCACGATCAAATTCAATTCACCCCATCCCAGAGTCCTCCTCACCTCTACTCGACCTCTTCTCTCTACTACTTGTAGCTCTGCTCAGGCTCTAGGTCCTCGACCAACTAGCCGGCCCCTCCTCTCCCTCCCTAGATCCTGCTCCTATCCTCCGTCCTTCCTCCTCCTGCCAAGCCTCCCGCCTCCCCCTCCTTTGTTCGTCATTGTCGGTGGCCTGGTTTCAAGCTTCCCTGATTCCCCCATTGGCCCGCTGCTCCCCGAAGATCTACCTCTTGGGCCCCAGGCATCGCCGCTACCCTGGGCTCGAGGCTCGTGCCACCGACCGCCACCCCGAGTTCCCCGCAACTCTTCACGTCGCTAGCTGTTGGAAATTGGAACCTCATATGCGCTCAAAGTTCGCACGCGAACGCTCTTCTCGGTTGGATGAACTCACATAATGCAAAAAAAAAACGAAAATGGAGAGAAGGAGCACACACAGGATGCGACGTGCAAAAAACTGCCCATGTCTTTTCAGCATCTATCTCTTATTTATAGCAGTAAAGGACTCTATCTTACCATGCAAGAACTAATGGCATTTATGGTTGTTACATGCAGCAGTACTGTTATGCATGCAACCATTTACTCACACATACACTTAACTTTGCATGTAGACCCAACCGTCTCATCTTCCTGTGTTGAAGACTCGCACGTCTTCGTGGCCATTAACACGTCCTTAAGTACATGCGCTAATTAAGGAACTATTAAGATTAATTCTAACATTCTCCCCCGTAATCTTGATGTATTGATTCATACGTCGAAATTCGGTCTCCTGACGCATCTCCAAGGAGTTTTTCCGCCTTCTTGCTGACCATGCCGTCGGTAAAAAAATTTGTCGGCATCTTTTGCTTACCTCAGCTCCAATTGTCTTTCGCCGGTAACACAACTGGACGGCGATGGAGACTCTCATCAGAGCATACTCATGAGAACTTGGACACAGCTACAAGAACTCATACGCACACACATGCATCATGCACTGACTCACCTACATGCATGACCATGACACAAATATACGCACGTATGTAACACACCTCTTACGTGCACAAACACTAATGCACACATGCAACACACGCACTCACGCATGTAACGCACACACTAACAGCACACCTTGATTATTCCTAACAGTCTCTCCCAGATCAAGATGGCTTCACAGCAGTGTCGGTTCATTGTCGGCATCCGCCTCCATGAGATGCGCATGTTCTTCCTTCTTATGGCATTCGGAAACAAAATGCTCATAGTCGTTGCAGTTATAGCATCTTATTTTAGCCTTGTCGAATCTGCGATTCTTGCCGGAGCCAGAGCCACCTTCCTTGTTGTTGGCCCCGACTCCCATTGGTAATTGAGCGCAGATGCTCACCTTCCTCCTCACTAACCATGTGGCGCTCCTCGAACGCCTTTAGCCGCCCGAACATTTCTTCGACCGACATCACATCCAAGCCCTCGAAGTTCTCGAGAGTGCAAACGATCGGCAGAAACTTCGGTGTCAAGACCCGAAGCACCTTATCCACCACACAAGAGTCTTCAACCCTCTCTCCCAGCGTTCACATCTTGCTGAGAGCGAGGGTGACCCTCATGTTAAATGCATCAATTGACTCACCTTCGCGCACATGAAGGTTGTCAAATTCTTTCTTAGCGGTTTGAAGCTTAGCCCTTGTCACACGCTCAACTCCAACGTACATGGATTTGAGAGTCGCCCATGCCTCCTTCGCCGTCCTCTTGTCGTTGAGAGCAAGAAGGGTCTCCTCGCTCACACCATGATAGATAGCCGCGAGTGCCTTCTTATCTTGGCGCCTCTCGACGTCGTCATCTTCAATGGCATCCCACACTCCTTGCGCCTCCATGTACACTTGCATCTTCATTGACCATGCAGCATAGTTGCTACTAGTCAACAACGGGTACTGGAGCGTGATGCTCTCCTCCTTCCCGAGTCGCACCAACGGCCTACCGCGAGCCACCTACTCGCTGCCGCTAGCCACATGCATGTCGCCGCTGGCCACCTCCTCTAGGCCACCTGCGACACGCCTTGACGTCAACGGAGACAACGATCTCGCCATCCTCACCATCATAACACCGGCTCTGATACCAAATGTTGGAAATTGGAACCTCACATGCACTCAAAGTTCGCACGCGAACGCTCTTCTCGGTTGGATGAACTCACATAATGAAAAAAATGAAAATGGAGAGAAGGAGCACACACAGGATGCGTTACACTTAACTTTGCATGTAGACCCAACCGTCTCATCTTCCTGTGTTGAAGACTCACACGTCTTCGTGGCTATTAACACATCCTTAACTACATGCGCTAATTAAGGAACTATTAAGATTAATTTTAACACTAGCCACTGCTCAGCCTCAGCCCTCAGGTGTGCACTCTCCACTTACACCTTCTTCCTTCGATTTTGCCACTGGTAGGGTGGAGGAACTATGAGGTGGATGGATGTGATGATTAGTTGCTACTTGAGCCTTGTGGCCTTGTGGTTGTGAGGCTAACTGCCTAAAAAAAGCCCATCTCTTCTATTTTTCTTCTTCCATAGAGCCATCGGCTTCCAAGTTTCATCAAGCCCCACAACATCTCGATGGCACGGGGAGGGGGTATGATTCCCACGGAGGGTAGGTTGAAGCCTAAAGAAGCCCCCAGTGGATTCAGCCCTGACCTTATGTCTGCTCACCTCACCGTCGAAAGAGAACGGATGGTGGAGAAGGATGAATAAATGTGGAGGGGTAGATTGGTCATTTCTAAAAAATCCTAACAAGATCTAGGGAACTACCGGTGAGTTGAACTAACAAGGTGAGGGAAGTAGCATGAGAGGACAACAAAATTTTAGCTGGTGGCATTGGAGGAAAGAGTAATTTTAGGTGGCATATCAGGGAAACGGTAACTTTGTATAGTAAATAAGGAATTTTCTCATTAACATTTGGCTAACCCACAATTAAACTGGATTATGGCCCATAATTAAACTAGATTACGGTGCTTCATCTTAGGTGCCTGTTGTAGCTACTGACCAAACAGTAAAGTAGGAGAGTGGTGGAGTGGTTGAGATGGATGAATGATGGTTGCCCCTTCTCCATGTGCGGGGCATGTATATATTTCTCCATAAAGCACAATTACAATTTTGCCCTTACAATCATATGGCTCCCAAGGGTATATAGATCATTAGATATATCATATTGGGCCTTACAATTCCCTAACAGGCTGAATGAGCTTAGGTGGGGGCCACCCATACTACAGGAGCCTCTCATGGAAAGGGTTTTCACGGGCCAAAACCATACCTCCGAGCCCTTTGGCCCCCTCCGTCCTTGCGGCCTATGATGCATGCCGTGTCGGGCCGTACGGGCCGAAGTGATGATGTTGCCTCCCTAAAGTCGTAGCACCCCTCGACCGTAGTGGGACACAAGGCAAAATTTTGCTGGTGCGTCGTGCGTTGCCAGGAGGTGTTTGACCACGGTTGTGCGTACGTTCACGGCATCGCGGGACACGTGTGCCGGTACGGTTGGGAGTCTTGCGGTGTCAGTTTCCGCCAGTTGATCTTCCTGATCGTGGGGCAGCCGAACAGGCTTTAAAAGTGCGGTTGCCGTCGCATCGCTGTCCCATACTCTTGACTAGCTGCAACAACACCACTTTTCGCCACCGTCCACCACCACGCTTCTTCGTCTCGCCGATCCCATTTGGCCACCGGTGCTGTGAGAGGTCGACTCGAGAGCCCATCGCCGTCTGCCGCCCACCATCGTCTGAAGGACTATAGCTGAAATGCCCCGTGGTGACGATCGTTCTTGCCTGTCGAGTGGTGTCGCGTCGTCGAGCCGTGGCAGCTCCTCTAGCCGACGGAGCTCGTCGGCGACAGAGATAGAATATGAGCTGGTGGAGCGCGACCCCTCGTTAGCGAACAAGCGCTAGAGCGTGGCGAGGAAGCTTAATGTCGTCTGCACGAACGTGTTAGGGCAGAGTCTGGTGACGGAGGAGACCATTCGGTCTCTTTTGCGCGAAGGAAAACTTTCGAACCGCAATGTGGTGCACCTACCCTCCGCCGATGAGACGAAGCCGCACCCCACGGAGTCGGAGGCTGTGGTCTTTGTCACGTACCTTGAGGCCGGGCTTCGATTCCCATCTGCCCTATTTGTCGGTGAAGTGCTGCGGGTGTACGGGCTGGAGCTGGGTCACCTGACGCCGAATGCACTGGTCCGCCTGGCTGTCTACTGCTGGGCTTCGCGGATGGAGACTGCGTGGCCTAGCACTGTGTTGTTTGCGTTTCTCCACGACATGCATTGCCAACTAAAGAAGCTGGATTCGAACTTCGTGCCTCGGGAGCGTCAACTTCGTGCTGTGTCCGGCGTGCATGAAGCTTTTCTCGGCGAATGCAACCCGGGCGAAGTGGGAATCGAACTAGATGCGACGGTGGTTGTATCACCGCGTGGGGGGTGGCAGCAGTCTGAAGTGGATAGGCCGTCTGATGGAGTTCAACACCTCGCCTTCAGTGGATCTCGACCGCGACAACGAACATTGGGCGCGGAGGCTGGTGGGGGTTGCCTTCCGGTTCAACATGCGAGACCTCACGGAGGAGTCACGGCCACACTAGCGGAATAGATTGGAAGCTCGCTGGAGGTCTGCGGATGACTTGCCCCATCCATTGGCAACCTCGACACCGACGTACGAGGTCTTGTGCATCTATGATGGCGGTTGGCCAGTAAAAGCCCTATCTGAATGCCTTGCCAGCAATATGTGAGCCGCAGAGCCCGGTGTGGATCTCCGTGAGGCATCACAAAAATGGGGTGTAGACTCCCCTCTTATAGAGGACACCGTCGAACACCTGGAAAGATCTGGCGCGGTGCTGCAAATGTCGAAGCTCGAGGGGGTCATCTGGCTCTGCTATGCCTTGCAGGAAACCGTAGATGGACTCCCGCCAGTCGCCCTGCTGGACAATTTGGTGGACGAGAGCCGTGTCGCGGTTGTCTTGAGCGTTGGCTGCCATAGGCAAGACCTCGTAGAACGCTCCCTCAGGGAGGGGGAGCTGCTAGCTGACGGCCTTTGCGAGGACGTCGGTTTGTTCATTATCCACGCGAGGGATGGCCTTGATCGTGACGCCCGTGAAGTGGCGCCCTTTGCTCTCACCATTGCCGTACTTAGCCCATTTCGGTGTCCTTGGCTTGGTAGGATTGTCGGCGTGTCGCCACGGCACGCGAGTCGGTGCGAGATAAGGACCGTTCGTGCGCCAAGAGCTTTAAGTTTTGTGAGGCCGAAGAGCAACGCCTCATACTCGGCCGTGTTGTTGGTGGTGGGAATCCAAGGCAGCGTCAAATGCGGTGGTGACCTTACGGCGTGTGACCTTGCACTCACCCGGTAGAAGCCCCATCGATGTTAAGCATCCACACCGGATCCTCTGGTTGTTGCACGTGTTGAGCCGGTGGAGTCTACTTAGCGAGGAAGTTCGCGAGGACTTGAGATCTTATTGCCATTCGCGATGCGTACGTCAAGGAGAAGGGTGCCGGCTACGGCCGCCCGTTTGCCAATACGTCCAGTGGACTCTTTATTGTGCAGCATCTCTGCCAGAGGGAAAGAGGATGGCACAGTGATGGGGTGGGCTAGAAAATAGTGCTGGCGCTTCCTTGAAGCCACGATCAGTGCATAGGTTAGCTTCTTGAGTTCGGTGTACCACATCTTGGCGCTGAAGGGCCTCGGAGGCGGCACAGGCGTGAAGGGCACCCTCTCAGGGCGAGGGCAGTGGCCGCTTGTTCTTTGTGGCGACAAGGTAAAGCAAGAGGGGAGACTCTGGTGCTGGGGCGACCAACGTAGGAAGGCTTGCGAGGTGCTTCTTGAGGTTGTCAAAAACCTTCGCAGAATCGACGTCCCAATGGAACCCGTCGCAGCCGTGGAGGGTTTTGAAGAATGGCAAACCCCGTTCCGCTACCCTGGATAAGAAGCGGCTCAACGTGGCCATGCGTCCAATAAGCCTCTGGACTTCCCTCATTGTCTTGGGTGGCTCTATGGCCAGGATCGCATCGACCTTGTCGGGGTTTGCCTGGATGCCGCGCCCGAACTCGAGGAAGCCCAGGAGTTTCCTAGCCTGCACGTCGAAGATGCACTTGTCCAGGTTGAGCTTGATGCCCGCTCGCCTGAGGTTGTCGAATGTCTCTTGAAGATCCTAACCGTGGGAGGCGAGCTGCCTGGTTTTGACGACGATGTCATCGACATAAGCTTCAACGTTCTTCCCAAGCTGGGAGGCTGCGCGATCTTGACGAGACGCGTGAAGGTTGCCCCCGCATTTTTAGGCCGAAGGGTAACCTAACGAAGCAGTATGTCTCTACCGGCGTTATGAAGCTGGTCTTGTCCTCGTCGTCCTTGGCCATATGGATCTGGTGGTAGCCAGAGTATGCGTCCAGGAAGCTCATAAGCTCACACCCCGCCGTGGTGTCCACCAGCTCATCTATGCGCGGCAAGGGGTAATTGTCCTTCGGACACACCATGTTAAGGGTGGTGAAGTCGATGCACATGCGCCAGGAGCCGCTAGCCTTTTTCACCAGCATCGGGTTGGCAAGCTAGTCCGGGTGCTAGACTTCGCAGATAACTCCGGCTCGGAGAAGCTTCGTGACCTCTATGTTGGCCGCTTGCTGCTGCTCGATCGACATGCGCCGTAGACTTTGTCGGACTGGCTTGGCGTCGGTGCAGACTGCTAAGGTGTGCTGGATGAGGGTGCGGTCAACGCCCTTTATATCATTTGGGGACCACGCGATGACGTTCGTGTTGTCTCAGAGAACCTGGAGCAGGTCCTGCTCAACCTCCAGGTGAAGGCCGTCGCCGATGGACACATACTGACCCTCGGCTTGTAAGGGCACCCTCTTGATTTCGCTATTCGAGCGGGGCTTGGGCGTCCATCCCAGGGCGGAGGGCATGTCTTCCTTTGGATTGTCGGTGAGGACATGCACCTTGCGGTGCGGGCCCCGAGCACCAAGCTCTATGCACCGGGCGAGGTCCTGGTCACCGAAAGTGGTGATGATACCTTGTGGGCCTGGTGCTTCATGCATAGGTAGCCATGGTGCGGGACTGCTCCGAAGGCGTTGAGGGTTGGGCATCCCAATATGGTGTTGTACGGGTACGGGATGTGACGACGTTGAAGGTGACATCTTCACTCCTCATGTTGCCGCCCTAGCCGAAGGAGACTTGTAGGCGTATCTGGCCCAACGCCTTCAGTGGCTGACCCACGAAGCCCTGCAGTGGGATTCCTGAGTGCCCCAAACGGCTTCGGGGTATCCCCATTTGGTCGAAGGCCTCGTGAATGTAATGTTAGTGGAGCTACCTCCATCAACCAAGGCAGCTTCACATCGCAACCTATGATAGCGGCACGGATGACCGGGGGTCTTGGTGAGGGAATTCCACACCTTCCGCATCGGCGAGATGTGAATGTGATGTCGTGTTGCGCCCGTTAGCTAGGGCGCTTCGCGAGTGTGCCACCACGGTGCAACCTTCGCACATAAGCCTTCTACTGCCGCGCCGAGGAGAATTCCAGCGAAGAGCCCCCAGAAATGACATTTATGATCCGGCGCTGGGCTCCCTCCGGGGCCTATATCCGCAGGGGGCCCTCTTGAGGTTGCTGCACGTGGGCCACCATTGGTGGCCCGCTTACAGGGCTCTATCCCTGGCGACACTCTGACGAAGCGCCGCAATGGCGGTGCACGTCCGCGTGAAGTGATCTCCACGGCCATGCACCTCACATCACATGACGTACTCCTGGCGCCCTTGCTCTGCATGGGGTCTATCGTCGTGATCTCGGCCGCGCCCTCGCCCTCGGCCTCTGTGACCTCGCCCACGACCGGCGGGGGCGCTGTCCTCCGAGCCACCTTCGATCTCGAAGACATAGCGGGCCCTCTGGGATCTACGCTGGCTGTGTTTGGGCTTGTCACTTGGCGAATCATGCTTGCGCTTGGAGGTGTCCTTATGCTCAGAGGCGTCCTTTGAGGACTCCTGCTTACGCTTGGCGGCGCTCTTCGACGAGTCCTCTAGTTGATTGGTGTCGGAGTCATCGCCTCTACGCTGTTGTGCATCCTCCTCTGCCCTCACATACTCTTCCATTTTATCGAAGAGCATGGAAACTGTCTTGGTCGGCTTGTGCACGTTGTACTCGGCCAACGGCCCTGGGCAGAGGCCTTGGATCGCTGCGTTGATGATGGTAGTCTCGTTAACGTCCTTTACTTGGCAGCGAACCTTGGCGAAGTGCTTCAAGTACTCTTAGAGCTTCTCCGAGGGTTTTTGCTTGATAGCGAAGAGCTGATCCGTGTCAACACGCTCGACGTAATTCCCTTGGAAATTGTTGCACAAGCGGTCACGGATTTGCTCCCACGCGTAGATGGAGTTCGGTTCTATGGTAAAATACCAAGAGAGCACCACTCCCTGCAACGCGAGGGGTAGCCCCTTCGCCTTGGTGGAGTCATCCCCGCCTGCGGCTTCGATAACGGTCTCGTACACGCGCACAAACTCCCGGGGGTCCGTATCGCCTTTGTACGGCTCGATGGTGGCGGGAAACTTGAAGTCTTCCGACCACGCTGATTGCTGTAGGCCTGCGGAGAGGGGGGACTCGGATCCACGCACCGATGATGAAGCCCTGGCGTCGCGTCTGTTCGCCCACTATGGCGTAGGCTCTGCTGTTGTCATCGATGGGAGTTGTTGGCTCCGAGCCTCTTGTATCTCCTGCACGGCTCCGCGGAGATCCGCTAGCTCCCGTTGTAGCATGCCGAGGGCCGTCAGTAGGGCGTTCTCCACCGTCGACGTGGTCGCGCCGGCCTGAGCGCCGACACGCACCGTCGAGTTGGTGACGACCACGGTTTGCTCTCTAGAGTTGCCCGGCGCGCCGGTGCGGTGGAATCCGGCATCGGTGACGAGGCCGACGTTGCCGCCGGAGCCGCTCGTCGCTTCCGCACCGGGCGCGGGGGTAGTGGCCGTGCCAACACGGGCATCAGTGTGACCGCTCCCGACGACCTGATCAGCACTACCCGTGCCGACCGCCGTGCCAGTAGTGGGGGTGACCGTCGCGTTATGAGCGTCGACGTCGGCAGCCGTAGCGCCGACGTTGCCTTCCACGTCAGCCGCTGATGTAGAAGCCCTGGCGTTGACGAGCGCCGCCATCGTGCTTCTCTTCTTCCTTGCCGCCGATGATGAAGCTTTCTTAGGTGCCATCCTTCTTCGAATCTTGAGGCTCGCTCAGTCGTCCCCACAGACGGCGCCAATTATTATGGCTACTGACTAAACAGTGAAATGAGAGTGTAGTAGTGGGGATGAGAGATGAACAATGCTTGGCCTTTCCCCATGCCCAGGGCAACCATATATATATTCACATAGAGAGTATTTTACAATCACGTCCTTACACTCAAGTACTCCCACAAGGGGATTTATGTCACTATATATGTCCTATTTTGGGTTTTACAACCCTTTAGCAGGCCACTCCTACAACATACATGATAGTACTATCTAAGCCAGCTGAGCTTAGCTAAACCATTCCATAATTTATTTAATAGGCCTGAGCTGTATAGGCGGTTCAATTACACCAGGACATGCACATACTAGTCAGCCCCAGTATCTGAACTCGCGCATTACTTCCTTACTGTCAAAATCACCAGAAGAACTACTCATAAGCCATTCTGCACCTCTGATTAATTTCTTGTTATTGGGGTCTATTTTATTGCTTCTCGTTCCCCATTAGTGAGGTGGTAAGCAAGTACACATTATACAAGTTCTATTCCTGCTTGAGAACAGAATACGTGTACTTATTAGTTGCAAAACAGAGACATGTAAGCATTGACTTCTTGCCTGCTAATTTCCAGCACTAAATTCCCCTACACATAACCACTTCAATTGACTAACAGAAGAGACACATAAAGTCATGCTTCATGCTTATATGTTGCTCCCAAACTAGGCACATATAAGCACCAGGCACAAACCACGGCTTTCCTTGTGTGCAAGCAAACCTGGCAGCTCTTTTAGCAAAGCTCTCTTTGCTTCCAACAACTGATCTATTCAGCTTCGGTATCGGTCTCGATTAAAAGTTCAAAACCTTAGAGAAACGCATGCTTCGAGCCAACAAGATGCCATCTCTGCAAGCTAAGCCTCAGCAGCTCCAAATGTTGACCACCAACACCAATTTCGTTTTTTATCTTCTGGTGAACACTTTTCTAATGTAGATCAGATATCATGGATATTTCTCAAAAATCTGCTAGGCACAGCTTAAGATGCACAATTAAGATAGCAAGAAAGTATATAGATTGGTTTGGTTGGGGTGCGCCAAGCCTAGGCTGTAGTGCAACACCTAGACGACACACAAAGGCCCCAGTAGCAAGCCACTGTGGTGGACCCTCCACCACAAAAAATAAATTTAATATCACAGTGGACACATGGCCCACATATCAGATATTAAACTGATAAGAACAGATACTACACTTGATCTTAGCCAAAAGGCCGAGAAAGGTATGAGTTGGAATGGAGAACCGCGCATCCTTTTATAGCCGCTCCTTCTGCCACGCTGCTGCTTGGGTACTCGATGTGGTACTAAACACGCGGCTGCCTTCCGGCCTGATCTGCCGCCGGCAACGTGCCCTGGTTAAAACTCGTTGGCGCCAAGGATCCGGCTGGAGAAGAAGATAACGCAGGGACGGCGGCAGTCGCCGGAGAAGATAACACGGGGGGCGGCAGGCAGTTGCCGATGATCAGAGAAAGACGTCGACGATATGGCGACCAAGGGAAACTGCTTTCGTCACATACGAGTCTAGTGGGCAGTTTCTTCCGATTCAAACACGCGATCAATGGAGCATGGCCTAATACACGTTGTGACATTGAACAACACCATCTCGATTAAATTTTTTGGCCTCTATTTCCCAATGCTAAAATTTATAATATTCTACGGTGAGAATGAGCTAACTGTTGGACTTCGACGCGCGAAGTCCTGCAGGTGCGGAGTCCGTACTTCGCTTGTCGTGCGAAGTCTCCGACTTCGGAGTGGAGCCCTAGTCTTGACTTGACTTGAGTCCTACTTGAAGGAGTCGCCGATCGCGAAGTCCTGCATGTGTGAAATCCCTACTTCGCTTGTCGTGCGAAGTCTCCGACGTCGAAGGGGAGCTCGACTTCGAAGTCCTACTTCGAAGGAGTCGGATGCGCGAAGTCTCGGTCTTCGGCGAGGAGCCTCTGGACCTTCGCTGCGTAAAGTCCTGGACTTTTACTTCGAAGGCCTCAGTTTTCGCTTGTCGGAGTCTACACTCGATCTCACTCCGAACAACTCAAGAACAGTATAGCTCACACAGAATTTGGCGCTGCAGAACTTGGCAGCTTTTCAGGTTTGCTTCCTCCCATTATATAGCAAATAAACAAGAGAAATTGACCAACTAATTACCAGAGAAACTGAACTACTAATTAACAAAAAAACTGAACTACATTATGTGCATGACATGCACTGCTTCAAGATGCATTATGGACGGCAGACATGCAGACTAAAAGTAGTAACTAACATGCAGAATTACTAGATTAGCTAACATTACTCCCCCTAATCTAGTTGTGGTTGATGTCGACAACGCCGAGCTTCGAGCGCAGGTGTAGAAAACGCACTCGGCCAAGTGATTTGGTTAGTATATTCGCCAGCTGATCGTCGGTGTGGACTTTACGGATGGCGAGTTGGCCACCCTCGACGCACTCCCGGATGTAGTGGAAGCGTGTCTCGATATGTTTTCTCCGACCATGGAAGACCGGATTTTTGCACAATTGAATCGCCGACTGATTGTCGACGTAGATTGTCGCGGCGCTGATGTCTCGCCCATAGAAGTTGCCGATCAGCCGCCTGAGCCAGATTCCCTAGCATGTTACCGCTGAGGCCACAATGTACTCGGCCTCGCACGATGATAGCGCCACCACTAGCTGCTTTTGCGACTGCCACGACACAGTCGCGTCACTATACCCCTGAGCTCGATCTCGTTGTGCCCCTTGGTGTAGCTAAGGCCAAAGTGGAGCGTACCAGCGACGTAACGAAGTAGATGCTTGATGGCGCTAAGGTGTTCCGTCGTCGGGTTTGCCATAAATCTGCTCACGTACTTGACCACGAAACTGATATCTGACCGGTGTGGACCAAGTACCAGAGGCTGCCAACCACACTACGATAGAACATGGGATCAACAGGTGGAATGAAGCTATCCTTACTTAGTTTACGACGTGCCTCCATGGGCACTTGCACGACAATGCAGTCGACCATGTTGGCCTTGTCCAGGAGCTTTGCCGCATACGCAGCTTGGTTCATGGTGATCTTCTCGGGCAGCTGCTTGACATCAATGCCGAGATAGTAGCTCAACTGCCCGAGGTCGCTCATCTTGAACGAGCGCTTCATTTCCACCTTGAACGACTCAATCTCAATTTGGTCGGCGCCGGTGAGGATCAAATCGTCAACACAGTGCGTGAACCCGAGCACCACCAGCGTGTGTTCGAGCTTGGCATTCCATGCTCGAGGAGCTTATCGTAGGCCGTGGAGTGCTTTGTGCAGCCGCAGTACTTGCTGCTTATGCCCGGCGATCATGAATCCTAGCGGTTGAGCGACGTAAACCTCCTCCGTGAGGTCGCCGTTCAGAAACGCAGACTTGACATCGAGATGGTGGGCGCCCGACCCTGGTCGCCGCCACCGCCAGATGTCGCACGGAGTCGAGCCACGCCACAGGTGTAAAAACCTCATCGAAATTCATGCCAGTGTGTTGTACGTACCCCTTAGCCACCAGCCACGCCTTGTGCCAAACCACCGCCCCCTGTGCATCCTTCTGGAGCTTGGACACCCATTTGAGGCCAATCGGGCGATGTTCGGCCGGGAGGTCCACCGCCTCCCACGTGCCATTGTCCTCAATGGCTGCCATTTCATCTTCCATTGCGGCGCGCCACGCCGGATTGGTGGCTGCCTCATCGAATGAGGTGGGCTCCTCGGTCGCAATGAGGAGCCCCTCGTCGGGGTCCAGTACGCGTGGCTCGGCAATATCGATGCAATTATCCACTGTGCGAAAACGCCGCAGTGCGCCGTTGTCACTATGGTCGAGCCCCGATGGGATGTGCAACGGTGGAGTACAGTGCTCTCGACTTCAGCACCACTAGTGTCGTGGGTGGCGTTTATGGGCGTTCGGGGTGACGCCACAGCTTCCTCTTCTTCCTCCAGGGACGGGACCATAGGGGATACATGGCGTTCGGCTCGCCGCGACCGTACTCCACGGTGAATGTCTCTGGGCTGGCACCGCTGTTCGTCTCCCAATTCCACCCTTTGGTCTCGTCGAACACCACGTCGCGGGTCACATGGAGCCGGCCGCCCACCGGATCGTACACCCGGCAGCCTTTGGAGCCCGGCTCGTACCCGACGAAAACCATCTTCACGCTCCGGTCGTCAAGCTTTGCGGCGTGCGGGTGTGTGACCTTGACGTGAGCGAGGCAACTGAACGTGCGCATGAAATGCACAGCCAGTTTCTTGCCATGCCAAGCTTCATAAGGCGTCATCCCGATGACACTCTTCATAGAAGAACGGTTCAAGATGAACATGGCGGCGCTTCGCCTTCCCCAAGAAGGTGCTCGATGTCGCCGCGCGAGGAGACGGCCAGCGCCATCGCCATCACTGTTTGATTCCGGCGCTCCACGACCCCGTTTTGTTGCGGCGACTATGGCGTTGTGAGCTGCCGGTGAACGCCCTTCTCCGCGCAATACTCGCCGAAGGTCAACGCCATGAACTCGCCTCATCGGTCCATGCGTAGCACCCAGAGTTTCATGCCAGTCTCCACCTAGACGCCAGCTTGGAACTTCTTGATTGCGCTCGCCGCCTCATCCTTCCCCGACTACAGCACCAGCCACATAAAGCGGCTAGTGTCGTCGACAAGTAGGAGAAAGTACCGCTTTGCCGCCGGGTCACCGTAGTGGTGGCCCGCAAAGGTTGCCGTGGACGAGATCAAGCCGGCCCTTCGTGCGACACTTGGCCTCTAGAGGGAACGGTGAGCATCGTTGCTTGCCGACAAGGCACATGTCACACAACTGGTCGACTTGATCTAGCAACGAAAACCCATGCACCATGTCGCCATGCCCAAGTTTCTTCAACCCCTCGAAGCTCAGGTGGCCGAACCGCTCATGCTAGTGCCACGCATCGTCGTTCGCGTGCACCAGGAGTGAGATCGGTCGAGCGAGCGTGAGGGTGATCTTGTATGGTCGATTCGCTGATTGCCGTACCTTGACGAGAAGCTCCCTTCTCAGATCACGCACCCATAGTGCGCTGTCCTGAATCAACACTTGGCACCCCGACCTCGTCGAGTTGACCCAAGCTGATGATGTTGCTGCGCAGACGTGGGATGAAGTATACGTCCGATAGCACATGACGGCGTCCACCCCGTGCCATGAACATGATCGTGTCGTGCCTGAGGATGTCCACCATTGATCCTTCGCTGAACTTCACTGTGCCCGTGATGTCGCGGTTTAGCTCGGAGAAGGCCACGCCTTTTCCCGTCAAATAGTTCGATGCGCCCATGTCGAGGTACCACAAGCCGTCGTCCTGGCCACCTGTATGGTTGTCGGTGTCACTCAACTGCGTCGTCGCGCGTTCTTCATTGAGGAAGACCCGTCCACCGATGTGCACAGGTGTAGCGCGCTCTGGGAGGCGTGCGGGCATCAGTGAAAGAGATTGAATTTAGTTTATGTTCGTTTGGTTTGTTTTTACTTTTTTTTTATTTTCTGTAGGACCGAAGATGGCGACAGATAGGAGTGAATTGTGGCTCAAAATTTCCCCTAAGACAAGAGTGGTCGAACAAAATCAGAGTGGTCAAAAACCAATATTGTTGAAATAAAACTAGAGTGGTTAAAAATCAATGTGGTCGAAATAAGATCGAGTGGTGAAAACCAATTTGGTTAAAATAAGACAAGAATTATCGAAAACCAATATGGTTGAAATAAAACGGGCCGATAAAAATGAATACAATCGAAAGAAGACCAAAGTGGTCGGGAATGAACAGAAATTTTAGCACTATATCTTGAGCGAAAAATCTATGTAACTTTTGATCAACACAAACTCGGCACCAAGCGAACAATTTTCGCAAGGAGAAGAAAAAACTAAGTGGTAATAGGCAATTAAACTCTGATTGAATTTTAAACGTGGGTTTTGTTTGAAGTAGATTGAATTTAGTGTATGTTCCTTTGGTTTGTTTCTACCTTTTTTTATTTTCAATCTGTTTAATTCACATCCTCCTCAAACTCCATGGATTACAAATTAAATATGATTGAAATTGTAGGATTGTCAATGGCAAATAAAGAGGGTGAATGATTGTAGTTCGCAGTGAAAATATTTTCTTAAATCTCAGTATTCTATTTTTACTTTGCAAACACGAGAAAACAGAAATACAAAAATACAACAAAAATAGAAAATAGTTGACAGTTCCAAATGTGCCCTGATTTTTGTCCCTATGAGCTAAACTTGAACTGGGATTGATCATGCTGCCCCTTTAGAGTGGGTCATACTGCCCATGCTACTCTCGTCAGAGTGAGCAACTCATTTGAGAATCCACTGTAATGAATATTGATTAGCCGTATGTTGTAGGGTGGCCCACCCAGCCAGTAACTTTGCTAAAGGGTTGTAAATCCCAAAATAGAATATGTATAATGACATAAATACCCTTACGAGGGGACATGAGTGTAAAGGCTTGATTGTAAAATACTCTCCATGTGAATATATATATGGCTGCCCTGGGCATGGGGAAAGGCCAAGCATTGTTCATCTCTCATCTCCACTACTACAATCACACTCTACTGTTTGGTCGGTAACCACAACAGTTGGCACCGTCCGTGGGGAAGACTGAGCTAGCCCCAAGATTTGAAGAAGGATGGCACCCAAGAAAGCTTCATCATCGGCGGCAAGGAAGAAGAGAAGCACAACGGCGGCGCTCGTCGACGCCTGTGGCTCAGATCGGTCTTGGCGCGATGGCAATGCAAGCGCCTTCTTTGCCGACGTCGGCGCCGACGTCGTGTGATGACGCCCCTTGTTGGCGGCGGTCGGCCTTTGGTAGTGTCGATCGGGTCACCGGGAGTGGTCCCGCGATGCTCGCATTGGCACGGCCATCGTCCCCACACCCGTGTGGGCGATAAGCAACCGGCGGCAATGTCGGCCTCGTCACCGACGCCGGAGTCGACCGCACCGGCACGCGCGGAGTTTATACCTCGCAGAGTGCACGCGGGGGCGTGCCTCCGTGCATCTTATTTAGACTCGGTAGAGTGCACGCGGAGGCGGGCCTCCACGTGTCTTATTTATAAATCGTGAAGTCGCGGCGGGGCGGGCCTCCGTGCATCTTATTTATAATCCGTATAGTGCACGGAGGCATGCCCCGCGTCTTATTTAGACTCCGTAGAGTATGCGGCGGCGGGCCTCCGCTAATGTTGCGGTGATGAGTCGAGGAGGCGTGCTTCCACGCGTCTTAATTAGACTACAGCAGAGTGCGGCGGGGTGTCCTTCCGCACGTCTTATTTATGCTCCGTAGAGTGCGGGCGAGGCTTCCTCCGTGCGTCTTATTTATACTCAGTAAAGTGCACGGGCGTTCCTCCACGCGTTTGTTTAGACTCGGTGAGTGCGGGCGGGCGTGCCTCCGCGTCTTATTATACTCAGTAGAGTGCGCGGGCGTTCCTCCACGCGTTTTGTTTAGACTCGGTAGAGTGCGGGCGGGGGCGTGCCTCTGCGCGTTGCGGCGAGGTGAGTGCGGCGGGCGTGCCTCACGCATCTTATTTATACTCCATAGAGTGCATGCAGGCGTGCCTCCGCGTGTCTTGTTTGGACTCCGTGCGGTGGGCCTTGTGGTGCGGGCCCCAAGCACCAAGCTCTATGGGCCGGGCGAGGTCCCGTCACCAAGATAATGATGATACCTTGCGGGCCGGGAGCTTCATGCATAAGAAACCATGGTGTGAGATCGCCCGAAGGAGTTGAGGTTGGCTGCCCGATGGCATTGTACAGTGCGAGATGTCAACGACGTCGGCGGTGACGTCCTCGCTCCTCGCGTTGTCGCCACGCCAAAGGTGACTTGCGGCGTGTTGTTGCAACGCCTTGGTGACCCCGAAGCCCCGCAATTGGATTCTGAGGGGCCCAAGCGACTACGAGGATCCCCATCGGTCAAGAATGCCGCGACAGGATGTTCTCGGGCTACCTCCATCAACCAGGGCGCGTTTGGCGTCGCATCCTGCGATGGCGGCCTGGATGACCAGGGGATCTTGGTGAGGAAACTCCATGTCCTCAGCGTCAGCGGGCGTGAAGGTAATTTCGTGCTATGCCTTCTCCGGCAGTGCTTGCACCGGGTACGCTACCACATGGTGTAGCCTCCGGGCGTGGGCCTTCTGTTGCCGCACCGAGGCGAACCCCAGTGAAGAGCCCTCGGAGATGACGTCTATAATCCGAAGATCTGGCTCCCTTCGGGCGAAATTGCAAGGGCTATCACTGGGGTTGCTACGTGGGCTGAATCGCATGGGCCTCCACAGGGGCTGCGCATGTGGGCCACGATGGCGGGCGTGTCAAGGTTCTATCCTGGCGGCGCCTCGACGGAGTGCCGCAATGGCGATGCTGCGTCTGCGTGTTGTGGCAACCTCGGCCATGCACCTCGCACCACAGGCCGTAGAGCTGGTCTTCTTGTTCTGCATGGGGTCTATCGTCACGATCCCGGCCACACCCTTGCCCCCCGCCTCGGCGACCCTGCCCGCGACCGGCGGGGGTACCGTCTTCAGAGCCGCCCTCGATGTCGAAGACGTAGCAGGTCCTCTGGGATTTACGTTGGTTGCACTTGGACTTGTCACCCGACGGGTCCTTATGCTTGGCGTCCTTGTGCTCGAGGGCATCCTTCGAGGACTCTTGCCTGCGCTTGCCCTTCGAGGAGCCCACCTTCGGTGAGTCTTCGTTTTTCGTTGAGCCCGCCGCTTGATTAGTATCGGAGTCGTCGCCCTTGCGCCGTCGCACGTCCTCCTCTACCCTCACATACTCCTACATCTTATCGAAGAGCTTCGCGACTGTCTTGATTGGCTTACACGCGTTGTACTCGGCTAACGGCCCCGAGCGGAGGCCTTGTACCACTGCATTGAAGTATTCTTGGAGCTTCTCTGAGGCTTTTTACTTGACGGCGAAGAGCTGGTCCATGTCGACGGGCTCGATGTAGTTTCCCTGGAAGTTGTTGTAGAGGCGGTCCCGGATCTGCTCCTACGTGTAGATGGAGTTTGGCTCTATGGCGAAAAACCAAGAGAGCGCCACTCCCTGCGGCGAGGGGAGCCCCTTCACTTTAGTGGTGTCATCTCCGCCAGTAGCTTCGATAGCGGTCTCGTACACGCGCACGAATTCCCGAGGGTTCGTGTCGCCCTTGTAACTTGAAGTCCTCCGGCCATGCTGATTGCTGCAGGCCCGCGGAGAGGGGGGACTACGGATCCACATGCCGCAGCGGGACGCGACTGGAGGTGGGGGCGTCATGGCTGTCCGCCCGTTCTGCTACGCGTGGGCTCCGGCACGGCCACCGGTGGGACTTGTTGGCTCAGAGCATCTTGTATACCCCGCACTGCTCCGCGGAGGTCCGCGACTCCGCCGCATCATGCGAAGGCCGCTAGTAGCGTTCTCCACCGTCGGCGTGGTTGCGGCCGTTGGAGTAGCGGGTTGCACCATCGGTGGCGGCAACCACGCTTGTGCTCGTAATCGCTCGGTGCGTCGGTGCGGTGGGCTCGGAGTCCGTGATGGGACGGCGTCGCCGCCGAGGCCATCCGCCACTTCGCCGGGCGCGATGGCGTGCCGCGTAGTCCGGCATCGGCGTCGACACTCTTGACGGTCCGGTCAGCACCCGCGCCGACCGCCACGCCAGCGGTTGTGGCGACTGTCGCGCCACAGGCATCAAGGTTGGCAGCCGTAGCACCGGCGCTGTCGCCCACACCCATAGCCACAGCGCTATCGCCCGCACCCGTAGTCGATGCGTTGCCGAGCACCTCTTTCACACTCCTCTTCTTCTTTGCTGCCGCCGACGAGGAAGCTTTCCTTGGTGTCATCCTTCTTTAGATCTTGGAGCTTGCTCTTGTCTTCCCCACGGACGGTGCTAACTGTTGTGGTTCTGCATCAAACAGAGAGATGGTTGTATGGTAGTAGAGATGTTAGGTGAGCAATGCTTGGGGCTTCCCCATGGCGTGGATGGCCTTATATATATTCACATGGGAAGTATTTTACAAATGTATCCTTACACCCAAGTATCCCTCTCAAGGACATTAGAACTGCATCACAATAACTCAGAATAGAGCACAGATAAAACCATAATATAAACCACATATATCTGTACTGTAAACAGCGTGCCAATTTAAAGGCAGTTAAATTAAATCCTACAAATAAGGTGAAAGTGCAGCTTGCCTTAATAACTGATTGGGCACTAAGAATCGCTTTATAAAGATGCATCTAAGCAAGAGGACTAGTATTGAACCTTGGCGCTAAGGATGAGGAACACTAGCCAGCTTGCTAGTCGGCAGGAGGCATGCACTAAATTCCCCTAAGCTGTCTGACATGCGCTGGGTCTGTAAGTGCATTTTGCAGCTGCGTTGGATGGTGATGCCATCTCTGTAAGCTAAGCCACAGCAGCTCCAAATGTTGACCACCAACACCAATTTCGTTTTTTATCTTCTGGTGAACAACACTTTTCTAATGCAGATCAGATATCATGGATATTTCTCAAGAATCTGATAGACACCGCCTAAGATGCACGATTAAGATAGCAGAAAAGTTCATAAATTGGTTTGGTTGGGGTGCGCAAGGCCAAGGCTGTAGTGCAACACCTAGGCGACACACAAAGGCCCCAGTGGCAAGCCACTGTGGTGGACCCTCCCCCACAAAAAATAAATTTAATATCACAGTGACCCACATATCAGATATTAAACTGATAAGAACAGATACTACACTTGATCTTAGCCAAAAGGCCGAGAAAGGTATGAGTTAAGATGGAGAACCGCGCATCCTTTTATAGCCGCTCCTCCTGCCACGCTGCTGCTTGGGTACTCGATGTGGTACTAAAACTCGTCGTGATGGATGGCGCCAGCCACCAGTAATTTAATTAAAAGTTGGATCAAGCTAATAATGCATCAACGAATGTCTGAGGCTCCCGTTCAGAAAGCATAAGCAACAAAATCAGGGTGATTGTTAGCTGCTGCTGCTGCTGCTACCACAGAATTCATGTCATACTCGGATTGCACAAATCGTTTTCTGTTTATATAAATCGTTTTATATTGTGCGGTCTGCCGAGGTTCAACTAAGATAAGGATCTTATAGCTGAAAGCTAGGAAGCCAATTTGGAGCCAGGCGAGACGAGTGCTTGCTGACATGCAGCCATGCGGCGGCGGTAGTGGGTGATGATCAGAGAAAGCTAGCGCCATTGCAGATGTAAAAGAGATGACCACGTCAATGATGACGCCGCGGTGGTTGGCGCCAAGGATCCGGCTGGAGAAGAAGATAACGCAGCGATGGCGGCATTCGCCGGAGAAGATAACACGGGGGCGGCAGGCAGTTGCCGATGATCAAAGACGTCGACGATATGGCGACCAAGGGAAACTGCTTTCGTCACATACGAGTCTAGCTAGTGAGCATGCAGTTTCTTCCGATTCATACATGCGATCAATGGAGCATGGCCTAATACACGTTGTGACATTGAGCAACACCATCTCGATTAAATGTATTGGCCTCTATTTCCCAATGCTAAAACTTACAATATCCTCCTTCGAAGGAGTCGCTTCGATGCACGCAATCCTGCAGGTGTGAAGTCCCTACTTCGCTTGTCGGGCGAAGTCTCCGACTTCGGAGCGGAGCTCAACTTCAAAGTCCTACTTCGAAGGAGTCGGAATGCGCGAAGTCTCGGTCTTCGGCGCGGAGCCTCTGGACCTTCGCTGCGTAAAGTCCTGGACTTTTACTTCGAAGTCCTCAGTTTTCTCCTGTCGGAGTCTACACTCGATCTCACTCCGAACAACTCAAGAACAGTATAGCTCACGCAGAATTTGGCGCTGCAGAACTTGGCAGCTTTTCAGGTTTACTTTCTCCCTTTATATAGCAAATAAACAAGAGAAACTGACCCACTAATTACCTGAGAAACTGAACTACTAATTACCAAAAAAACTGACTTGCACTATGTGCATGACATGCACTGCTTCAAGATGCATTATGGACGACAAACATGCAGACTAAAAGTAGTAACTGACATGCAGAATTACTAGATTAGCTAACATTACTCCCCCTAATCTAGTTGTGGTTGATGTCGACGACGCCGAGCTTCGAGCGCAGTGTAGAAAACGCACCTGGCCAAGTGATTTGGTTAGTATATCCGCCAGCTGATCGTCTGTGTGGACTTTGCGGATGGCGATTTGGCCACCCTCGACCACTCCCGGATGTAGTGGAAGCGTGTCTCGATATGTTTGCTCCGACCATGGAAGACCAGATTTTTGCACAGTTGAGTCGTCGACTGATTATCGACGTAGATTATCGCGGCGCCGACGTCTCGCCCGTAGAAGTTGCCGATCAGCCGCCTGAGCCAGATTCCCTAGCATGCCGCCGCTGAGGCCGCAATGTACTTGGCCTCGCACGATGATAGCGCCACCACTGGTTGCTTTTACGACTGCCACGACACAGGCGCGTTGCCGAGGTAGAACAAAATGCCGAAGGTGCTCTTGCAATCATCCACGTCACCAGCCATGTCCGCGTTGCTGTACCCCTTGAGCTCGATGTTGTTGTGCCCCTTGGTGTAGCTAAGGCCAAAGTGGAGCATACCAGCGACGTAACGAAGTAGATGCTTGACGGTGCTTAGGTGTTCTGTCGTCGGGTTCGCCATAAATCTGCTCACGTACTCGACCGCGAAACTGATATCCGGCCGGGTGTGGACCAAGTACCGGAGGCTGCCAACCACACTACGGGAGAACATGGGATCAATAGGTGGATTGGAGCTCTCCTTACTCAATTTAAGAAGTGCCACCATGGGCACTTGCACGGCATTGCAGCCGGCCATGCCGGCCTTGCCCAGGAGCTTTGCCATATACGCAGCTTGGCTCATGGTGATCTTCCCGGGCAGCTGCTTGACATCAATGCCGAGATAGTAGCTCAACTGCCCAAGGTCACTCATCTTGAACGAGCACTTCATTTCCACCTTGAACGACTCAATCTCAATTTGGACGGCGCCGGTGAGGATCAAATCGTCAACATACACGCCCAGGAGCACACGTCCTCACCCTCGCCGCGTGTGTACACCCCGTGCTCTTCCTCGCAACGCGTGAACCCGAGTACCACCAGCGTGTGGTCGAGCTTGGCGTTCCATGCCCGTTGAGCTTATTGTAGGTCAGAGTGCTTTGTGCAACGCGGATTTGCCGCCACGCCCGGCGATCATGAATCTCGGTGGTTGAGCGACATAAACCTCCTCCGTGAGGTCGCCGTTCAGAAACACAGACTTGACGTCGAGATGGTGGAGCGCCCAACCCTTGTGCGCTGCCACCGTTGCTAGTGTGCGCATGGAGTCGAGCCACACCACGGGTGTAAAAACCTCATTGAAATCCACGCCAGTGCGTTGTACGTACCCCTTAGCCACCAGCCGCGCCTTGTACCGAACCACCGCCTCCTGTGAATCCTTCTTGAGCTTGAACACCCATTTGAGGCCAATCGGGCAATGTCCGGCCGGGAGGTCCATCGCCTCCCACGTGCCATTGTCCTCAATGGCCACCATTTCCTCTTCCATTGCGGCGTGCCACGCCGGATTGGTGGCTGCCTCGTCGAAAGAGGTGGGCTCCTCGATCGCAATGAGGAGCCCCTCGTCAGGGTCCAGTACGCGTGGCTCGGCAGTATTGATGCAATTATCCATTGTGTGGAAACACCGCGGCGCGCCGTTATCACTATAGTCGAGCCCCGACGGGATGTGCGACGGTGGAGTGCAGTGCTCGACTTGAGCACCACTGGTGTCGTGGGTGGCGTTTATGGGCGTTCGGGGTGACGCCACAGCTTCCTCTTCTTCCTCCAGGGACGGGACCACAGGGGATATAGGAGCGTTCGGCTCGTCGCCGCCCAAGACACCGCTGACCATGTACACCACGGTGAACGTCTCAGGGCTGGCGTCATTGTTCGCCTCCCAATTCCACCCTTTGGTCTCGTCGAACACCACGTCGCGAGTCACATGAAGCCGGTCGCCCACCGGATCGTACACCCAGAGCCTTTGCGCCCACTCGTGCCATGAAAACCATCTTCATGCTCTGGTCGTCAAGCTTTGCGGCGTGCGGGTGTGTGACCTTGGCGTGAGAGAGGCATCTGAACGTGCGCATGAAATGCATAGCCCGTTTCTTGCCATGCCAAGCTTCATAAGGCATCATCCTAGTGATACTCTTTGTCAGCGAACGGTTCAAGATGAACACGGCCGTGCTCGCCATCACTGTTTGATTACAGCGCTCCACTACCCCATTTTGTTGCGGCGACTACGGCGCCGTGAGCTGCCGGTGAACGCCCTTCTCCGCGCAATACTCGCCGAAGGTCATCGACGTGAACTCGCCTCCTCGGTCCGTGCGTAGCACACAGAATTTCATGCTAATCTCCACCTCGACGCAAGTTTGGAACTTCTTGATCACGCTCGCCGCCTCGTCCTTCCCCGACAACAGCACTAGCCCCATAAAAGCGGCTAGTGTCATCGACGAGTAGGAGAAAGTACTGCCTGCCGCTGTGGGTCGCCAGAGTTACTGGCCCACAAAGGTTGCCATGGACGAGATCAAGCCGGCCCTTCATGCGGCACTTCGCCTTTAGAGGGAACAGCGAGCGCCATTGCTTGCCGACAAGGCACACGTCACACAGCTGGTCGACTTGATCCAGCAGCAGAAACCCATGCACCATGTCGCCACGCCCAAGTTTCTTCAACCCCTCTAAGCTCAGGTGGCTGAACCGCTCATGCCAGCGCCGCACATCGTTGTTCGTGTGCGTCAGGAGCGAGCGTGAGGATGATCTTGTACGGTCGATTCGCCGATCGCCATACCTTGGCGAGAAGCTCCCTTCTTGGATCATGCACCTGTAGTACGCCGTCCTGGATCAACACTTGGCACCCGACCTCGTCGAGTTGACCCAAGCTGATGATGTTGCTGCACAGACGTGGGATGAAGTATACGGCCGACAGCACACGATGGCGTCCACCCCGTGCCGCGAACATGATCGTGCCGTGCCCGAGGATGTCCACCATTGATCCATCGCCGAACTTCACCGTGCCCGTGTTGTCGCGGTTCAGCTCAAAGAAGGCCACGCCGTTTCCTGTCGTATGGTTCGATGCGCCCGTGTCGAGGTACCACACGCCGTCGTCCTGGCCACATGTATGGTTGTCGATGTCACCCAACTGCGCCGTCGCGCATTCATCGTTGAGGAAGACCTGTCCGCGATGTGCACAGATGCGATGCGCTCTAGGAGCGTGCGGACACCGGTGAAAGAGAGGCCGCCTAGGCCATCAGCCGACAACTCGTCATCGCCGCCCTCCTCCGCCAACAATGTAGCGGCCGCCTCGCCTCTCTCTTCTTCGATACTCTCGGGCCCAATACCCGTTTTCCGCAATACAGGACGTATCCTTGTCGATGATCTTACTACCACCGCCCTTGCGTGTGTCTTTGGTACCGCGCTTGGATGGCTATGCGCCGTGCTTGGGTAGGACCGAGCCGCCGCTCGTACCACTTCCGCTAGCGCCAGGTATTGCTAACGCGCACCCTCCTTGTCGGGCTTGTGTAGGCGACGGATGAGATCCTCCTCCTTTGACGAGAGAAGCGGCCAGGGACCCAGTGCTGCGGCCGCGCCCACGCGTGAGTCGCGAGGTTATGGACCAAGACGGCCGTAACCTCCTCGATGGACAACTCCTCGGCGTCTAGTAGTGTCTCGATTGAGATCGCGACCTATATGAATCGATCGGGAACCACCTAGAACAACTTGCGAACGACCTCGGTTTCATTGATCTCATCGCCGAGGAGACGTAAGTTGTTGGCGAGGCCCGCAATTCGCATCGAGAAGTCATTCACGTTCCACCTTCCTTGAAGGCGATGTTTTTGAAGTTGCGCCGAAGCTTCTGTGTGTTCGCCACACGCACACGCTCGACGCCCATCTGTATGACCTTGACCGCCTCCCATGCCTTCTGCGTGGTCTCCTTGCTGCCGATCAAGCTCAGCATCTCCGTCGGGACCGAGCGAGCGATTGCTGCTAGTGCCAGCTGATCCTCACCGTACTCGGCGCCGGGGTTCAATTGCACCCCACGTGCCTTGTGCACGCAAGTTGATCGCATCATGACCACCCACCTGTGGTTGGTCTTTGTCGGATCGGGATGCGGACGGGCGCCGATGACTCCTTGATGGTGCGGTGGACGACGATCGGCCGCTCACCCTGCGCCCGCCCATGGCTGCCGCCACGCCCGTGGTGCCCACGTCGCGACGGCAGCAATGCGCGGTCAGCGCCGATGGCTGGCAGCGCACTCCCGTGGCTTTGAGGAGAGTCCGACATCATCGCTCCCTAGTACGAAACGGGGCTCTGATACCAATTGTTGAACTTCGACGCACGAAGTCCTGCAGGTGAGAAGTCCCTACTTCGCTTGTCGTGCGAAGTCTCCGACTTCAGAACGGAGCCCTAGTCTTCAAGTCCTACTCAAGGAGCTAACAAGATGCCATCTCTGCAAGCTAAGCCACGCAGCTCCAAATGTTGACCACCAACACCAATTTTGTTTTTTATCATCTGGTGAACAACACTTTTCTAATGCAGATCAAATATCATGGATATTTCTCAAGAATCTGATAGACACCGCTTAAAATAGCAAGAAAGTTTATAAATTGGTTTGGTTGGGATGCGCCAGGCCCAGGCTATAGTGCAACGCCTAGGCGACACAAAAAGACCCTAGTGGCAAGCCACTATGGTGGACCCTTCCCCACAAAAAATAAATTTAATATCACAGTGGACACATAGCCCACATATCAGATATTAAACTGATAAGAACAGATACTACACTTGATCTTAGCCAAAAGGCCGAGAAAGGTATGAGTTGGGATGGAGAACCGCGCATCCTTTTATAGCCGCTCCTCCTGCCACGCTGCTGCTTGGCTACTCGATGTGGTACTAAACACGCGGCCGGCTGCCTTCCGGCCTGATCTGCCGCCGGCAACGTGCGTCTGGTTAAAACTCGTTGTGTGTCACCAGTGCCGGTTCAACGTTACACTTTGGAGATGACTCACCGCCTAGGTGTCGACCTCTGGTAAACATGCGATCAATGGAGCACGTTGTGACATTGAGCAACACCATCACTACGGTGATGATGAGCTAACGAACCTTACAGGAGTGGCCATCCTAAGGAGTGCGAGCAGCAAGATGTTCAACATGATCGAGTACTCTACTTGGCAATTGTTCGTTCAAGAAAGTGAACACCTCAAGCACTAAAGTTCCGATGATTTAAACTCAAGAGCCATTGGAAACTACACGGTCAAAGAAGAAAGAAAAGCAGGATCCTCATGGGAGAGGTAATAGGCGATGAAACACTCATAGGATTTCAAACGTGGGTTTTGTTTGAAATAGATTGAATTTAGTTTATGTTCGTTTGGTTTGTTTTTACTTTTTTTTTATTTTCTGTAGGACCGAAGATGGCAACAGATAGGAGTGAATTGTGGCTCAAAATTTCCCCTAAGACAAGAGTGGTCGAACAAAATCACAGTGGTCAAAAACCAATATGGTTGAAATAAAACTAGAGTGGTTAAAAATCAATGTGGTCGAAATAAGATCGAGTGGTGAAAACCAATTTGGTTAAAATAAGACAAGAATTATCGAAACCAATATGGTTGAAATAAAACCGAGTGATCAAAACGAATACAATCGAAAGAAGACCAAAGTGGTCGGGAATGAACAGAAATTTTAGCACTATATCTTGAACGAAAAATCTATGTAACTTTTGATCAACACAAACTCGGCACCAAACGAACAATTTTCGCAAGGAGAAGAAAAAAACTAAGTGGTAATAGGCAATTAAACTCTGATTGAATTTTAAACGTGGGTTTTGTTTGAAGTAGATTGAATTTAGTGTATGTTCCTTTGGTTTGTTTCTACCTTTTTTTATTTTCAGTCTGTTTAATTCACATCCTCCTCAAACTGCATGGATTACAAATTAAATATGATTGAAATTGTAGGATTGTCAATGGCAAATAAAGAGGGTGAATGATTGTAGTTCGCAGTGAAAATATTTTCTTAAATCTACTGTATTCTATTTTTAATTTGCAAACACAGAAAACAGAAATACAAAATACAACAAAAATAGAAAATAGTTGACAGTTCCAAATGTGCCCTGATTTTGTCCCTATGAGCTAAACTTGAACTGGGATTGATCATGCTGCCCCTTTAGAGTGGGTCATACTGCCCATGCTACTCTCGTCAGAGTGAGCAACTCATTTGAGAATCCACTGTAATGAATATTGATTAGCCGTATGTTGTAGGGGTGGCCCCACCCCAGCCCAGCTGGCCTGCTAAAGGGTTGTAAATCCCAAAATAGAATATGTATAATGACATAAATACCCTTGCGAGGGGGACATGAGTGTAAAGGCTTGATTGTAAAATACTCTCCATGTGAATATATATATATATGGCTGCCCTGGGCATGGGGAAAGGCCAAGCATTGTTCATCTCTCATCTCCACTACTACAATCACACTCTCATCGTTTGGTCGGTAACCACAACAGCTTGGCACCGTCTGTCGGGAAGACTGAGCTAGCCTCAAGATTTGAAGAAGGATGGCACCCAAGAAAGCTTCATCATCGGCGGCAAGGAAGAAGAGAAGCACAACGGCGGCGCTCGTCGACGCCAGGGCTTCTGCATCGGCTGCTGGCGCGGATGGCAATGCAAGCGCTGCTGCTGCCGACGTCGACGCTCGTACCGTGACGGACGCCCCCACTGTTCGCGCGGCGGTCGGCACTGGTAGTGTCGATCGGGTCACCGGGAGTGGTCCCACTGATGCTCGCATTGGCACGGCCACTGTCCCCACACCCGGTGTGGGCGATAAGCAACTCCGCGGCAATGTCGACCTCGTCACCGGCGCCGAGTCGACCGCACCGGCACGCGGAGTTTATACCTCGCGAGTGCGGCGGGGGCGTGCCTCTGCGTCTTATTTAGACTCGGTAGAGTGCACGCGGAGGCGGGCCTCCACGTGTCTTATTTATAAATCGTAGAGTGCGCGCGGAGGCGGGCCTCCGTGCATCTTATTTATACTCCGTATAGTGCACGCGGAGGCATGCCCCCGCGCGTCTTATTTAGACTCCGTGTAAATGCACGGCGCGGGCCTCCGCGTTGCGGGCGGTGAGTCGCGAGAGGCGTGCCTCACGCGTCTTAATTAGACTACAGCAGAGTGCGGCGGGGTGTGCCTCCGCCGTCTTATTTATGCTCCGTAGAGTGTGGGCGGAGGCATCCCTCCGTGCGTCTTATTTATACTCCATAAAGTGCACGCGAGGCGTGCCGCCACACGTCTTTTTTAGATTCTGTAGAATGCGCTCGGGCGTGCCTCCGCACGCCTTATTATACTCCGTAGAGTGCGCCATGGGCGTTCCTCCACGTGTTTTGTTTAGACTCGGTGGTGTGCGGGCGGGCGTGCCTGCTGCTAAGCGTTGCGGGCGGTGAGTGCGGAGGCGTGCCTCCGCGCATCTTATTTATACTCCATAGAGTGCACGCAGAGGCGTGCCTCCGCGTGTCTTGTTTCGACTCCGTACAGTGGGCCTTGTGGTGCGGGCCCCAAGCACCAAGCTCTATGGGCCGGGCGAGGTCCTGGTCACCGAAGACAATGATGATACCTTGCGGGCCTGGGAGCTTCATGCATAAGAAACCATGGTGTGGGACTGCCCCGAAGGAGTTGAGGGTTGGCTGCCCCAGTATGGCATTGTACGGGTACGAGATGTCAACGACGTCGAAGGTGACGTCCTCGCTCCTCGCGTTGTCGCCCTGGCCAAAGGTGACTTGCGGTAGATGTCGCCCAACGCCTTGACGGTGACCCCAAGCCCTGCATGGGATTCCTGAGGGGCCCAAGCGACTCTGAGGGATCCCCATCTGGTCAAAGAATGCCGCGAACAGGATGTTCTCGGAGCTACCTCCATCAACCAGGACGCGTTTGACATCGCATCCTGCGATGGCGGCCTGGATGACCAGGGGATCTTGGTGAGGAAACTCCATGTCCTCAGCGTCAGCGGGCGTGAAGGTAATTTCGTGCTACGCCTACTCCGGTAGTGCTTGCGCCGGGTACGCTACCACATGGTGTAGCCTCCGGGCATGTGCCTTCTGTTGCCGCACCGAGGCGAACTCCAGTGAAGAGCCCCCGGAG
The DNA here is from genome assembly GCA_036346245.1 of Bonia amplexicaulis. NCBI lineage: Eukaryota > Viridiplantae > Streptophyta > Magnoliopsida > Poales > Poaceae > Bonia > Bonia amplexicaulis. Next base: position 1,677,631 of record CM070746.1, on the reverse strand, counting down.
ATGACGTCTATAATCCGGCACTGGGCTCCCTTCGGGGCCAGAATTCGCAAGGTGCTATCCTGGGGTTGCTACACGTGGGCCTGAATCTGCATGGGGCCTCCTGGGGCTGCTGCACGTGGGCCACGATGGGCGGAGGCGTGTCCAAGGTTCTATCCCTGGCGACGCTCTGACGGAGCGCCGCAATGGCGATGCACGTCTGCGTGTTGTGGCAACCTCGGCCATGCACCTCGCACCACAGGCCGTAGAGCTGGTCTTCTTGTTCTGCACGGGGTCTATCGTCACGATCCGGCCACACCTTGCCCCCGCCTCGGCGACCACCCGCGACCGGCGGGGTACCGCTCTTCGAGCCGCCCTCGATGTCGAAGTCGTGCGGGTCCTCCGGGATTCGTTGGTTGCACTTGGACTTGTCACCCGACGGGTCCTTATGCTTGGCGTCCTTGTGCTCGGGGGCATCCTTCGAGGACTCTTGCCTGCGCTTGCCCTTCGAGGAGCCCTCCTTCGGTGAGTCTTCGTTTTTCGTCGAGCCCGCCGCTTGATTAGTATCGGAGTCGTCGCCCTTGCGCCGTCGCACGTCCTCCTCTACCCTCGCATACTCCTACATCTTATCGAAGAGCTTCACGACTGTCTTGATTGGCTTACACGCGTTGTACTCGGCAAACGGCCCCGAGCGGAGGCCTTATACCAGTGCATTGAAGTATTCTTGGAGCTTCTCTGAGGCTTTTTACTTGACGGCGAAGAGCTGGTCCATGTCGACGCACTCGATGTAGTTTCCCTGGAAGTTGTTGTAGAGGCGGTCCCGGATCTGCTCCTACGTGTAGATGGAGTTTGGCTCTATGGTGAAAAACCAAGAGAGCGCCACTCCCTGCAGCGCGAGGGGGAGCCCCTTCACTTTAGTGGTGTCGTCTCCGCCAGTAGCTTCGATAGCGGTTTCGTACACGCGCACGAATTCCCGAGGGTCCGTATCGCCCTTGTAACTTGAAGTCCTCCGGCCATGCTGATTGCTGCAGGCCCGCGGAGAGGGGGGACTCCGGATCCACATGCCGCAGCGGGACGCGACTAGAGGTGGGGGCGTCGTGGCTGTCCGCCCGTTCTGGCGTGGGCTCCGGCACGGCCACCGGTGGGACTTGTTGGCTCAGAGCATCTTGTATACCCCGCACAGCCTCGCGGAGGTCCGCCACCTCAGCGCATCATGCGAAGGCGCTAGTAGCTGCTTCTCCACCGTCAGCGTGGTTGCGGCCGTTGGAGTAGCGGGTTGCACCATCGGGCCGGCAAAGAACCACGGCTTGTGCTCCAGAACTGCTCGGTGCGTCGGTGCGGTGGGCTCCGGAGTCCGTGATGGGACCGGCGTCGCCGCCGAGGCCATCCGCCACTTCTGCACCGGGCGCAGTGGCAGCGGCCGCGGTAGTCCGGGCATCGACGTCGACACTCTTGACGGTCTAGTCAGCACCCGCGCCGACCGCCACGCCAGCGGTTGGGGCGACTGTCGCGCCACAGGCGTCAAGGTCGGTAGCCGTAGCACCGGCGCTGTCGCCCACACCCATAGCCGCAGCGCTATCGCCCGCACCCGTAGTCGATCGCGCTGCCGAGCACCTCTTTCACACTCTTCTTCTTTCTTTGCCGACGAGGAAGCCTTCCTTGGTGCCATCCTTCTTTAGATCTTAGAGCTTGCTCTTGTCTTCCCCACGGACGGTGCTAACTGTTGTGGTTACAGACCAAACAGAGAGATGGCTGTATGGTAGTAGAGATGTTAGGTGAGCAATGCTTGGGGGCTTCCCCATGGCGTGGATGGCCTTATATATATTCACATGGGGAGTATTTTACAAATGTGTCCTTATACCCAAGTATCCCTCTCAAGGACATTAGAACTGCATCACAATAACTCAGAATAGAGCACAGATAAAACCATATTATAAACCACATATATCTGTACTGTAAACAGCGTGCCAATTTAAAGGCAGTTAAATTAAATCCTACAAATAAGGTGAAAGTGCAGCTTGCCTTAATAACTGATTGGGCACTAAGAATCGCTTTATAAAGATGCATCTAAGCAAGAGGACTAGTATTGAACCTTGGCGCTAAGGATGAGGAACACTAGCCAGCTTGCTAGTCGGCAGGAGGCATGCACTAAATTCCCCTAAGCTGTCTGACATGCGCTGGGTCTGTAAGTGCATTTTGCAGCTGCGTTGGATGGTGATGCCATCTCTGTAAGCTAAGCCACAGCAGCTCCAAATGTTGACCACCAACACCAATTTCGTTTTTTATCTTCTGGTGAACAACACTTTTCTAATGCAGATCAGATATCATGGATATTTCTCAAGAATCTGATAGGCACCGCCTAAGATGCACGATTAAGATAGCAGAAAAGTTTATATATTGGTTTGGTTGGGGTGCGCCAGGCCCAGGCTGTAGTGCAACACCTAGGCGACACACAAAGGCACCAGTGGCAAGCCACTGTGGTGGACCCTCCCACACAAAAAATAAATTTAATATCACAGTGGACACATGGCCCACATATCAGATATTAAACTGATAAGAACAGATACTACACTTGATCTTAGCCAAAAGGCCGAGAAAGGTATGAGTTAAGATGGAGAACCGCGCATCCTTTTATAGCCGCTCCTCCTGCCACGCTGCTGCTTGGGTACTCGATGTGGTACTAAACACGCGGCTGCCTTCCGGCCTGATCTGCCGCCGGCAACGTGCCCCTGGTTAAAACTCGTTGGCGCCAAGGATCCGGCTGGAGAAGAAGATAACGCAGGGACGGCGGCAGTCGCCGGAGAAGATAACACGGGGGCGGCAGGCAGTTGCCGATGATCAGAGAAAGACGTCGACGATATGGCGACCAAGGGAAACTGCTTTCGTCACATACGAGTCTAGTGGGCAGTTTCTTCCGATTCAAACATGCGATCAATGGAGCATGGCCTAATACACGTTGTGACATTGAGCAACACCATCTCGATTAAATTTATTGGACTCTATTTCCCAATGCTAAAATTTAGAATATTCTATGGTGATAATGAGCTAACTGTTGGACTTCGACGCGTGAAGTCCTGCAGGTGCGAAGTCCGTACTTCGCTTGTCGTGCGAAGTCTCTGACTTCGAAGTCCTACTTCGAAGGAGTCGCTTCGATGCGCGAAGTCCTGCATGTGTGAAGTGGCCACCATCGACGCACTCCCGGATGTAGTGGAAGCGTGTCTCGATATGTTTTCTCCGACCATGGAAGACCGGATTTTTGCACAGTTGAATCGCCGACTGATTGTCAACGTAGATTGTCGCGGCGCTGATATCTCGCCCGTAGAAGTTGTCGATCAGCCGCCTGAGCCAGATTCCCTAGCATACCGCCGCTGAGGCCGCAATGTACTCGTCCTCGCACGATGATAGCGCCACCACTAGCTGCTTTTTGATCGCCACGACACGGCGCGTCCACTGCACTTTGAGCTCGATGTCGTTGTGCCCCTTGGTGTAGCTAAGGCCAAAGTGGGCGTACCGGCGACGTAACGGCAGATGCTTCTTTGGCTCGGTGTTCCATCGTTGGGTTTGCCATAAATCGCTCACGTACTCAGCGCAAAACGATATCTGACCGGGTGTGGACCAAGTACCAGAGGCTGCCAACCACACTACGATAGAACGTGGGATCAACAAGTGGATTGGAGCTATCCTTACTTAGTTTAAGACGTGCCTCCATGGGCACTTGCACGACATTGTAGTCGGCCATGCTGGCCTTGTCCTGGAGCTTTGCCGCATATGCAACTTGGTTCATGGTGATCTTCCCGGGCAGCTGCTTGACATCAATGCCGAGATAGTGGCTCAACTGCCCGAGGTCACTCATCTTGAACGAGCGCTTCATTTCCACCTTGAACGACTCGATCTCAATTTGGTCGGCGCGGTGAGGATCAAATCGTCAACACGATTGCATGAATCCGAGCACCACCGGTGTGCGGTCGAGCTTGGCGTTCCATGCCCGAGGAGCTTATCGTAGGCCGTAGAATGCTTTGTGCAGCCGTAGTACTTGCCGCTCATGCCCGGGGATCGCGAATCCCGGCGGTTGAGCAACGTAAACCTCCTCCGTGAGGTCGCCGTTCAGAAACACAGAGTTGACGTCGAGATGGTGGAGCGCCTAGCCCTCGTGGCGCCGCCACCGCGCCGATCGCGCGCGAGTCGAGCCACGCCACAGTGTAAAACCTCATCAAAATCACGCCCGGTCGTTATGCGTACCCTTAGCCACCAGCCGTGCCTTGTGCCAACCACGGCCCCTTGTGCATCCTTCTTGAGCTTGAACACCCATTTGAGGCCAATCGGGCGATGTCCGGCCGGGAGGTCCATCTCCTCCCACGTGCCATTGTCCTCAATGGCCGCCATTTCCTCTTCCATTGCGAAAGAGGTGGGCTCCTCGGTCGCAATGAGGAGCCCCTCGTCGGGGTCCAGTACGCGTGGCTCGGCAATATCGATGCAATTATCCATCAGGCGGAAACGCGCGCGCGCGTTGTCACTATGGTCGAGCCCCGACGGGATGTGTGACGGTGGAGTGCAGTGCTCTCGACTTGAGCACCACCAGTGTCGTGGGTGGCGTTTATGGGTGTTCGGGGTGATGCCACTTCCTCTTCTTCCTCCGTGGACGGGACCATAGGGGATACAGAGCGTTCGCTTATCGCCACGACCGTACTCCACGATGAATGTCTCGTGGCTGGTGCCGCTGTTCATCTCCCAATTCCACCCTTTGGTCTCATCGAACACCACGTCGCGGGTCACATGGGCTGGCACCACCGGATCGTACCCGGCAGCCTTTGGAGCCCGCTCGTACTCGGCGAAACCATCTTCACGCCCGGTCGTCAAGCTTTGCGGCGTGCGGGTGTGTCACCTGACGTGAGCGAGGCAACCGAACGTGTGCATGAAATGCACAACGCTTGCCATGCCAAGCTTCATAAGGCGTCATCCCGATGACACTCTTCATCAAGAACGATTCAAGATGAACACAGCAGGTGCTTCACCGCCTTCCCCAAGAAGGTGCTCGCATACGCCCGCTCGAGGAGACAAGCGCCATCGCCATCACTTTGCTTGATTCCGGCTCCACGACCCCATTTTGTTGCGGCGACTATGGCGCCGTGAGCGCCGATGAACGCCCGCTCTGCGCAATACTCCCCGAAGGTCACCGCCATGAACTTGCCTCATTGGTCCGTGCGTAGCACCCAAAGTTTCGTGCTAGTCTCCACCTCGACGCCAGCTTGGAACCTCTTGATTGCGCTAGTCGCCTCATCCTTCCCCGACAACAGCACCAGCCACATAAAGCGGCTAGTGTCGTCGACGAGTAGGAGAAAGTACCGCCTGCCGCCGTGGGTCACCAGAGTGAATGACCCCCAAAAGGTCGCTGTGGACGAGATCAAGCCAGCCCTTCGTGCGGCACTTGCCCTCTAGTGGGAACGGCGAGCGCCGTTGCTTGCCGACAAGGCACACGTCACACAACTGGTCGACTTGATCTAGCAACGAAAACCCATGCACCATGTCGCCATGCCCAAGTTTCTTCAACCCCTCGAAGCTCAGGTGGCCGAACCGCTCATGCTAGTGCCACGCATTGTCGTTCGCGTGCGCCAGGAGCGAGATCGGTCGAGCGAGCATGAGGGTGATCTTGTATGGTCGTTTCGCCGATCGCCGTACCTTGACGAGAAGCTCCCTTCTCAGATCACGCACCCCTAGTACCTCGTCGAGTTGACCCAAGCTGATGATGTTGCTACGCAGACGTGGGAAGAAATATACGTCCGACAGCACATGATGGCGTCCACCCCGTGCCGCGAACATGATCATGCCGTGCCTGAGGATGTCCACCATTGATCCATCGCCGAACTTCACTATGCCCATGATGTCGCGGTTCACTCGGAGAAGGCCACGCCGTTTCCGTCATATGGTTTGATGTGCCCATATCGAGTACCACAAGTCATCACGCCACCGTATGGTTGTCGGTGTCACCCAACTGTGTCGTCGTGCATTCTTCGTTGAGGAAGACCTGTCCACCGATGTGCACAAGTGTAGCGCGCTCTAGGAGGCGTGCGGGCATCAGTGAAAGAGAGGCCGCCTAGGCCATCAACAGGGACAGCTCGTCATCGTCACCCTCCTCTGCCAGCAGCGCAGCGGCCGCTGCCTTGTCTCTCTTCTTCTTCCGGCACTCTCGGGCCCAATGCCAGTTTTCCCGCAATACCTGGACGTATCCTTGTCGATGACCTTACCGCCACCGCCCCTGCGTGCGTCTTCGGTACCGCCGCCGTACCACATCCGCCGGTGCCGCCGCTCGACACGCCGCACCTCCTTGTCGCTTTGTGTAGGCAACGGATGAGATCCTCCTCCTTCGACGAGAAGTAGCCGAGAACGCAGCTGCGGCCGCCGTCAGGCGTAGAGTCGCTGCTCCATGGACTGGAGACGACCCATAACCTCCTCGATGGGCAACTCCTTGACGTCCAACAGCGTCTCGATTGAGATTGCGACATACATGAACCGATCAGGAACCACCTAGAACAACTTGCGAACGACCTCGATTTCGTCGATCTCGTCGCCGAGGAGACGTAAGTTGTTGGCGTGGTCCGCAATTCGCATCGAGAAGTCATCCACATTCTCGCCTTCGTTGGAGGCGATGTTGTTGAAGTCGCGCCGGAGCTTCTGTGTGTTCACCACGCGCACCCGCTCGACGCCCATCCGCATGGCCTTGACCGCCTCCCACGCCTCCTGCGCGGTCTCCTTGCTGTCGATCAAGCTCAGCATCTCCATCGGGACCGAGCGAGCGATTGCTGCTAGTGCCAGCTGATCCTCACCGTACTCGACACCGCCGAGTTCAATTGCACCCCACAGGCCTTGTGCCTGCAAGTTGATGCGCATCATGACCACCCACTCCAGGTAGTTGGTCTTCGTCAGCATCAGGTACTGGACGGACGCCGATGACTCCTTGACGGTGCGATGGACGACGATCGGCCGCTCACCCTGCGCCCGCCCATGGCTGCCGCCACGCCCGTGCCCACGTCGCGATAGTGGCAACTGCGAATAGTGCTGATGGCTGGCAACGCACTCCTGCGGCTCTAAGGAGAGTCCGTCATCACCGCTCCCTAGTACGAAACGGGGCTCTGATACCAATTGTTGGACTTCGACGCATGAAGTCCTGCAGGTGTGAAGTCCCTACTTCGCTTGTCGTGCAAAGTCTCCGACTTCGGAGCGGAGCCCTGGTCTTCGACTTCGAAGTCCTACTTGGAAGGAGCTAACAAGATGCCATCTCTGCAAGCTAAGCCACAGCAGCTCCAAATGTTGACCACCAACACCAATTTTGTTTTTTATCTTCTGGTGAACAACACTTTTGTCGGGACCCCGGATATCCAAATCCGGACCCTCTGTGTATTACAGCACTAGTCCCAGATCAAAGCTAGTGCACACAGTTAAACAGTGATGATTACATTGCCAACAACGAATATTACAATAATAAAGAGTACAGACCTAAGGGTCTTTTCATTACAACTGAGGTTTCAAGACCTCACAAATAAACAAAACACAGCGGAAGCAAAATAAACTTGATAAAGACCCATCAATACGCCACAAGCAATTGACTGGGGAAACGCAACCTAGAACTCTGGAAATCTTTCGTCGAATCCACACGCAAAGTAGTCGTAGTCTCCTTCCTGAGCTTCGTATTTCTCTGAGATTTTATTTTTAAGTGTAGCATGTGAGTACATAAAGTACTCCGCAAGTCTTGGGAAAATGTAGTAGATGCAAGGCTTTAACAAAGAAGGTTATATGGTTCTTTTGCACAAAGCAATATTTTATTTTCAATACCATTAAATATTTTTGAAGGCAGCATTTTAACAAAGTAATTATCTTGACTAAAACTATTCAACATTTTTATAGTGAAGGTTCTATCCACCATCACTAGACAACTGGCTCTAAGCAACAAAGTTCAAGTCTACGGGTTCCAACCACCCACTCTAGTTTCAACTGCCAGAACAACCCCGAGAGTTCCATCCACTCCCGGATTCCCAAAACTTTATTTTAAAACCAGAAATCTACCATTTGAATGCATTCCTTGCCCGCCCTTGACCGTGGACACGGCTATTCGAATAGTTTTAACACTCTGCAGAGGTTGTACAACTTTACCCACAAGAGACAAGCTATCTTAATAGCCAACATGCTTCCTTAGGCATGAGACCCAGATAATTCATTACAAAGCCTTTACCTTACTCTAGACTAGCTAGTCACCACCCGCTGAGATTTCACCGCTGAAGGGTTAAATCCACCACATTCAGAAGCCCCCTCTTGCGTCGTATGAGTACAGTAAACCCTGTCCCTCACTATGAATAACCAGTACACCCTGGCATCCACTTTTCACTGGTGGTACTTAAACTAGTCTATTGTAAGTTAATCAGCTAGGTCATACTCATATAGACATGTGGTTGTACGGTAGTGCTCAGTTTGGACAAACGCAAGCGTCGGTCCTAAATTGACTTGGGTGGAACATACACTTTTCAAGTTCTCGTGCTAAACAGCACCAATCCAATCTTACCATCCACCCAAGTCTAAAATAGCTTTCACCAACTTAACAACGACAACAATATTGATTGCTACTAGATGAAATCATTCATTTTCCATTTTCCACCCGAGGGTTATACTGATCGACTAGTTTGTCTAAGCATTTACTACCATTCTAAAATTATCAAATTCATAATAATCTCAATACTGAGACAGAAGAGATCTATGGTGACAAAGGTACATGGTTGTCAATATCAAATGAGGGCATAACAATTATCGCTTTAACTACTATCCTTACAACATAAATTATCATTTTATGTAACATAGCAATGCATTAAATTTTAAAATAATTAAAAACTTTCACAACACATAGGTTCAGAATGTTCAAAGAAGACTTGCCTTCGTGTGCGATATCTTGACTTTCTTGCTGCGGGTCTGCGAATTCTTCCACAATGTCGGATTCTACGCGCAAAACGATAAAACAAACGAACAAATAAATACAAATAACATTACAAAGATACAATATATTTACTGGAAGGAAGTTCATAATTTTATATGAATTTAGGAGAAAGTTTCAACGATTCGAGTTCGCACGAGGAGAAAGGGTAATCGGAAGATTAATTCAAAAAGGTTTACTGGAAATAAAATATTTGAGTTCAGAAAGATAAAATAAACTTTATGAGGATTTTACAAAGTTTAAGTTTGAATTTTGGAAATGCATGGAAAATTTGAAAGGGAACTGAGATTTTGAATGTGAACTGGTATTTGAAATTTGAAATTTAAATTTTAAAAGTATGAAATAAATTTCAAAAATTCAAAAGGATTGCAGAAATGGATAGTTTGGAATTTTTGATGAATTTAGAAATTTGAATGGGTTCAACCGGAGTTAGGATGAAAAAGTACGGGACTCGGGAAGTTTAAAATCAGAAAAAATGAATAAACTAGATTTTTGGAATTATTTTTCTAAAGGAAAAAGGGAATTACGACGTCAGCATTGAATTTCTTTTCGGCCGAATTATTTTCAACTGGAAAATCGGATTTATGGCGTCGGTGACGTCGACCACGGGTGGTCGACACTGACAGGTGGGCCCTGGTCCATGTGGACCGAGTCCATGGAGGGGAAGGACGGCCGTGGTGGCACGGGTGGCGGCTGGCGCTGATGCGGGCAGGGATGCCGAGGTGGCGCTGACATGGCGCTGATGCGGCGCCACGCCGCCTGCCACGTAGGCACGGGGGAGAGGCCGACCGAGCACACGGGGGCGGCGAGCTCACCGTGACAGCGGCATGGCGGCGGCGGTGGGCGGGAACAGAGAGAGGGAGCAAGGGTATCATGTGGAGGGTGAGGCGGTTACCGAGGGCGGCCGAGAGTGGTCGAAAGCGTGAGGGCGGCGGTGACTTTGGGTTCCTTAGTGCGGCGGCCTGGCGGCGAGGAGGGCGGCCGAGGTGTCGGGGAGCTTGGCGGCGGGGAAGATGGAGGTGGGGTCGGCGAGGCGTGATGCGGCCGAGGCGGCGGCGATTGCTCGCGGAGTTGGTGACGCCAGTAGGAGCGGATGCGCCTGCAAGGCAAGCGGTGGAGCGGCGGGAGAGAGAGGAGTGGAGGGAGAGGTGGAGGGAGAGCAGGGGTCTTGGGGGTTAATAGGGGTGAGGGAACCGCGGCAATGTCACACGGAGTGGGAATGGTGGCGGCGGTTGTTGGCGGTTTAGAAATGGGGGTGGGGAGAGGGAAGTGGGCGCGAGGTGGAAGGAGGCGGGAAGACGGAGCCGATAGGCGGGGCCTGTGCAATGAGAGGGGAAGGAGGCGGCGCTGATAGGTAGGGTCGGGCGGTGAGAAAGGGGAGGAGGCATGGGCGGCGGAGATCGGCCGGTGCGTGGGGCGTGGCTCGATCAGAGCCGCCCACGTGTCGCGGGAGGGGAAGGCGAGATCCCGGGCGGCGTGGCAGCGATCCACCACAACGTGGCGGCCGAGGGAGGTTGGGTTTATTGTATTTTCTTTTAGTTTTTATTTTGAAAACCCTAGAAAATTAAATATAGCTCGAAAAATACAAAATAAACTCCAAAATTGTAGAAAAATTCATAAAAGTTTCTAAAGGTATTTTGGGTTTAGATAAAATATTTCTAACTTAGTTTGGTATTATATTTTAAACTAAGATTTATTTTTAAATTTAAAATTTGATTTTAAAATCTGGAAAAACTCAGAAAAATTAAAATAAGGTCCAAATACTTTAAGATATTTAATTTAAATTTAAATTTTCAAAAATCACAAATTTTGAGATGTTACAAGTTTTCTAATGCAGATCAAATATCATGGATATTTCTCAAGAATCTGATAGGCACCGCTTAAGATAGCAAGAAAGTTTATAAATTAGTTTGGTTGGGATGCGCCAGGCCCAGGCTATAGTGCAACACCTAGGCGACACGAGAAGGCCCGGTGGCAAGCCACTATGGTGGATCCTCCTCAGAAAAATAAATTTAATATCACAAAGGACACATGGCCCACATATCGATATTAAACCGATAAGAACAGATACTACACTTGATCTTAGCCAAAAGGCCGAGAAAGGTATGAGTTGGGATGGAGAACCGCGCATCCTTTTATAGCCGCTCCTCCTGCCACGCTGCTGCTTGGGTACTCGATGTGGTACTAAAACTCGTCGTGATGGATGGCGCCAGCCACCAGTAATTTAATTAAAAGTTGGATCAAGCTAATAATGCATCAACGAATGTCTGAGGCTCCCGTTCAGAAAGCATAAGCAACAAAATCAGGGTGGTTGTTAGCTGCTGCTGCTGCTGCTACCACAGAATTCATGTCATACTCGGATTGCACAAATCGTTTTCTGTTTATATAAATCGTTTTATATTGTGCGGTCTGCCGAGGTTCAACTAAGATAAAGGATCTTATAGCTGAAAGCTAGGAAGCCAATTTGGAGCCAGGAGAGACGAGTGCTTGCTGACATGCAGCCATGCGGTGATGATCAGAGAAAGCTAGCGCCATTGCGGTGGGCTCCGGAGTCCGTGATGTGCACAGATGCGATGCGCTCTAGGAGGCGTGCGGACACCAGTGAAAGAGAGGCCGCCTAGGCCATCAACCGGGACAGCTCGTCATCATCGCCCTCCTCCGCCAACAATGTAGCGGCCGCTGCCTTGTCTCTCTTCTTTCGATACTCTCGGGCCCAATACCCAGTTTTCCCGCAATACCTGGACGTATCCTTGTCGATGATCTTACTACCACCGCCCTTGCGTGTGTCTTTGGTACCGCGCTTGGATGGCTATGCGCCGTGCTTGGGTAGGACCGAGCCGCCGCTCGTACCACTTCCGCTAGCGCCAGCGCTGCTAACGCGCGCACCCTCCTTGTCGGGCTTGTGTAGGCGACGGATGAGATCCTCCTCCTTTGACGAGAGAAGCAGCCAGGAACCCAATTCTGCGGCCGCTGCCCACGCGTAGAGCCGCGAGGTTATGGACCGAAGACGGCCCGTAACCTCCTCGATGGACAACTCCTCGACGTCTAGTAGTGTCTCGATTGAGATCGCGACCTATATGAATCGATCAGGAACCACCTAGAACAACTTGCGAACGACCTCGGTTTCATTGATCTCATCGCCGAGGAGACGTAAGTTGTTGGCGAGGCCCGCACCGCATCGAGAAGTCATTCACGTTCCACCTTCCTTGAAGGCGATGTTTTGAAGTTGCGCCAAGCTTACGTGTGTTCGCCACACGCACACGCTCGACGCCCATCTGTATGACCTTGACCGCCTCCCATGCCTTCTGCGTGGTCTCCTTGCTGCCGATCAAGCTCGGCATCTCCGTCGGGACGGCGGCGATTGCTGCTAGTGCCACCGATCCTCACCGCATCGACGCCGCCGGTTCAATTGCACCCACGTGCCTTGTGCTCGCAAGTTGATGCGCATCATGACCACCCACCCGGTGGTTGGTCTTTGTCGGCGTCGGCACCGGCGGCGCCGATGACTCCTTGATGGTGCGGTGGACGACGATCGCCGCTCACCTGCGCCCGCCCATGGCTGCCGCCACGCCCGTGGTGCCCACGTCGCGACAGTGGCAACTGCGAACAGCGCCGATGGCTGGCAGCGCACTCCCGTGGCTTTGAGGAGAGTCCGACATCGCCGGCTCCCTAATGAAACGGGCTCGATACCAATTGTTGAACCGACGCACGAAGTCCTGCGGTGAGAAGTCCCTACTGCTTGTCGTGCGAAGTCTCCGACTTCAGAACGGAGCCCTAGTCTTTCGAAGTCCTACTTCGAAGGAGCTAACAAGATGCCATCTCTGCAAGCTAAGCCACAGCAGCTCCAAATGTTGACCACCAACACCAATTTTGTTTTTTATCATCTGGTGAACAACACTTTTCTAATGCAGATCAAATATCATGGATATTTCTCAAGAATCGATAGACACCGCTTAAAATAGCAAGAAAGTTTATAAATTGGTTTGGTTGGGATGCGCCAGGCCCAGGCTATAGTGCAACGCCTAGGCGACACAAAAAGACCCTAGTGGCAAGCCACTATGGTGGACCCTTCCCCACAAAAAATAAATTTAATATCACAGTGGACACATAGCCCACATATCAGATATTAAACTGATAAGAACAGATACTACACTTGATCTTAGCCAAAAGGCCGAGAAAGGTATGAGTTGGGATGGAGAACCGCGCATCCTTTTATAGCCGCTCCTCCTGCCACGCTGCTGCTTGGCTACTCGATGTGGTACTAAACACGCGGCCGGCTGCCTTCCGGCCTGATCTGCCGCCGGCAACGTGCGTCTGGTTAAAACTCGTTGTGTGTCACCAGTGCCGGTTCAACGTTACACTTTGGAGATGACTCACCGCCTAGGTGTCGACCTCTGGTAAACATGCGATCAATGGAGCACGTTGTGACATTGAGCAACACCATCACTACGGTGATGATGAGCTAACGAACCTTACAGGAGTGGCCATCCTAAGGAGTGCGAGCAGCAAGATGTTCAACATGATCGAGTACTCTACTTGGCAATTGTTCGTTCAAGAAAGTGAACACCTCCAAGCACTAAAGTTCCGATGATTTAAACTCAAGAGCCATTGGAAACTGCACGGTCAAGAGCCAATAGGCGATGAAACTCTGATAGAATTTCAAACGTGGGTTTTGTTTCAAATAGATTGAATTTAGTTTATGTTCGTTTGGTTTGTTTTTACTTTTTTTTTATTTTCTGTAGGACCGAAGATGGCGACAGATAGGAGTGAATTGTGGCTCAAAATTTCCCCTAAGACAAGAGTGGTCGAACAAAATCAGAGTGGTCAAAAACCAATATTGTTGAAATAAAACTAGAGTGGTTAAAAATCAATGTGGTTGAAATAAGATCAGAGTGGTCGAAAACCAATTTGGTTAAAATAAGACCAGAATTATCGAAAACCAATATGGTTGAAATAAAACCAGAGTGATCAAAAACGAATACAGTCGAAAGAAGACCAAAGTGGTCAGGGAATGAACAGAAATTTTAGCACTATATCTTGAACGAAAAATCAATGTAACTTTTGATCAACACAAACTCGGCACCAAGCGAACAATTTTCGCAAGGAGAAGAAAAAACTAAGTGGTAATAGGCAATTAAACTCGATTGAATTTTAAGCGTGGGTTTTGTTTGAAGTAGATTGAATTTAGTGTATGTTCCTTTGGTTTGTTTCTACCTTTTTTTATTTTCAATCTGTTTAATTCACATCCTCCTCAAACTCCATGGATTACAAATTAAATATGATTGAAATTGTAGGATTGTCAATGGCAAATAAAGAGGGTGAATGATTGTAGTTCGCAGTGAAAAATATTTTCTTAAATCTACTGTATTCTATTTTTTAATTTGCAAACACAGTAAAACAGAAATACAAAAATACAACAAAAATAGAAAATAGTTGACAGTTCCAAATGTGCCCCTGATTTTTGTCCCCTATGAGCTAAACTTGAACTGGGATTGATCATGCTGCCCCTTTAGAGTGGGTCATACTGCCCATGCTACTCTCGTCAGAGTGAGCAACTCATTTGAGAATCCACTGTAATGAATATTGATTAGCCGTATGTTGTAGGGGTGGCCCCACCCCAGCCCAGCTGGCCTGCTAAAGGATTGTAAATCCCAAAATAGAATATGTATAATGATATAAATACCCTTGCGAGGGGGACATGAGTGTAAAGGCTTGATTGTAAAATACTCTCCATGTGAATATATATATGGCTGCCCTGGGCATGGGGAAAGGCCAAGCATTGTTCATCTCTCATCTCCACTACTACAATCACACTCTACTGTTTGGTCGGTAACCACAACAGTTGGCACCGTCCGTGGGGAAGACTGAGCTAGCCTCAAGATTTGAAGAAGGATGGCACCCAAGAAAGCTTCATCATCGGCGACAAGGAAGAAGAGAAGCTGCTGGGCGGCGCTCGTCGGCGCCGTGGCTTCTGCATCGGCCGGGCGTGGATGGCAATGCCGCCGCCGCCGACGTCGACGCCGTCGTGACGGACGCCCCCACTGTTGGCGCGGCGGTCGAACCGGTAGTGTCGATCGGGTCACCGGGAGTGGTCCCGCTGATGCTCGCATTGGCACGGCCACTGTCCCCACACCCGGTGTGGAAGCGATAAGCAACTCCGGCGGCAATGTCGGCCTTGTCACCGACGCCGGAGTCGACCGCACCGGCACGCGCGGAGTTTATACCTCGCAGAGTGCGCGCGGGGGCGTGCCTCCGCGCGTCTTATTTAGACTCGGTAGAGTGCACGCGGAGGCGGGCCTCCACGTGTCTTATTTATAAATCGTGAGTCTTGCCATGGAGGCGGCCTCCGTGCATCTTATTTATACTCCGATAGTGCACGCGAGGCATGCCCCGCTGTCTTATTTAGACTCCGTGAGAGTGCGCGAAGGTGGGCCTCCGCACATGCCGGTGAGTCGCGAGGAGGCGTGCCTCCACGCGTCTTAATTAGACTCTGTAGAATGCACGCGGGGGTGTGCCTCGGCACGTCTTATTTATACTCCGTAGAGTGCAGGCGGAGGCGTCCCTCCGTGCGTCTTATTTATACTCCGTAAAGTGCACGCGAGGGTGTGCCGCCACGCGTCTCTTTTAGACTATGTAGAATGCGCTCGGGGGCGTGCCTCCGCGTGTCTTATTTATACTCCGTAGAGTGCGCCCGGAGGCGTTCCTCCACGCATTTTGTTTAGACTCGGTAGAGTGCGGGCGGGGGCGTGCCTCTGCGTGTTGCGGGCGGTGAGTGCGCGCGGAGGTGTGCCTCCGCGCATCTTATTTATACTTCATAGAGTGCACGCGGAGGCGTGCCTCCGCGTGTCTTGTTTGGACTCCGTACAGTGGGCCTTGTGGTGCGGGCCCCAAGCACCAAGCTCTATGGGCCGGGCAAGGTCCTTGTCACCGAAGATAATGATGATACCTTGCGGGCCTGGGAGCTTCATGCATAAGAAACCATGGTGTGGGACTGCCCCGAAGGAGTTGAGGGTTGGCTGCCCCAGTATGGCATTGTACGGGTACGAGATGTCAACGACGTCGAAGGTGACGTCCTCGCTCCTCGCGTTGTCGCCCTGGCCAAAGGTGACTTGTAGGCGTATCTGGCCCAACGCCTTCAGCGGCTGACCCCCGAAGCCCTGCAATGGGATTCCTGAGGGGCCCAAGCAACTCTGAGGGATCCCCATCTGGTCAAAGAATGCCGCGAACAGGATGTTCTCGGAGCTACCTCCATCAACCAGGACGCGTTTGACGTCGCATCCTACGATGGCGGCCTGGATGACCAGGGGATCTTGGTGAGGAAACTCCATGTCCTCAGCATCAGCGGGCGTGAAGGTAATTTCGTGCTACGCCTACTCCGGCAGTGCTTGCACCGGGTACGCTACCACATGGTGTAGCCTCCGGGCGTGGGCCTTCTGTTGCCGCACCGAGGCGAACTCCGATGAAAGCCCCGGAGATGGCGTCTATAATCCGACGGGCTCCCTTCGGTGGAATTCGCAAGGGCTTTCTGGGGTTGCTACGTGGGCTGAATCGCATGGGGCCTCCACAGGGCTCTTGCACGTGGGCCACGATGGGCGGAGGCGTGTCCAAGGTTCTATCCCTGGCGACACTCTGACGGAGCGCCGCAATGGCGATGCACGTCTGCGTGTTGTGGCCACCTCGGCCATGCACCTCGCACCACAGGCCGTAGAGCTGGTCTTCTTGTTCTGCACGGGGTCTATCGTCACGACCCCGGCCACACCCTTGCCCCCCGCCTCGGCGACCCTGCCCGCGACCGGCGGGGGTACCGTCTTCAGAGCCGCCCTCGATGTCGAAGACGTAGCGGGTCCTCTAGGATTTACGTTGGTTGCACTTGGACTTGTCACCCGACGGGTCCTTATGCTTGGCGTCCTTGTGCTCGGGGGCATCCTTCGAGGACTCTTGCCTGCGCTTGCCCTTCGAGGAGCCCTCCTTCAGTGAGTCTTCGTTCTTCGTCGAGCCCTCCGCTTGATTAGTATCGGAGCCGTCGCCCTTGCGCCGTCGCACGTCCTCCTCTACCCTCGCATACTCCTGCATCTTATCGAAGAGCTTCGCGACTGTCTTGATTGGCTTACATGCGTTGTACTCGGCTAACGGCCCCGAGCGGAGGCCTTGTACCACTGCATTGAAGTATTCTTGGAGCTTCTCTGAGGCTTTTACTTGACGGCCAAGAGCTGGTCCATGTCGACCTTCGACGTAGTTTCCCGGAAGTTGTTGTAGAGGCGGTCCGGATCTGCTCCTACGTGTAGATGGAGTTTGGCTCTATGGTGAAAAACCAAGAGAGCGCCACTCCCTGCAGCGCGAGGGGGAGCCCCTTCACTTTAGTGGTGTCATCTCCGCTAGTAGCTTCGATAGCGGTCTCGTACACGCGCACGAATTCCCGAGGGTCCGTGTCGCCTTGTACGGCTCGATGGCGCTGGGGAACTTGAAGTCCTCCGGCCATGCTGATTGCTGCAGGCCCGCGGAGAGGGGGGACTCCGGATCCACATGCCGCAGCGGGACGCGACTGGAGGTGGGGGCGTCGTGGTTGTCCGCCCGTTCTGGCGTGGGCTCCAGCACGGCCACCGGTGGGACTTGTTGGCTCAGAGCATCTTGTATACCCCGCACAGCTCCGCGGAGGTCTGCCAGCTCCCGCTGCGTCATGCCGAAGGCCGCTAGTAGAGCGTTCTCCACCGTCAGCGTGGTTGCGGCCGTTGGAGTAGCGGGTTGCACCATCGGGCTGGCAGCAACCACGGCTTGTGCTCCAGAACTGCTCGGTGCGTCGGTGCGGTGGGCTCCGGAGTCCGTGATGGGACCGCCAGATGGTAGTAGAGATGTTAGGTGAGCAATGCTTGGGGCTTCTCCATGGCGTGGATGGCCTTATATATATTCACATGGGAGTATTTTACAAATGTGTCCTTACACCCAAATATCCCTCTCAAGGACATTAGAACTGCATCACAATAACTCGTAATAGAGCACAGATAAAACCATATTATAAACCACATATATCTGTACTGTAAACAGCGTGCAATTTAAAGGCAGTTAAATTAAATCCTACAAATAAGGTGAAAGTGCAGCTTGCCTTAATAACTGATTGGGCACTAAGAATCGCTTTATAAAGATGCATCTAAGCAAGAGGACTAGTATTGAACCTTGGCGCTAAGGATGAGGAACACTAGCCAGCTTGCTAGTCGGCAGGAGGCATGCACTAAATTCCCTAAGCTGTCTGACATGCGCTGGGTCTGTAAGTGCATTTGCAGCTGCGTTGGATGGTGATGCCATCTCTGTAAGCTAAGCCACAGCAGCTCCAAATGTTGACCACCAACACCAATTTCGTTTTTTATCTTCTGGTGAACAACACTTTTCTAATGCAGATCAGATATCATGGATATTTCTCAAGAATCTGATAGGCACCGCCTAAGATGCACGATTAAGATAGCAGAAAAGTTTATAAATTGGTTTGGTTGGGGTGCACCAGGCCCAGGCTGTAGTGCAACACCTAGGCGACACACAAAGGCCCCAGTGGCAAGCCACTGTGGTGGACCCTCCCCTACAAAAAATAAATTTAATATCACAGTAGACACATGGCCCACATATCAGATATTAAACTGATAAGAACAGATACTACACTTGATCTTAGCCAAAAGGCCGAGAAAGGTATGAGTTAAGATGGAGAACCGCAAACTCCTTTTATAGCCACTCCTCCTGCCACGCTGCTGCTTGGGTACTCGATGTGGTACTAAAACTCGTCATGATGGATGGCGCCAGCCACCAGTAATTTAATTAAAAGTTGGATCAAGCTAATAATGCATCAACGAATGTCTGAGGCTCCCGTTCAGAAAGCATAAGCAACAAAACCAGGGTGGTTGTTAGCTGCTGCTGCTGCTACCAGAGAATTCATGTCATACTCGGATTGCACAAATCGTTTTCTGTTTATATAAATCGTTTTATATTGTGCGGTCTGCCGAGGTTCAACTAAGATAAAGGATCTTATAGCTGAAAGCTAGGAAGCCAATTTGGAGCCAGGCGAGACGAGTGCTTGCTGACATGCAGCCATGCGGCGGCGGTAGTGGGTGATGATCAGAGAAAGCTAGCGCCATTGCAGATGTAAAAGAGGTGACCACGTCAATGATGACACCGCGGTGGTTGGCGCCAAGGATCCGGCTGGAGAAGAAGATAACGCAGCCACGGCGGCATTCGCCGGAGAAGATAACACGGGGGCGGCAGGCAGTTGCCGATGATCGGAGAAAGACGTCGACGATATGGCGACCAAGGGAAACTGCTTTCGTCACATACGAGTCTAGCTAGTGAGCAGTTTCTTCCGATTCATACATGCGATCAGTGGAGCATGGCCTAATACACGTTGTGACATTGAGCAACACCATCTCGATTAAATTTATTGGCCTCTATTTCCCAATGCTAAAACTTACAATATCCTACTTCGAAGGAGTCGCTTCGATGCACGAAGTCCTGTAGGTGTGAAGTCCCTACTTCGCTTGTCGGGCGAAGTCTCCGACTTCGGAGCGGAGCTCAACTTCAAAGTCTTACTTCGAAGGAGTCGTAGTGCGCGAAGTCTCAGTCTTCGGCGCGGAGTCCCAGTTTCTTGCCATGCCAAGCTTCATAAGGCGTCATCCCGATGACACTCTTCATCGAAGAACGATTCAAGATGAACACAGTAGTGCTCACTGCCTTCCCCAAGAAGGTGCTCTGCATCTGCTTCGCTCTGAGGAGACAGCGCGCCATCGCCATCACTGTTTGATTCCGGCGCTCCACGACCCGTTTTGTTGCGGCGACTATGGCGCCGTGAGCTGCCGGTGAACGCCCTGCTCTGCGCAATACTCGCCGAAGGTCACCGCCATGAACTTGCCTCATTGGTCCGTGCGTAGCACCCAGAGTTTCGTGCTAGTCTCCACCTCGACGCCAACTTGGAACCTCTTGATTGCGCTCGTCGTCTCATCCTTCCCCAACAACAGCACCAGCCACATAAAGCGGCTAGTGTCGTCGACGAGTAGGAGAAAGTACCGCCTGCCGCCGTGGGTCACCACAGTGACTGACCCCCAAAAGGTCGCCGTGGACGAGATCAAGCCGGCCCTTCGTGCGGTACTTGGCCTCTAGAGGGAACGGCGAGCGCCGTTGCTTGCCGACAAGGCACACGTCACACAACTGGTTGACTTGATCTAGCAGCGAAAACCCATGCACCATGTCGCCATGCCCAAGTTTCTTCAACCCCTCGAAGCTCAGGTGGCCGAACCGCTCATGCTAGTGCCACGCATTGTCGTTCGCGTGCGCCAGGAGCGAGATCGGTCGAGCGAGCATGAGGGTGATCTTGTATGGTTGATTCGCCGATCGCCGTACCTTGACGAGAAGCTCCCTTCTCAGATCACGCACCCCTAGTACGCCGTCCTGGATCAACACTTGGCACCCGACCTCATCGAGTTGACCCAAGCTGATGATGTTGCTACGCAGACGTGGGATGAAGTATACGTCCGACAGCACATGATGGCGTCCACCCCGTGCCGCGAACATGATCATGCCGTGCCCGAGGATGTCCACCATTGATCCATCGCCGAACTTCACTATGCCCGTGATGTCGCGGTTCAGCTCGGAGAAGGCCACGCCGTTTCCCGTCATATGGTTTGATGTGCCCATATCGAGGTACCACAAGCCGTCATCCTGGCCACCTGTATGGTTGTCGGTGTCACCCAACTGTGTCGTCGTGCGTTCTTCATTGAGGAAGACCCGTCCACCGATGTGCACAAGTGTAGCGCGCTCTGGGAGGCGTGCGGGCATCAGTGAAAGAGGCCTGGGCCATCAACAGGGACAGCTCGTCGTCGTCACCCTCCTCCGCCAGCAGCGCAGCGGCCGCTGCCTTGTCTCCTTCTTCCGGCACTCTCGGGCCCAATGCCCAGTTTTCCCGCAATACCTGGATGTATCCTTGTCGATGACCTTACCGCCACCGCCCTTGCGTGCGTCTTGATACCGCCGCTTACATCATCACCGGCGCCAGCGCCATCGACACGCACACCCTCCTTGTCGCTTTTGTGTAGGCAACGGATGAGATCCTCCTCCTTCGACGAGAGAAGTAGCCGGGAACCCAGTTCTGCGGCCGCTGCCCGTGCGTAGAGCCGCTGCTCCATGGACCGGAGATGGCCCATAACCTCCTCGATGGGCAACTCCTTGACGTCCAACAGCGTCTCGATTGAGATTGCGACCTACATGAACCGATCAGGAACCACTAGAACAACTTGCGAACGACCTCGATTTCGTCGATCTCGTCGCCGAGGAGACGTAAGTTGTTGGCGTGGTCCGCACTTCGCATCGAGAAGTCATCCACATTCTCGCCGTTGGAGGCGATGTTGTTGAAGTCGCACGAGCTTCGTGTGTTCACCACGCCGCACCCCGCCGACGCCCATCCGCATGGCCTTGACCGCCTCCACGCCTCTGCGCGGTCTCCTTGTCGATCAAGCTCGGCATTCCATCGGGACCGAGCGAGCGATTGCTGCTAGTGCCACCGATCCTCACCGTACTCGACACCGCCGGGTTCAATTGCACCCCACAGGCCTTGTGCCTGCAAGTTGATGCGCAATATGACCACCCACTCCAGGTAGTTGGTCTTCGTCGGCATCGGGTACTGGACGGACGCCGATGACTCCTTGACGGTGCGGTGGGCGACGATCGGCCGCCACCTGCGCCCGCCCATGGCTGCCACCACGCCCGTGCCCCACGCCGCGATATTGGCAACTGCGAACGAGTCTTGATGGTCGGCAACGCACTCCTGCGGCTCTGAGGAGAGTCCGTCATCACCGCTCCCTAGTACGAAACGGGGCTCTGGTACCAATTGTTGGACTTCGACGCATGAAGTCCTGCAGGTGTGAAGTCCCTACTTCGCTTGTCGTGCGAAGTCTCCGACTTCGGAGCGGAGCCCTAGTCTTCGACTTCGAAGTCCTACTTGGAAGGAGCTAACAAGATGCCATCTGTGCAAGCTAAGCCACGCAGCTCAAATGTTGACCACCAACACCAATTTTGTTTTTATCTTACGTGAACAACACTTTTGTCGGGACCCGGATATCCAAATCCGGACTCTACGTATTACAAAGACTAGTCCCGATCAAAGCTAGTGCACACAGTTAAACAGTGATGATTACATTGTCAACAACGAATGTTACAATAATAAAGAGTACAGACCTAAGGGTCTTTTCATTACAACTGAGGTTTCAAGACCTCACAAATAAACAAAACACAGCGGAAGCAAAATAAACTTGATAAAGACCCATCAATACGCCACAAGCAATTGACTGGGGAAACACAACCTAGAACTCTGGAAATCTTTCGTCGAATCCACACGCAAAGTAGTCGTAGTCTCCTTCGTGAGCTTCGTATTCCTCTGAGATTTTATTTTTAAGTGTAGCATGTGAGTACATAAAGTACTCCGCAAGTCTTGGGAAAATATAGTAGATGTAAGGCTTTAACAAAGGAGGTTATATGGTTCTTTTGCACAAAGCAATATTTTATTTTCAATACCATTAAATATTTTTGAAGGCAGCATTTTAACAAAGTAATTATCTTGACTAAAACTATTCAACATTTTTATAGTGAAGGTTCTATCCACCATCACTAGACAACTGGCTCTAAGCAACAAAGTTCGAGTCTACGGGTTCCAACCACGCACTCTAGTTTCAACTGCCAGAACAACCCCGAGAGTTCCATCCACTCCCGGATTCCCAAAACTTTATTTTAAAACAAGAAATCTACCATGTGAATGCATTCCTTGCCCGCCCTTGACCGTGGACACGGCTATTCGAATAGTTTTAACACTCTGCAGAGGTTGTACAACTTTACCCACAAGAGACAAGCTATCTTAATAGCCAACATGCTTCCTTAGGCATGAGACCCAGATAATTCATTACAAAGCCTTTACCTTACTCTAGACTAGCTAGTCACCACCACGAGATTTCCTTTGCAAGGGTTAAATCCACCACATTCAAAAGCCCCCTCTTGCGTCGTATGAATACAGTAGATGGCTGTAATATCCCGAACATCATTACGGCGTAAGTTTTTAATTAATCATGAGTTTCCGATTTTTCGGTAAATCACGGAAGGAAAAATATGAATTATAAAATATTGTAAATGAATTAAATAAATTAAAATAATTAATTTGGATATTTTGGGATGTCCGAGGGTGGGCGGCCGCTTTGGGCCAGCCAGCCCAAATGGGGCCCGCACCCCTCCCAAACCCTAACACCCCTTTATAAATCCTCCTTGGCCCCTCCACCCTCCCCACCCTTTGGCCACCCCACCCCCTTGGTGCCTCCCCTCCCCTAATGCTGCCATGGGTGCCCCAAGAGCTGCTGCCATTGGAGGAGAAGGAAGGAGAAGAAGGAAGGAGAAGAAGGAAGAAGAAGGAAGGAGAAGAAGAAGAGGAGGAAATTTTTGGGGAAAATCTTCATCTAGGTAATTTTTCCTCATCCCAAATCCTCTGTTTTATGGATTAATTAGGGTTCTTGACATGGAATTTGATGGTAGATATTAGATCAATTGCCCGATTAGAGTTTAGTCGCGGGCTGTTTTTAGATCGATTTGCGCAGCGCGGCTTGTCGCGCAGTTTTAATCTAGAAAACGAATTTTCCTGTGGATCTTCACAAAGGGAAAGTTGTAGAGGACTTCCACATGTATCTCCTGTATTTGTTTCAAAATTTGCTACCGTGGGATCTAGGAGATACGGAGTCGGCAATACCGCTGTCCAGCAGGCGGACAGATTGGTACAGTCCGACGGTAATCCGGGGTTTAAAAATAGTAAACCAATTTTCTGGCCTTGGCCGTAGTTGGGAAAATTGTAGATAATTTAGATATCTAGCTTTTTTATAAATTTGGGAATTTTTAGGCCTCTGTGCTGTTGTGGGCACGCGTTTGAACGCGGCTGCCCAATCTGCCAGAGCAGAGTGCTTCCTCTGTTTTGGACATTAAATTACTCCTAGCTATGATTAAAATAAAAATAGGTGTTCTGCATGAAAAGTGTAGGTTTTTAAGTCATAAATCCAGAGAGGTGTCATTTTCTATTTTTCAATCTATATTTTTAAAGATACAAAATTATGAAGCAGCGCTGTTGCAGAGATTAAATTATTTAATTGTGGAGCGGAGAGGAGTTTACGCGGTTCGGTCTCTAGCATTGTTTTATATATTTTTGTCGTGTTTGTATGCTGTGGTTGAGTGCTGAGAGTTGTCTTATGGACAGGTGGTCTTGTCCCTGAGCGCTCTTGATTTTGTTGTGCTTAACCGTCGGATTGAGGCAAGTAAGCGTGGCGGTGGTTGCTACCGTTTAACGTGTTATTCTTACTACTTTCAGTTTACATTATTATCGTAATTTGATATAATTTCCATGATTGCATGATATTTTAATTGTGTAATTCTTGCTTAATGTTATAATGTTGATCATGAAATTAGCATGTGGTGGATGTGAGTATGTTGAGAGCGTGATAATGCTCCTTGCGGATGAATTAATGTGATTAATGAATTTTCATATCATTCAATCATTCATGTCATATCATGTCCTTTGTGTATGTGGATGTCGCCGCTATAGCGCGACCATACCGGTCTGGCGTCGTATATTGCCGTGTCGACGCACC
This sequence comes from Bonia amplexicaulis, assembly GCA_036346245.1. NCBI lineage: Eukaryota > Viridiplantae > Streptophyta > Magnoliopsida > Poales > Poaceae > Bonia > Bonia amplexicaulis. Next base: position 1,653,040 of record CM070746.1, on the reverse strand, counting down.
TCTTCGCCTGCTGGAAGCATTCGTATATTGTCGAAATACGATGCATCGCACTTCCTGCCCTGGCAAGAGTAATGTGGAGCATAGCATGAGCATTCATATGTATTCATATGCATTGCATTGTGGAATGATCATTTGCATACATATGCAATATAATGTGGTGAAATTATTTTGTGGAATGTACAACTTCATAGTTGTAAAGTGGAATTGACTCTTGTGAGCTAATGATGGAAGAAAGGTTGTGGTTGTGGTCTTGGAATGTGGTTCGTCCCTTGTGTGATTGTGATGGTGGCATGAAACTCTTTTCTCTTGTTTTAATTGTTTATAGTAATTGTGGATATGGGAAGTAATATAGTATTGAAGTAAGTCATACATATGTTTTTATTGTCTTTGGTAGTGGTAGTGGTTGAGGATTTAAAGTAGTCAATCATGAATTAATTGTTAATGTTTTACCGTCATTGATAGTGTATTGAGGTCGAGAATATATACGTTGTTAATTGTGGAAGATTAAATGTTGTTGATTAATCTATTGTGGTTTGTGGAGTTTCTTTTGCATTCAATACCAGATAAAATGATCGCATTCTTATGCTAATTAAATCTGAAATTTAAGAGGTATGATTCATGAAAGTTTATGGTGGTTAAACATTTATGAACATAAATTGTAATTGTGGATGTATGGAATTATAATGATGATGTTTAAATTGCTTGTAGTTTGAATAACTTGTTAAACAGTTTACTTGCTGAGATTTTTATCTCACTCTTGCTTCCCCCTCCCTACAGGTGGACTTTGAGCATGCATTGAGAAGGGTAGAGCGGCACCACACTGATGCAATTGTATTGTAATCTTAATGCTGAAATAAAGTTGAAAGAAATCTAGTCTATGTTTAGCTATCTTATTGATAAATGTTTCTTCTTAGTAATATTAAATTCGTGTACCGTTCCTATAGATATTTTGTTATAGTTGATTATGATTATTGAATTGTTATCTCTATTCGGTTTATCTTAGTTGTTTACGCTTCCGCTTATACTATATTGTTTTGTAATTGTTGCTAGTTTAGTTTATTTTATAAATTGACTAGCTGAAGAGTAGCAATAGTAGCATCCCGGGGCATTGTGGGTCCTGGGGTGTTACATAAACCCTGTCCCTCACTATGAATAACCAGTACACCCTGGCATCCACTTTCCACTGGTGGTACTTAAACTAGTCTATTGTAAGTTAATCATCTAGGTCATACCCATATAGACATGTGGTTGTACGGTAGTGCTCAGTTTGGACAAACGCAAGCGTCGGTCCTTAATTGACTTGGGTGGAACATACACTTTTCAAGTTCTCGTGTTAAACAGCACCAATCCAATCTTACCATCCACCCAAGTCTAAAATAGCTTTCACCAACTTAACAACAACAACAATATTGATTGCTACTAGATGAAATCATTCATTTTCCATTTTTCACCCGAGGGTTATACTGATCGACTAGTTTGTCTAAGCATTTACTACCGTTCTAAAATTATCAAATTCATAATAATCTCAATATTGAGACAAAAGAGATCTATGGTGACAAAAGTACATGGTTGTCAATGTCAAATGAGGGCATAATAATTATCGGTTTAACTACTATCCTTACAACATAAATTATCATTTTATGTAACATAGCAATGCATTAAATTTTAAAATAATTAAAAACTTTCACAACACATAGGTTCAGAATGTTCAAAGGAGACTTGCCTTCGTGTGCGATATCTTGACTTTCTTGCTGCGGGTCTGCGAATTCTTCCACAACGTCGGATTCTACGTGCAAAACGATAAAACAAATGAACAAATAAATACAAATAATATTACAAAGATATAATATATTTACTGGAAGGAAGTTCATAATTTTATATGAATTTAGGAGAAAGTTTCAACGGATTCGGAGTTCGCACGAGGGAGAAAGGGTAATCGGAAGATTGATTCAAAAGGTTTACCGGAAATAAAATATTTGAGTTCGTAAAGATAAAATAAACTTTATGAGGATTTTACAAAGTTTAAGTTTGAATTTTGAAATGCATGGAAAATTTGAAAGGAACCGAGATTTTGAATGTGAACCGGTATTTGAAATTTGAAATTTAAATTTTAAAAGTATCAAATAAATCAGAAAAAGTGAATTATGACGTCAGCATTGAATTTCTTTTCGCCGAATTTTTTCCAACCGAAAATCGGATTTATAGCGTCGGTGACGACGCCACCTGGGTGGCCGACACCGACAGTGGGCCTCGGTCCATGTGGACCGAGTCCACTGAGGGGAAGGACGGCCGAGGTGGCACGGTGGCGGCGGCGCCGATGCGGGCGGGTTGCCGAGGTGGCGCCGACGTGGCGCCGACGCGCGCCACGCCGCCCGCCACGTAGGCACGGGAGAGGCCGACCAAGGCGCCTGGGGGCGAGTGGCCGGTGAACGGCGGCATGGCGGCGGCGGCGGCGGGAACAGAGAGAGGAGGAAGGGTATCATGTGGAGGGGTGAGGCGGTTCTGAGGGCGCCCGAGAGTGGTCGGCAACGGAGGGGCGGCGGTGACTTCGGTTCCTTGGTGCGGCGCCTGGCGACGAGGAGGGTCGACCGAGGTGTCGGGAGCTTGGCGGCGCGGGAAGATGGAGGTGGGGTCGGCGTGATGCGGCCCGAGGCGGCGGCGATTGCTCGCCGGAGTTGGTGACGGCGGTAGGAGCGGATGCACGGCGGCGGTGGAGCGGCACGGGAGAGAGAGTGGAGTGGAGGGAGAGGTGGAGGGAGAACGGGGTGCTTGGGGGTTAATAGGCGAGGAACCGGCGGCAATTCGTCACGGAGTGGGAAAGGTGGCGGCGGCGGTTGCGGCGGTTTAGGGAAAATGGGGGTGGGGAGAGGGAAGTGGGCGCGTGGGAAGGCGGGCGATTGGGGAGTGGGCAGCAGCTGTGCAGCACGAAGGGGAAGGTGGGCGCGGAGGTGGCGGGCGGTGGTTGTGGGCGGCGCGAGGTGGAAGGAGGCGCCGGGAAGACAGAGCCGACAAAGGGACCCACGCAGAGGAGAGGGAAGGAGGCGGGCGCCGCAAAGCGGGCTCAGGCAAGTGAGAGAAAGGGAGGAGGCGTGGGCGGCGGAGATCGGTCGGGTGTGTGGGAAGGCGAGATCCCGGGCGGCGACGTGGCAGCGATCCGGCCGTCAACGTGGCGGCCGGAGGGGAGGGTTGGGTTTTATTGTATTTTCTTTTAGTTTTTTATTTTCAGAAAACCCTAGAAAATTAAATATAGCTCAGAAAAATACAAAATAAACTCCAAAAATTGTAGAAAAATTCATAAAAGTTTCTAAAGGTATTTTGGGTTTAGATAAAATATTTCCAACTTAGTTTGGTATTATATTTTTCAACTAAGATTTATTTTTAAATTTAAAATTTGATTTTAAAATCTGGAAAAATTCAAATAAGGTCCAAATACTTTAAGATATTTAATTTAAATTTAAATTTTCAAAATCGCAAATTTTGAGATGTTACAAGTTTTCTAATGCAGATCAAATATCATGGATATTTCTCAAGAATCTGATAGGCACCGCTTAAGATAGCAAGAAAGTTTATAAATTGGTTTGGTTGGGATACGCCAGGCCCAGGCTATAGTGCAACGCCTAGGCGACACAGAAAGGCGCACATATCAGATAAATTTAATATGGTGGACCTCCCCACAAAAAATAAATTTAATATCACAGTGAACACATGGCCCACATATCAGATATTAAACTGATAAGAACAGATACTACACTTGATCTTAGCCAAAAGGCCGAGAAAGGTATGAGTTGGGATGGAGAACCGCGCATCCTTTTATAGCCGGTCCTCCTGCCACGCTGCTGCTTGGGTACTCCATGTGGTACTAAACACGCGGCCGGCTGCCTTCCGGTCTGATCTGCCGCCGGCAACGTGCCCCCGGTTAAAACTCGTTGTGTGTCACCAGTGCCGGTTCAACGTTACACTTTGGAGATGACTCACCGCCTAGGTGTCGACCTCTGGTAAACATGCGATCAATGGAGCACGTTGTGACATTGAGCAACACCATCACTACGGTGATGATGAGCTAACGAACCTTACAGGAGTGAATTGTGGCTCAAAATTTCCCCTAAGACAAGAGTGGTCGAACAAAATCACAGTGGTCAAAAACCAATATGGTTGAAATAAAACTAGAGTGGTTAAAAATCAATGTGGTCGAAATAAGATCAGAGTGGTCGAAAACCAATTTGGTTAAAATAAGACCAGAATTATCGAAAACCAATATGGTTGAAATAAAACCAGAGTGATCAAAAACGAACACAGTCGAAAGAAGACCAAAGTGGTCAGGGAATGAACAGAAATTTTAGCACTATATCTTGAACGAAAAATCTATGTAACTTTTGATCAACACAAACTCGGCACCAAACGAACAATTTTCGCAAGGAGAAGAAAAAACTAAGTGGTAATAGGCAATTAAACTCTGATTGAATTTTAAACGTGGGTTTTGTTTGAAGTAGATTGAATTTAGTGTATGTTCCTTTGGTTTGTTTCTACCTTTTTTTATTTTCAATCTGTTTAATTCACATCCTCCTCAAACTGCATGGATTACAAATTAAATATGATTGAAATTGTAGGATTGTCAATGGAAAATAAAGAGGGTGAATGATTGTAGTTCGCAGTGAAAAATATTTTCTTAAATCTACTGTATTCTATTTTTTAATTTGCAAACACAGTAAAACAGAAATACAAAAATACAACAAAAATAGAAAATAGTTGACAGTTCCAAATGTGCCCCTGATTTTTGCCCCCTATGAGCTAAACTTGAACTGGAATTGATCATGCTGCCCCTTTAGAGTGGGTCATACTGCCCATGCTACTCTCGTCAGAGTGAGCAACTCATTTGAGAATCCACTGTAATGAAGATTGATTAGCCGTATGTTGTAGGGGTGGCCCCACCCCAGCCCAGCTGGCCTGTTAAAGGGTTCTAAATCCCAAAATAGAATATGTATAATGACATAAATACCCTTGCGAGGGGGACATGAGTGTAAAGGCTTGATTGTAAAATACTCTCCATGTGAATATATATATGGCTGCCCTGGGCATGGGGAAAGGCCAAGCATTGTTCATCTCATCTCCACTACTACAATCACACTCTCATCGCTTTGGTCGGTAACCACAACAGCTGGCACCGTCCGTGGGAAGACCGAGCTAGCCTCAAGATTTGAAGAAGGATGGCACCCAAGAAAGCTTCATCATCGGCGGCAAGGAAGAAGAGAAGCACAACGGCGGCGCTCGTCGACGCCAAGAGCCAGATCGGCCGGGCGCGATGGCAATGCCGCCGCTGCCGCCGACGCCGACGCGTCTGCGACGGACGCCCATCGTTGGCGCGGCGGTCGGCACTGGTAGTGTCGATCGGGTCACCGGGAGTGGTCCCGCTGATGCTCGTATTGGTACGGCCACTGTCCCCACACCCGGTGTGGAAGCGATAAGCAACTCCGGCGGCAATGTCGGCCTCGTCACCGACGCCGGAGTCGACCGCACCGGCACGCGCAGAGTTTATACCTCGTAGAGTGCGCGCGGGGGCGTGCCTCTGCGCGTCTTATTTAGACTCGGTAGAGTGCACGCGGAGGCGGGCCTCCACGTGTCTTATTTATAAATCGTAGAGTGCGCGCGGAGGCGGGCCTCCGTGCATCTTATTTATACTTGGTATAGTGCACGCGGAGGCATGCCCCCGCGCGTCTTATTTAGACTCCGTAGAGTACGTGCGAAGGCGGGCCTCCGTGCGTTGCGGGCGGTGAGTGCGCGAGGAGGCGTGCCTCCACGCGTCTTAATTAGACTCTGTAGAGTGCGCGGGGTGTGCCTCCGACGCCTTCTTTATACTCAGAGTGCGGGCGAGGCTTCCTCCGCGCCTTATTTATACTCCGTAGTGCACGCGAGGCGTGCCGCCACGCGCCTTTTTAGACTCGTAGAATGCGCTCGGGCGTGCCTCCGCACGTCTTATTTATACTCCGTAGAGTGCGCGCAGAGGCGTTCCTCCACGCGTTTTGTTTAGACTCGGTAGAGTGCGGCTGGGGGCGTGCCTCTGCGCGTTGCGGGCGGTGAGTGCGCGCGGAGGCATGCCTCCGCGCATCTTATTTATACTCCATAGAGTGCACGCAGAGCGTGCCTCCGTGTCTTGTTTGGACTCCGTGACAAGGGCCTTGTGGTGCGGGCCCCAAGCACCAAGCTCTATGGGCCGGGTGAGGTCCCGTCACCAAGATAATGATGATACCTTGCGGGCCTGGGGTTGCTGCATGTGGACCTGAATCTGCATGGGGCCTCCAGGGCTGCTTGCACGGGCCACGATGGGCGGAGGCGTGTCCAAGGTTCTATCCCTGGCGACGCTCTGACGGAGCGCCGCAATGGCGATGCACGTCTGCGTGTTGTGGCCACCTCGGCCATGCACCTCGCACCACAGGCCGTAGAGCTGGTCTTCTTGTTCTGCACGGGGTCTATCGTCACGACCCCGGCCACACCCTTGCCCCCCGCCTCGGCGACCCTGCCCGCGACCGACGGGGGTACCGTCTTCAGAGCCGCCCTCGATGTCGAAGACGTAGCGGGTCCTCTGGGATTTACGTTGGTTGCACTTGGACTTGTCACCCGACGGGTCCTTATGCTTGGCGTCCTTATGCTCGGGGGCATCCTTCGAGGACTCTTGCCTGCGCTTGCCCTTCGAGGAGCCCTCCTTCGGTGAGTCTTCGTTTTTCGTCGAGCCCGCCGCTTGATTAGTATCGGAGTCGCCGCCTTGCGCCGTCAAGACGCCCTCCTCTACCCTCGCATACCCCGCATCTTATCGAAGAGCTTCATGATCGCCTTGATTGGCTTACACGCGTTGTACTCGGCTAACGGCCCCGAGCGGAGGCCTTGTACCACCGCATTGAAGTATTCTTGGAGCTTCGAGGCTTTTAGTTGACGGCGAAGAGCTGGTCCATGTCGACGTGCTCGATGTAGTTTCCACGGAAGTTGTTGTAGGCGGTCCCGGATCGCTCCTACGTAGATGGAGTTTGGCTCTATGGTGAAAACCAAGAGAGCGCCACTCCTGCGCCGCGAGGGGAGCCCTTCACTTTAGTGGTGTCGCTCCGCCAAGAGGCTTCGATAGCGGTCTCGTACATGCGCACGACCCCGAGGTCCGTGTCGCCTTGTAACTTGAAGTCCTCCGCCATGTTGATTGCCGCAGCCCGCGAGAGGGGACTCGGATCCACATGCCGCAGCGGACGCGACCGGAGGTGGGGCGTCGTGGCCCGCCTGCTCGCATGGGCTCGCGCCACCGGTGGGACTTGTTGGCTCTAAGCATCTTGTATACCCCGCACAGCTCCGCGGAGGTCTGCCAGCTCCCGCTGCATCATGCCGAAGGCCGCTAGTAGAGCGTTCTCCACCGTCAGCGTGGTTGCGGCCGTTGGAGTAGCGGGTTGCACCATTAGGTGGCAGCAACCACGGCTTGTGCTCGAACCGCTCGGTGCGTCGGTGCGGTGGGCTCCGAGTCCGTGATGGGACCGGCGCGCCGCCGAGGCCATCCGCCACTTCTGCGCGGCGGGCGCAGGCGGCGACCGCGTAGTCCGGGCATCGACGCCGACACTCTTGACGGTCCGGTCATCACCGCGCCGACCGCCACGCCACGGTTGGGCGACCGTCGCCACACAGCGCCAAGGTCGGCAGTCCGTAGCACCGCGCCGCCGCCCACACCCATAGCCGCAGCGCTATCGCCCGCACCCGTAGTCGATGCGTTGCCGAGCACCTCTTTCACAATCCTCTTCTTCTTTGCTGCCGCCGACGAGGAAGCCTTCCTTGGTGCCATCCTTCTTTAGATCTTGGAGCTTGCTCTTGTCTTCCCCACGGACGGTGCTAACTGTTGTGGTTACAGACCAAACAGAGAGATGGTAGTATGGTAGTAGAGATGTTAGGTGAGCAATGCTTGGGGGCTTCCCCATGGCGTGGATGGCCTTATATATATTCACATAGGGAGTATTTTACAAATGTGTCCTTACACCCAAATATCCCTCTCAAGGACATTAGAACTGCATCACAATAACTCAGAATAGAGCACAGATAAAACCATATTATAAACCACATATATCTGTACTGTAAACAGCGTGCCAATTTAAAGGCAGTTAAATTAAATCCTACAAATAAGGTGAAAGTGCAGCTTGCCTTAATAACTGATTGGGCACTAAGAATCGCTTTATAAAGATGCATCTAAGCAAGAGGACTAGTATTGAACCTTGGCGCTAAGGATGAGGAACACTAGCCAGCTTGCTAGTCGGCAGGAGGCATGCACTAAATTCCCCTAAGCTGTCTGACATGCGCTGGGTCTGTAAGTGCATTTTGCAGCTGCGTTGGATGGTGATGCCATCTCTGTAAGCTAAGCCACAGCAGCTCCAAATGTTGACCACCAACACCAATTTCGTTTTTTATCTTCTGGTGAACAACACTTTTCTAACGCAGATCAGATATCATGGATATTTCTCAAGAATCTGATAGGCACCGCCTAAGATGCACGATTAAGATAGCAGAAAAGTTTATAAATTGGTTTGGTTGGGGTGCACCAGGCCCAGGCTGTAGTGCAACACCTAGGCGACACACAAAGGCCCCAGTGGCAAGCCACTGTGGTGGACCCTCCCCTACAAAAAATAAATTTAATATCACAGTAGACACATGGCCTACATATCAGATATTTAGGGCCTGTTTGGGACTGCTCTGCTCCAGTTTTTCCAGCTCGCTCCACCAACTCCACCATGGAGCAGCTCCACCGTGGAATTCACGGGCAGTGGTCCTGTTGGCACGCAGCTAGCTCCAGCTCCGTGAATGTGAGGTTTCCAGAAAGGTCCAATATGCCCCTGAATGATGTTTGGTATATATTTTGATGTATGCGGAGCATATGTAACTGAATATTTTTTTTGGCCAATTTAAATATGATGTAAAATATCATAATTGCATTTAATTTATTGGAGAAAACAAAAAAACAAATATTTTGATCAAATAATTCCGTACTTTTGTCCCATAAATTACAACGTGCTTGATAGATAATTAACGAAGTCCATAATTCGAATACAAATAATGTCCATAGACTAATGATGGATAACAAAGCCCATCATTCGACTGACGTATCGCATGGCGCTGTAAAAGCATCATCCACCACCAGTTCTGCCAATCTCACTGCATAAAATTAAGTCTCAATGTTAGCACATCTGCGCCATGGAGGATGGAGTAGACAGTACAGACAGCTAGACAAGCAATCTGATGAAAAAACATTGTAGAATATATACTTCAAAAGCTTACATCGATCGTCAGGTGACGAACAGCTGCTCACCACGGGATCCGGATCAACCCAGTCATATGACTTTATGTGCATTGATCCGAGTAGTAGTTTGTTAAACACTGTCATTCCAGGGTGATTGTGGAGAGGAATGACCGCATTTGGTGGCAGAAAGAAGATTTCCATCTGCCAAGGGAGTAACATCGGTAGTAATTAAAATCATTTTGATACAGCAAAGACCTATATATGTTTTTCATTCAGCTTGGGCATAGTGCTCGAATCAGATTTCAGTTCGTTTGTACACTGCCGCTTACCGAAAAATTCTCGCATTTGTATATCGTCGTGTGGTAAATTGTTGGGGTTTCTTCGTCAGCATCTCTAGTCCTGAATAATCTGCGATCTGAGCTTAGGCCAACATCTTCTGGTCTCATTCTGTCTGCAGATATCACCACCACAAATCGAAATTCAGTTAATTCAGTACATGAAACAGATACAAACTGCGCATTACGCAATTATGCATATGCTATATATGGGGCATGGGCCATATGTTTTTTCCAGGACGAGAGAACCGGCCTACCAAGTGCTAATAAACAGATTGAAAATTTAGAACATGCCTTAGTTTTAGAAAAATAGAACCTGCATCTCTGGCGTGCTATCACCATTAATTCCCATTTCTGCATTTTATCTAAACATTTTGTGCAAAACATGTTCAGCAGAGAGCAATGATTACAGATTTATGCAGTAAAGTTCAACACAACATGTGAAATAATGCAGATCCAAAATTTTTTCGTTAAGAAGAAGATTTGAATCTGTTTTCGATCGCACAAATTTGCATAACAAACTTTTGGGAAGGGATTATTGCATGGACGGAGTTTGCAACTTCCCTTTTGCACGCTGGACTAGCTTCATACTAGCTGAGATGAGCAAAGCAATGCAAGTACCAAGAGACGAGGCTCACCGAGCATGGCGCGGAGCATGTTGACCTCGGCGGGCGCAGGCACGGTGCCGGGCCCTTGAAGACGGCGCGGCACGCCTGGAAGAGCCGCTGCACGAACGTGGCCTCCGCATGCACGCCTCCTCGGGCGCCGCCTCACGCCCGCCCTCCTACCCCCACCGCTGGCGCCACCATCACCCGCCTCCTCTTCACCGGCGGCACAACCCCGCCACGGCGGCGCCGCAGCCTCCGCCACCTCGATCTTGGCGAATGGACCCGCCAGCAACAGCCAAGAACCAGCGAGGAAGAAACAGAGCGGAGCGGGTAGGGGGCGGAGGAGAGAGCGGCACGGTGGGGGCGGAGGAGCGGCGAGCGGCGCGGGCGGGGCGAGCGAGGCGGCGCGCGGCGGGGGCGGTGAAGAGGGGCGAACCGGGCGGAGAAGAGGAGGTGTTGCGGGCGTGGGGAGGAGCAACATGGTGGGTGGGGAATAGAAAATAATCGAATCGGTATGTTGTAATGGCGGTGGTGGGTAATTACCTTCAACTCCATGAGAAGATACAAAACGCTGGTTTCTGGAGTACCCCCTGAGGAGCTCCAGGAAAAACGTGGAGTTGGCCCTCAACTCCACCTTTTTTTTGGAGCGGAGTTTCTGGAGCTGAACAAAACGTGGAGTTGGCCCTCAACTCCACCTTTTTTTTGGAGCGGAGTTTCTGGAGCTGAACCTGTTTGGCTGGGTAGTTTAGGAGCAGAGCTGCAAAAGTGGGAGCAGAGCAGTCCCAAACAGGCCCTAAACTGATAAGAACAGATACTACACTTGATCTTAGCCAAAAGGCCGAGAAAGGTATGAGTTAAGATGGAGAACCGCGCATCCTTTTATAGCCGCTCCTCCTGCCACGCTGCTGCTTGGGTACTCGATGTGGTACTAAAACTCGTCGTGATGGATGGCGCCAGCCACCAGTAATTTAATTAAAAGTTGGATCAAGCTAATAATGCATCAACGAATGTCTGAGGCTCCCGTTCAGAAAGCATAAGCAACAAAATCAGGGTGGTTGTTAGCTGCTGCTGCTGCTGCTACCACAGAATTCATGTCATACTCGGATTGCACAAATCGTTTTCTGTTTATATAAATCGTTTTATATTGTGCGGTCTGCCGAGGTTCAACTAAGATAAAGGATCTTATAGCTGAAACGAGTGCTTGCTGACAATTTGGAGCCAATTTGGAGCCAGGCGAGACGAGTGCTTGCTGACATGCAGCCATGCGGCGGCGGTAGTGGGTGATGATCAGAGAAAGCTAGCGCCATTGCAGATGTAAAAGAGGTGACCACGTCAATGATGACACCGCGGTGGTTGGCGCCAAGGATCCGGCTGGAGAAGAAGATAACGCAGCTACGGCGGCATTCGCCGGAGAAGATAACACGGGGGCGGCAGGCAGTTGCCGATGATCGGAGAAAGACGTCGACGATATGGCGACCAAGGGAAACTGCTTTCGTCACATACGAGTCTAGCTAGTGAGCAGTTTCTTCCGATTCATACATGCGATTAAATTTATTGGCTTTTATTTCCCAATGCTAAAATTTACAATATCCTACGGTGATGATGAGCTAACGAACCTTACAGGAGTGGCCATCCTAAGGAGTGCGAGCAGCAAGATGTTCAACATGATCGAGTACTCTACTTGGCAATTGTTCGTTCAAGAAAGTGAACACGTGAAGTAGTCGTAATCTCATTCTTGAGCTTCGTATTTGTTTTGGGTGCAGCATGTGAGTACATAAAATACTCCGCAAGTCTTGGGAAATACAGTAGATGCAAGGCTCAACAAAGGGGGGTTATATGGTCACTACTGCAGAAAGCCTAATAGTAGACGGTAAATAACAGACGGTTTGACGAAACCGTCTGCGGATCGACACTAACATAGACGGTTTTCATTTGGACACCGTCTGCAGGCCGGTGGGTGGGAGAAAATTAGTATCACGATGGTTATTAACTATGAACCGCTCAGTGATATTTTTCTATCACGCACGGCTTTTATTTAGAACCGCTCGCGATAATATAGTTTTATCACGATGGTTTCTTACTAAAACCATCCGTGATAATCTCATTAACACGACGGGTCTGTTAAGAACCGTCAGGAAGTTCATGACGGTTATTAACACAAACCGTCTGTGAAAAGTCAGATAACACAAAATGTTCCTGTTAGATAACACAGACGGTTCCTGTTAAGAACCGTCTGTAATAATCCCATGTCACTGATAATTGGTGTGTAATAATTACATGTCACCAATAATTGGCGTATACACAGGATTTCGATCTCACCCGTCTATTCTCTCCACATCGAATGGCGGCACCGCCTCCTCCCACGGCCAGCCCTTATTAATAACTCCCATCAACCTTTCCACCGGTACTAGTCACGCGTGAGTTCATCCAACTAGCTAGCTTATGCGCATATCTCCTCCGCCGTGAGCTAGCACCTCCATCGCGCACGAACGGTTCATACTAAAGAACACACTCTTGCCGTAAGTGTCGTAAGTGTGTCTTGTTTAGTGTGACCGCCGTGCAATGAAGGGTTTGTTAGCTTGTCATCCCGTAATAGATCGATCCGAATGTATTGTTGAGTTTTTGTGCTTGCCTCTGTATTTGCATGTTCCTCGACGATGCCGACTACTGTCGAGATGTGATGTCCACTCCGACAATCCTTCTTTTTCCTGCAAAATTCAAGGCAATTTTATTACAAAAGTTCAAAAGACATTTCAGATTCTTGAGACGGCCGACATACCGACTTCTTCGGTGGCGATTATCCATCTGCTTCTTCCCACTTCTTTTCTTCATCTCGGTCTCGGATCACGTCGCCTAGAGTCGGTCAAGAACCGGTCTTCGATGTGGCATTCCTCAAGACACGGCAGCAGCCCTCGATGAAGAAAAGAAGTGGGAAGAAGCGTATGGATAGTCGCCACCAAGAAGTCGGGTATGTCGGCGCTCCACCAAGACTCAGTATCGCGCACGGTTTTGTACTAAAACCGCTCGTGATATCTTATTATCACGCATTTATTTTAGTAAAACCGCTCGTGATAATCCCCACTACGCATTTATTGCTCCACCTGCATCAAGATCTGTCTTCATTTCGATCCGATCTAGCCACCTGCGCACTCTTTCGCTCAGAGACAAGCTAGGCGATTTGAGGCCAGTTATTTTGGTGGGAAGAGGCAGAGATTGAGCTTTGAAGATTCATTCAATTCATTCTTTCCTGCTGGTGGCTAGCTCTAGATCGATATGGTTAGTAAGATAATTTATTTTTTCTTTAATTGCATTACAATTTAGATTTAAGTAATTGGTGAGTGTTATTGAAGATGGTTAATTTGTAAAATTGTTGGTTATATAATAGTCATTGTGTTTATAATATGAATTGAGCTAGCAAATTAAACCTCAATATAATACATGTGGCGGTATATATGTAGCGAATTAGTTAAGCTAATTTTTAATACCGAGTTGTTATGTATGTACGTAACGTGGGACCGGTCGGATGTATGCCATGAGCCATGTGAGTGAAGAGTATATTAATGGCGTGTCCGCTTACAAGAGCCGCCGAGGAGGATATGTTGAATAAGGGGTGGAATATATGTACCGTCCATGCTGTTGATCGTGAGAATTTAAAGATGTTTAAGAACCGAGGGCAAATTGTAGCGCACTTGATTCGAGGGTTTCAAAAGGGTTATACGTGTTGGACCACCATGGCGAAGTGAATGATCATATGCCGGATGACATCGCGGTGAAGTGAATGATATGTCACGGATGACATCGCCGATGAAGTGAATGACATGGCGCCGGATGATGTCGATTGTGGTTCGGATACGGATAGGTTGCACGATGACAACTGACTCGATGCTTCGCGATGTAGAAGAGAATTATGATGAGAGAGTATGTTAAATTCGTGGCTTGATGGAGGACTCGGAGAAACCTTTGTTCACGTGTTGCGGTCAGTACACGAGGTTGTCGGCCGTGCTTGAACTGTTGAAATTAAAGGCAAGCAACAGTTGGACCGACAAAGTTTCACGCAGTGCTTTGGGTCTTTTAGCGGACATGCTTCGAGGGAAATGAGTTGCCTAAAACCACGATAAAGCCAAGAAGGTCCTTTGTCCATTGGGAATTGAAGTTGAAAGAATACATGCATGTCCGAACGATCGTATCCTCGCACTGTAAAGAGTATGAAAACATGCATGTATGTCCGTGTGCAACGCATCCCGATACAAACGTAACAATCAATCGATGACGCGAGGAACAGAGGTGAAGAAAGGACCTCCGGTAAGGTGGCATGGTATTTTCCTATAATTCCTGTTTGAAAAGGTTTTTGCAAATCCAAAGGAGGCAAAATTGATGCGTTGGCACTCGGAGGAGCGCAAGAAAGATGGAATGCTAAGACACCTTGCTGATTCCGCCCAATGGAGAAACATCGATAGGAGTTTTGCGTACTTGGTGCAGTAACCAAGGAATATAAGGTTCTGATGAGTACAGATGGAATGAATCCTTTCGGTAGCATGAGCAATGACATAGCACATGGCCTGTGACTCTCTCATCTATAACCTTCCTCCTTGGTTGTGTATGAAGCGAAAGTATATTTTGTCGTCGATACTTATCCAAGGGCCAAAGCAACCTGGGAATGATATTGATGTGTACCTAGTAATTGGTGGAAGATCTAAAAGTACTATGGAACGAAGGGGTACAGTGTATGGGATGCGACAAACGAGAGAACTTCACTTTGCGCTCTTTATTATTCTCGCACCATAAATGATTATCCCGCCTTTGCTAACCTATCGGGCCAAAGTACGAAGGTGCCAAAGCTTGTACTCACTGTTTAGATGGTACCGAGAGTGTGTGGTCGAAACACTCACGCAAAACCGTCTACATGCGTCACCGTCGGTTCCTTGAGAGGGCTCACCCATACCGCAAGATGAAGAAACAATTTGACGGAGAGAAGGAAGACGGTTCAGCTCCAAGACATTTAAAGGAAAAGAGGTTTATAATATGGTTAAGGATTTAGATGTTGTCCTCGAAAGGGACGCAAATTGAGGGCTCGTGAGAAAACACCGGAAGAAGAGATCAATATTTTGGGACTTACCTTATTGGGAGTACCTAGATGTTCGACACTGCATCGACGTCATGCACGTAGAAAAAAATGTATGTGACAGCTTGATTGGTCTCTTCAACATTCGTGATAAAACAAAGGATCGGCCAATGCACGGCTTGACTTGGCTGAAATGGACATCGCCCGAGTTAGCACCGACATGCAATGACAATGGATGAACATACCTTCCCCAAGTGTTACAGTCTGTCCAAGGTGGAGAAAAGAATCGTGCGATTGCTTGCATGGTGTCAAAGTTCCGTCTCGTTACTCGCAACGCCAAGAAACTTGTTTCGATGCAAGAATTGAAGTTAAATGGTATGAAGTCTCACGATTGTCATGTGTCGATGACACGATGCTCCCTATTGCAATTAGAAATATTTTACCGATTAGAGTCCGAGAGACAATTATGAGGCTATGTTATTTTTTAACACAATTGCTCAGAAGGTCATCGATCCGAAGGACTAGATGCTCGCATACGATGTGGTGATGACTCTATGTCATCTTGAAATGTATTTCCTCCTTCGTTTTCGATATCATGGTCCATCTCATTGTTCACCTTGTGTGGGAGATAAAATGTGGGCATGTATTCCTCGTAGCATGTACCCATTTGAGAGGTTCATGGGAATTCTCAAGTCCCACGACGGAATCGTTTCTCGACCGAGGGCAGATCGTCAAGGTTATGCAAGCGAAGAGGTCATTGAGTTTTGTGTCGATTATATGGCTCGATTCAACCGATAGGTGTGCCTCAATCTCGCCATGAGGGAGGTCAAGGGTATCGGAACTATCGGAAGGAAATCAATCACCCGTATATGGACGCGTATACTCAAGCCCATTTCACGCCTTGCAACACATGATCGAAGTGGCGCTTATGTTGACCAAGACAAGGATGTGCTTCGCAATGTAATCCGGAGCGCCGGATGTTTGGATCATGAGGCAACACAACACTCGGTTCAACCAATGGTTGAAGGACCAAATCGCTAGGAGCTCGCAAAGTGAGTTGTTGACATGGTTGGCAAAAGGACCAACATTTGATTGTGACATGGCAAGGGTATGATATAAATGGGTATACATTCTATACAGTGATCGGATATAAAGAGCACTAACGTATCAGCGGTGTCCGCATAGATGCGTTCAGCATCGATGGGTTGAGAAGCTCGTACTATGGATTCATAGAAGAGATTTGGGAGCTCGACTACGTGCTTTTCAAGATCCCCTTATTTCACGCCGTTGGGTGCATCTCGCCACAGTGAAGGTTGACAAGCACGGTGTCACTACCGTGGACCTCCAACGTGTCGTGTACAAAGACGAACCATTCGTACTCGCCAATCAAGTTGTTCAAGTTTTCTATGTAACCGACCGGCAAATAAGAAACGACATGTAGTTTTGCATGGAAAAGGAGAATTGTCGGAGTAGAGAATGTAGTGGATGAGGAAGAATACAATCAATTTGACGAGTTACCTCCTTTTGGAAATGGCATATGGGTCGATGATGAACAACGTGATTTAAACTAGTTACGCACGCACCGATCATCATGAAGGGCTAATTTTAAAGGAACTAAGCAAGTGGATTGAGTCATACACCCAATTGTTCAAAATGTGTGATATTTAGGTGAATGTTGAAAATGACAATTCATGTATGTGATGTATATGTGAATTTGCATTTATGTATATAACAATGCATGTATGTGATGTATATGTGAATTGATGTTTATCTGAGCAAATGTGTATGAATGCTGGTAGGTGATGTATATGAATGCTGGTAGGTGATGTATATGAATGCCGGTTGGTAACTTCTGACGGGTTATCACAGACGGTTCTCAATTAATAACCGTCAGGATAATATATCACGACGGTTAACAATTGAGTAACCGCTCGTGATAATGGGTATACTTACCATTATATCAGAACATAAAACCGAGCGGCGGGTTGGCTACCGCCGCCACTCCTTCCCCCAACTCCTGCTGCGTTCGAGCCCCGCCACGCAGCGCCGAGGTTGAGCCTTTCTTTTATTTTTCGAGACCGACCGGTGGGCCCCACCGCCGAACGACATATCATGAGCGGTTCTCACCACAACCGTCTTTGATAATATATCACTGACGGTTATCAATTGAGAACCGCTCATATCAATTGAGAACCGCGCACCCCTCAAGAGAAAAATCACCCTGTGGTTGAGATAAACCGAGCGGCGGGTTGGCTACCGCCGCCACTCCTTCCGGGCTCCTCGACGCGCTCGAGCCCCGCCACGCAGCGCTGAGATTGAGCCTTTCTTTTATTTTTTCGAGACTGACCGGTGGGCCCCACCTGTCAGAACGACATATCACAGACGGTTCTCAATTAATAACCGTCTGTGATAATATATCACAGACGGTTATCAATTGAGAACCGCTCATTATCAATTGAGAACCGCGCACCCCTCAAGAGAAAAATCACCCTACTGTGGTTGAGATAAACCGGCGGCGGGTTGGCTACCGCCGCCACCTTCCCCCGGCTCCCTCGGCTGTTCGAGCCCCGCCACGCAGCGCCCGAGGTTGAGCCTTTCTTTTATTTTTTCGAGACCGGCCGTGGGCCCCACCGCCGAACGACATATCCGACGGTTCTCAATTAATAACCGCTCGTGATAATATATCACAGCGGTTATCAATGAGAACCATCTGCTATCAATTGAGAACCGCGCACCCCCTCAAGAGAAAAAATCACCCTATAGGGGTGAGATAAACCGAGCGGCGGTTGGCTACCGCCGCCACTCCTTCCCCCGCTCCCTCGGCGTTCGAGCCCCGCCACGCAGCGCACGAGGTTGAGCCTTTCTTTTTTTTTCGAGACCGACCGGTGGGCCCCACTGTCGAGCGACATATCACGCACGGTTCTCACCAATAACCGTCGTGATATATATTATTACGTGACGGTTATTAGTTTATAACCGTCGTGATACTCTCCTTATATAACCCCACGCGCACTTCACTAGGGTTAGTCGCTCAGCGATCCCGATCGAGCCCATCGGCCCGCCGCCGCCGCCGTGCCTCCGACCCGTCCGCCGCCGCGGAACCCCGCCGCCGCCGCCGCCGCCGCCGCCGCCTCCTCCTCGGCCCGCCGGCACCGCCGTCCTTTCGTTCCGCCGCCGCCCTCCCCCTCGCCCCGCCGCCGCCGGAACCCCGCCGCCGTCCTCCTGCCTCGGCCCGCCACCGCCAAGGAACCCCGTCGCCGTCCACCTCCTCAGCTGCCCTCTGCTACTTCTACTCCCTTCGTTGAATCCATTCCCCATCTCCGCTTCTCGCTCACTTCATCGCTTATTTTTTGATCTGTGAATGTGGTTGATGGCTCACTGTGTTGTACTGAAGGACATAGATTGCTTGTGGGATCGGTTGTTGCTCTATGATGATTAAAATCTTATGTCGAGATTGGAGGATTTAATCTTTGAGCTCTAATTACTGTCACTTGTTGTCTTTTGATTCATGCTCATATCATGCAACTATTGTTAATCGTGAGCTTTGAAGAATATATTATCTGTCACTTGTTGTCTTTTAATTACTGTCACTTGTTGTCTTTTAATTACTGTCACTTGTTGTCTTTAAATTATCTGTCACTTGTTGTCTTTTAATTACTGTCACTTGTTGTCTTTTAATTACTGTCACTTGTTGTCTTTTAATTACTGTCACTTGTTGTCTTTTAATTACTGTCACTTGTTGTCTTTTAATTACTGTCACTTGTTGTCTTTTAATTATCTGTCACATGTTGTCTTTTAATTACTGTCACTTGTTGTCTTTTAATTACTGTCACTTGCTGTCTTTTAATTTGAAAGTGACAAGGTTAAGAGCTCAAAGATTGAATTCAGTAATATAATAACCAATCGATGAAAAGTATATGATTGAGTAGCGGGATGGCCAAGATTAATCTTGTGTAACCCTACAATCTGAGAGCACAAATAATCAATTAATTCTTGAGCTTATTGCTAGTTTTAATTGATACATGCCTTTATACTTGACATGTCGAATATGTGCTATATCTTGAATGATTTGTTCAGTTCATATGATTACATTTTCATTATGATTTGTATATATGGATTGATGTCATTGGTGTGCTTATATAATTATAGAGGAATTATATTTATGCTTATATCGCAAATTTTTTATCCTAATAGACCCACAAATTGTCGAATAGCAACATGTCATCCGCATTCTTCAACATCATCGCCGAGGCGTCCGCCCAAAATCAAGATGCCAAGGAAGAGGGCTATCAAAGAAGCTTGAGGGCGATTTACCATCACACAAGTCGATGTATCTGGGTCCCTCTTTCCTCCCAAAGCAGTAAGCGCATGGAGAAGAACGATCGGAATAGTTGCACAACAACGAATTGAAATCACATTCGATTCGTGGAAGAGCGTGCCTGCGACTCGGAAACGTGAGCTGGTGACAGAAATTTTGGCATCGCTCGAGATCCCGAAGAACACCAAGACGCCGCAACGACAAGCCTTGCTAGGGGCATGCAAAGCATGGAAGAACTTCAAGAGCACGCTTGTCAAGGACTACGTGGAGAAGGACGAAACACCCTTTCAAAAATACCTATTCCTGGAACCACAATGGAAAGAGTTCAAGGCGATGAAGACAACCGAAGAGTTCAAAAGTACAAGTGCGGCGCACAAGGCCCTCCAGGCAAAAAACACACACCCCCACAGACTTGGCACAGCTGGGTATGCGGGTAAAATCCCGCAGTGGAGGAGGGAGGACGAACAGGCAGCCCTGGCGGACATCGCCCCGCCATTTGCCAATATCCCGGATGACCGCGCTCGAAATTGGATTAGAGCAAGGTCATCTACAACGACATCGGGATGTCTCCTTTGAAACCCTGCACCAGCAAGTGTCTCGGTATTGGTAAGATATCGATCGAACCACGTAGCTTGTAATTACTCCACAACCGCACAGTGAAATGACATGTCATGCTCTTGCGTGAAGCGTTGATTGTTGAATCTTCCTGGGGTCATTCCATGGAACAAGGAGAAAGATATACTCTCCGCCCCCTGGAAACAAGGAGCACCGGGTCGTCGAGAGGCCTTGGGCTTTACGCTCCATGGAAACATGAGCCAAGATGACCAAATGTATCGGCGTCAGAAGAGAAACAAAGCCGAGCGTGACGCACGACTTCGAGAAGAGCTCAAGGCTACTCTAAGAGAGGAGATAATGGGTGATCCGGTGATAAAATCGAGATGAGGTGCGGAACAGACGGAAAATCAGCAGCCGCCCGCCTCTATGCTAGCTAGCCCGCACAACCATCCGAGTAGTTGCGCGTCCAATCGACGCAAACCGAGGCCGATTTTCTGTGATGACATCCTCGTAATAATTATTATCTCTCGAATGCTTGCTCCATTGATAGGCCTATTCGATGAGCTAATTCAGATCGTTATGTAGGAGCCAACGGCGCGTGCTCAAGTGAGATATGCCTCCGCTCCTTGTACGCTTGGGGCCGTGCATATCGATGCAGTATCGGGGCCGGGTGCACGGTCAAGCTTTTAGCACCGAGGCTTCGCAAAAGTTCATGTGGATGGTGTGCATGTTAATTTTGAGGTCGTCCCGCACAAGCCGCCCAACGACGAGATCGTGGCTCTAGGGCGAGCCATTGGAACATTCATCCAAAGGCCTAAAAGCGACATCTCCTCGAGGCTTCTTCACCGGTGGCGTGATCGATCTACGCACCGGTGCCATCTCCACCGAAGACTTGTCTCCACCACCGCTAGCTGCACCGGTGCTATCTCCACAGTGCTCTTCTCGCAGAGAGCAACTTGCCCATTGCTACCTTTAAAGTCGACTCACAGAAAGTCGACCCACAGTACGGCGATGAGGCGGCAAGGGCAAAGCACGAAGACCAATGATGATATTGGCCCGCACCGCCATTGGCCCGTAAATTGTGCTTGGCGAGCCGTTGCTCGAGAAAAGGGCCTCCAACACCTACCAATTAGTTGCCAAGAATTGCACAAGTGGTACATGGAACAATCCAATAAGCCGGAGGCGAACGAGATCGGTATCATCACAAATTCGCGTTGGAGCATTTCCATCACGATTTTCAAGACGGTGTCTTCGTGGTCGCCGAGGACTTATTCGATCTTTTCACGCCAACGCCTCGACGCCTCACTCATTCGATCTTTGGACGCCGTAAGTGTGCACAATCACGCCTCCGTTCATGTCATACCGATAAATGCCATATATAATTTGTTGCTTTCGTGTGTATATGTAGACACGCGTGCGGACTAAAGCTAGAACATCCAGTCATCATCGGTTGGTTTCTTGGACCCACACATGGTCGCCAGTATACCATCGACGAGGATATGTCCGTCGTCGAGGTACATTGCATCGTGGTCGGGCTCAACACAATAAGGATTATATACTTATGCCCTACAATCAAAACTTTTATTGGATTTTAATAGTCATTGTACCAAATGGAACAAGATATATTACCTTGATTCCTTAAGTAAGAATAAAATGGACTTCACGGTTGTCGCCCAAGTAATCGATAGGTAAGTTTATTTTCTCCATACATACCTATATTGTACTCTTTCTTTCATTCCGAATGACTAAGGTTAACTTTTTGAATCACGTGGGGCGTTCGTGATGTACGTTGAAATGGGGTGTCTCAAGCAAGGGCCAAAGGCCCGAGACATACTCGAGATTTTAAGGTATTCGCTATTACACATTAATTAATCCTATGCAGCAGTCAGATTAATGCCTCTTGAATTATTGCTCATTCTATTTTTGCGGTGCCACCAGCAGCACGGGCAACACATGTGGATTCTATGTTTGCCACCATATGGACCTACTCCTCGATTCCTCGAGGATCACCAATTCCAAGGTTTATCAATCTTTCCATATTTACTCCATACTTATCACGTTACATATATCGCACATTGATATCCCTATCCACAGTGCGTACATCCCGTCAACCGCATTGGAACAAATTATATTTCACGAATTCGAGGAGATGTGCGATGTAATGGATATTTTATTTCAATTCAATTGATTCATTTGCGAAGTGGATACTTTATGTTTGTGAATGAAATGTGATGTGTATTGGATGTTTATGGATGCCTTATATACTTGTTCATCTCGCTTGTTTCAGAGGGCATGGCTAGCATTTCCCGAGGCTAGCCAATAAATAGGAATAGATTTAGGGTAGAAGGAATATCACGACGGTTTTAACTAAAAACGTCAGGATATTCGATAATCCCGCACGTTTTAATTAAAACCGCTGCGCGATTATCATGTACCACGACGGTTTTAACTACAAACCGCTCGGATATCGATATCTCATACGGTTTTAGTTAAAACCGTGCGATTATCGATATCATGACGGTTTTACTTAACAACCGCCTCGTGATTATCACCATATCACGCACGGTTTTAACTAAAACCGCTCGTGATTATGAGCTATCACGACGGTTGAAAACCGTGCGTGATGACCTCGTATTATCACCGACCCATAAATTGCACGGTTCGCAAAACCGTCTGTGATGATGTTTTCGAACCGTCTGTGATGACCTTTCCTGTAGTAGTGGGTTCTTTTGCACAAAGCAATATTTTATTTTCAATACCATTAAATATTTTTGAAGGCAATAATTTATCAACGTAATTATTTTGACTGAAACTAATAAGCATTTTAGAGTGAAGGTTCTATCCACCAACACTAGTTAACTGGCTCCATCCGCCAATGTTCAAGTCTACGGGTTCCATCCACCCACACTGGCCCCATCCGTTAGCTAATATAAATAAAGTCATTATAGTATGTACTACAATTGATTAATAGACTCTGCTTTAAAAAGACACTTCGTTTAAAATATAGATATTATAGAAAAGTCATTTACTATAGAAAAACAGTTTTTAAAAACTAATACGAACATGGCCATATCGGGTAACGGAGGGCCAGTTTGGCATTCAACTTGGTGCTTTTTTTGGCTACGACTTATGTTTATGATCGTGATTGATGGCTTTTGGCACTATTACAAGTGGTTGTGCAAATGAACTGAATATTAATAAATCGATAAGTTATTTTTAAAAAACTGATTTGATACGTCGCTTAAAAAATGACAAAAAAAATATCTCTGTTTATTTGTTTAGATAAATCATAAGTTATATGATTAAGACGAAAGTTGACGAGTAGTCCCTAGCTGCTCCATGATGCTTGACGAGGTCGCCCTCTAGCTTCCCCACGCGCTATCTCTCACTTTCTATCCTTCGTGTCAGTGAAAATTCCACGTGAAAACAGGCAAAATGTTACGTGGCAAGGATAAAAAGCCAGCTGATTTGTATTGTTGGAGCACATCCTTTAATTAGAAAGATACGGGTATTCACTGTAGCAGCACAGACTACGGTTCCTTCTTTTTCATTTATAACTTATGCCTTATGCACTACTGCAAAATAGGTCATCATAGACGGTTCGAAACTGTATTTATGTGTCAATGATAATCGGAAGTTATCACAGACGGTTTGTGAGCCGTCTGTGATAAAGACAACACAGACGGTTTATAACTAGAACCGTCTGTGAAGAAAACTATTACAGACGGCTCGAACCAAAAATCGTTTGTGAAGAAAACTATTATAGACGGCTCAAACCAAAAACCGTCTATGATACTCACACATCACAGACGGTTCTAGTTACCAACCGTTTGTGATTTGCGAGTATAACAGACAATTGGTATATAGAACTGTTTGTGATAGTCCTTTATAGCCGGTTTATACCACAAAACCGTCTGTGATAGTTCAGTGTACACCTAAAAAGTTTTTCTTTTTTTTGCTAGCCTCAAGAAATGATGTTACCTATACCCTTTGAAAACAAGCAAATACAGTGGTAAACACAACAGCACATTCCATTTCCATTAAGATTAGAATCCACCATTACAGCATTACAAGATAAAGAACCTAACTCTTTAACACGGCAAGAATATATAAAAAGTAGAGAACATAGTAGACAGTAGAAGTTGTATGTATTGGATGGCGGCCGGATATCCCCGGCAATGGAGAGGCAGCGGTAGCGTCACCTTGTGGCATGACGGTGAGACTACACAAAATACTATTACGACACTTACGACAAGAGTGTGTTGTGCAGTCAGATGGCAGCCGGATATCACCGGCAGTGGAGAGGCGGCGGTAGCGCCACCTTTGTGGCACGACAGTGAGACTGAATAAGACACTCCTACGATACTTACGATAAGAGTGTGTTATGTAGTCGACCGTAGTGTCACAACGGATGCGCTAGCTCATGGTGGTAGTCGGCGTCACCTCTCCCTCATCTTCTTCACCAGATTTCTCAATAATGACATCTAATATTCTTTTGATCTTCTTCCTCTTATCTATCCATCATGAATTGTTCGGCCGCAACCTTACACAAGCGGCCAACAATTTACGTCTGGAACAGCTCTTCCGCTCACGCCCTGCTCTCCTTCCTCGACTCGCTTCCATTCGTTAGCTGGACCTCATCATCCGCCGTCGACGGAGGTATCTCGTTGCCGCTCAGGAAAGAGAAACTGCCCCCAGTCTCATTTTTCTCTGCAATGTACACAAAGCGGAAGAAGCTCTTGCGGCAGTGGAAAGACACATGGATAACATTGCCGATCAAGTAGAAGCGGCCGATTCTGAGAAAGCTTATCATGGCACACTCTATGAGATTAAGGAGGAAGTATAGATGGCAAGGACAATCTTCACGGGATTCGAAAACTCAACGGCTGATCCTCCCACTCCAAAAGTCGATGAAGAAGCATATGAAGCCTAGAAGATTAAGATCTAGGAATATCTTTTTTGGGACTTTTGTAATAAATTTGTCTTGAATTTGTCTCTCATCTCAGTACCTTCTATAGTTCATATGACAAAGGATAAAACACAGATGGTTGTAAATAAAAACCTTCTATGATAGTTTCATAGTCGGTTCTAATTAAAAACCGTCTATGATAATGCGTATATCACAGACAGCTTTTAAACCTATCCGTCTATGATAGTTTAAGAGACGGTTTTAGCCATAAATCGTCTGTAATAATCAAAGCACAGACGGCTCCACATGAACCGTCTGTGATGAGACATCCAATATAGCTTGTTTTATAGAAGTGATGATTTATACTATAGTAACTAGCTTTCAAACGGTACATTTTTTCAAGAAATTTTATGATAATAAATAATTGACAATATTGTTTATTAATACTATTTGAGGTGTGTGGCGTGAACGGATTTATATCGGTCAAGTTGGAAAGAACTTATACCAGGAAAAGATGTCGCTTTGGTCTTTGCATGTGTAGGATAATTCAAAGGCGATCGTGGTCTACGGTGAGGATCAGGGGATACTTGGTGCAAGGTCATGGTCCAGGGGGTCATGGATGCTGGAGGAGACAGTCGTGTTCGAGTTGAGCCGCGTGGAGATTAAAGATGGATGATACGTGTTGGGGTTACGGATGTGCGGTCTGTAGATTATAACACGTGGCAATTTAATTTTGGAGTGCCTAAATTTGAGTAGTGTGAAAAATCTGTGTTATGTAAGAGTTTCGTATCCCTTATTTAGAATTAGAAAAGAACTCATAGTTTTAGGGATAAGATCATGGTTTAGACACTAAACTATAAATAAAAAAGGATTAGATGCTAACCTTAAGGTAGGCAATTTATAGCCATAAATATAATCCAAAAATAAAAATAGACTGATCCTGTCACAGTCGGCTGAAGCAAGGGGAGCCGGCTGAAGCCTGCGTCAACCCGCACGTCGTTCGAGACTAATCAAGAGCTTGCATGAAGACTTCTCAATTCGAGACATCGTCGTGACTCAAGTCTTCGTAAATTAATTAAGTCTTGATTAATTAATCAAGGTGATCAGCAACAGCAGGAGATCGATCAGGGCCGCAAGCGAAAGCGACGCTTTCAATTTTTTATTACTTGCTACAGTACCAAATACCTGATACAGTACCAGGAAGAGAATTTTTTATTTTATTTCTTTGTTGTCTTTTGTTTTTTTTTTCTTGCTTTGATTGGCAAATGAAAAGAGCAGAAGACTGGCAAAAAATAGGTTTCGCTGCGGATTGTAATAATTTATCCCTTCTGATTGCCGTTGATAAAACATGTAACTTGAGGACTCAACACAGCTTAGTGCCTGTTCTTTTTTGCTGCGGTTTATATGTTTTAGTTGAAATTTTTGAATTTTAGCTGTTTACGGTACAGATTACGGAGAGACCGATACTCATTTACGATTTTGGCTGGTACAGATGTTGGATTTTTAACGAATACTACGTTTAACTTGTAAACCCCGTCTTGAGAAAATACTCTGTTTGAAAGTTAGGTACTGTAATAAAAACCAAAAACCGATCAGTTTGTGACTTACCAAATAGACCCTTAATCTGATAACTAGCAATAACCTGCAAAAGTCTCAAGTCTATAATCGGAATGCATGTCCACAGAGTCAGAATCATGACCGGTTGATTGTGAAAGAGAAGAATATCATAGTTGGTCTTTGTCATAAGAAGCTGATCCGTAAATCATGACGTGTGGAGAGATCATATCAATCATCGGCAAATTAAAACTACTGATAGCTGACAAAGTCAAATGGCTCCATCATCTCTAAATATCTTACTGCTAACGTCTCCGTCCGTTTAGCTCATCAAACAAGCTGGAACAATTCAACTTAAGTGATAATGAAAAATATCTTGGCATTCTTTTTATTGCTGCAAGATATTGTTGAGGACTAGCTAGATTTAATTAATCAAAATATAATTCCTAGCTGTGTCTGTGTGATGTCTGCAGTGATGACATTTCTCCAAGGTCGTATAAATAGGAAGGTAGTTGCATACGAGAAGTGTACACCACCAAAGTAAGATATATACTACCTTCGTTGCAGCAGTTTTGGATGGGCAAGCTTTCGATGCTACAAGCGCTGTCTTTACTGCTGCCGTTTCTTGCCCATTTCGCGTTGGAGCTGCAAGTGTCGAATGGGCTCCAGAGTGAACCAAGACAAGTAAGCCATTTCCATGACCGTGTTCCATCTTCATCTTGCTAATGCTAACACTACTACAGAAAGGCTAATACTAGACGGCAAATCACAGACGGTTTTATAAAACCGTCTGCGACAAATAGTAATATAGACGGTTTTAATTTGAACACCGCCTGTGTTGGTGGCGTCGGCGAAAAAAAGTATCACAGACGGTTAATACATATGAACCGTCTGTGATACTTTAGTATCACAGACGGTCCGTATTAAGAACCGCTCGTGATAATCCCAAATTATCACGACGGTTTGTTACTAAACACCGCTCGTGATAAGATAATTCACGACGGTTTTAGTAAAAACCCGTCTGTGATAATCCCATCTCACTGATAATTGGTGTGTAATAGTCACATGTCACCAATAATTGGCGTATACACAGGATTTCGATCTCACCCGTCTATTCTCTCCACATCGAATGGCTGGCACCAGTTCCTCCCACGGCCAAGCCCTTATTAATAACTCCCCATCAACCTTTCCACCGGTACTAGTCACGCGTGAGTTCATCCACTAGCTAGCTTATGCGCATATCTCCTCCGCCGTGAGCTAGCACCTTCATCGCGCACGTCCGGTTCATACTAAAGAACACACTCTTCCGTAAGTGTCGTAAGTGTGTCTTGTTTAGTGTGGACCGTCGTGCCACGAAGGGTTTGTTAGCTTGTCATCCTGTAATAGATCGATCCGAATGTGTTGTTGAGTTTTTGTGCTTGCCTCTGATTTGCATGTTCTCGACGATGCCGACTCATCGTCGAGATGTGATGTCCACTCGACAATCCTTCTTTTTTGCAAAATTCAAGGCATTTATTACAAAGTTCAAAAAGATATTTTGATTCTTGATGAGCGGCCGATCGACATACCGAGCTTCTCGGTGAGCGACTATCCATCCGCCTCTTCCCACTTCTTTTCTTGTGGGAGAATCCCACTTCAATTCTCCCACAAGAAAAGAAGTGGGAGGCGATGGATAGTCGCCACCGAGAAGTCGGTATGTCGATCTACCGCTCACCAAGAACTGAAATGTCTTTTTTGAACTTTGTAGGTGGGACCCACATGTCGCGATGGATTTAATAGAAATAGCTCGACCTCGCGCCGCGTGAGCGGGGCTCGAACGCGCCGAGGGAGCAGGGGGAGAGATCGCACGATAGCCGTGTGGTTCACCGGTGTTGCTTACTCTATAAGGGTAATAATCCCTTTGAGATATCTCGATAGGCGGGAACTATCACGCACGGTTGTTACTTATGAACCGTCAGTGATATTAGTATCACGACGGTTTTTATTACAAACCGTCAGGATAATCTGGATTATCACGACGGTTTGTAATAAAAACCGCTCTATCATAATTCAAATTTGTAAAGACACGGGGATCGTAAATAAAAGACAATTTTATTAATATCAAGTGGAGGAGATTTATTACAAATGTCGCAGATAAAGCATTTCGATTCTAATCTTCCGGGCTTCAGACGCTTCTTCGCCTTTGGGAGTTGGAGGAGGGCTCACGAGTTCTCGAACGCCGCTAACATTGACGTTGTCCTCAAGACCTCCTCCTCCGGTACCGGCAAACGCTACCACGCTATTATCTCGTAGAGGATAGCATGGTATGATTCCTCGAATCGCACGATCTAATTGATCGGCAATGCTATCCATCGACCTATGCAAGGCGACAACCGCTTCTTGACTTTGCGCGACGTTGTATAGTAGAACGAGGGTAATGGCTGTTTCCACCTTGAGCCGCGAGAGACGCCTCGCCGACGGCGGATGGTCGTATGCGAGCCGACGGATGGAAGACGATTGGGGAAGGAGAGGAGGGCGTGACCAGAAGAAGACTCGATCGTGAATTGCGGCCGCTTGTGTAAGATTGCGGCGAACAATTCACGATGAAGAGAAGAGAGGAAGGAGATTATCGAAGTTGAACAAGAGACATTTTAATGAAATAGACAAGACGCATGGATGAAGAGAGGTAGTAAGAACAGATGAGAGGACACATGACGTATGTAGAAGAACCGCGCGCATATATAACCTTCAAAGACGACGGTTCAGATAATAAAGAGACGCTCAGATAACGAAGGAGATACGTTACGAAACACAAGAGATACGCTCGACTTTTCATTATCATAGCTTGTTATCGCAGACGGTTTTAATAAACAACCGTCGTGTTGTCAACGCCGCAGACGGTTTGAATAAACAACCGTCTCGTGAAAAGTCGGTTATCACGACGGTTTTTAATAAACAATCGTCGTGGAAAGCTAGTTATCACGCACGGTTGTTTATTAAGAACCGCTCATGATAACCGCTTTTCACGAGCACGGTTTTAATATAAACCGTTCGTGAATGATCACGACGGTTTGCAATAAAACCCATCGGTGATAATGCCACGAAGCATTTAATGCGCCGCTCAGCCGCCTCGCCTTCATTTCGATCCGGATCTGTAGCCATCTGCTGCACTCGAGCCTAGGCGATTTGAGGCCAGTTATTTTGGTGGGAAGAGACAGAGATTGAGCTTTGAAGATTCATTCAATTCATACTTTCCTGCTGGTGGCTAGCTCTAGATCGATATGGTTAGTAAGATAATTTATTTTTTCTTTAATTGCATTACAATTTAGATTTAAGTAATTGGTGAGTGTTATTGAAGATGGTTAATTTGTAAAATTGTTGGTTATATAATAGCTGTTGTGTTTATAATATGATTTGAGCTAGCAAATTAAACCTCAATATAATACATGTGGCGGTATATATGTAGTAGTAATTAGTTAAGCTAATTTTTAATCTTGAGTTGTTATGTATGTACGTAACGTGGGACCAAGTCGGATGTATGCCGCGAGCCGTGTGAGTGAAGAATATATTAATGGCGTGTCTACTTTTACAAGAGCCGAGGAGGATATGTTGAATAAGGGGGTGGAATATATGTACTGTCCATGCGCTGACTGTGAGAATTTAAAGATGTTTAAGAACCGAGGGCAAATTGAAGCGCACTTGATTCGGAGGGGTTTCAAAAAGGGTTATACGTGTTGGACCAGTCATGGCGAAGTGAATGATCATATGCCACCGGATGACATCGCCAGTGAAGTGAATGATATGCCGCCGGATGACATCGCGGTGAAGTGAATGACATGGCGCGGATGATGTCGATTGTGGTTCGGATACGGATAGGTTGCACGATGACAACTGGATCGGATGCTTCGCGATGTAGAAGAGAATTATGATGAGAGAGAGTATGTTAAATTCGTGGCTTGATGGAGGACTCGGAGAAACCTTTTGTTCACGTGTTGCGGTCAAAGTACACGAGGTTGTCGGCCGTGCTTGAACTGTTGAAATTAAAGGCAAGCAACAGCTTGGACCGACAAAGTTTCATGGCGCTTTGGTCTTTTAGCGGACATGCTTCGGAGGGAAATGAGTTGCCTAAAACCACGTATAAAGCCAAGAAGGTCCTTTGTCCATTGGGAATTGAAGTAGAAAGAATACATGCATGTCCGAACGATCGTATCCTGCACTGTAAAGAGTATGAAAACATGCATGTATGTCCGTGTGCAACGCATCCCGATACAAACGTAACAATCAATCGATGACGGCGAGGCAGAGGTGAAGAAAGGACCTCTGGTAAGGTGGCATGGTATTTTCCTATAATTCCCCGTTTGAAAAGGTTTTTTGCAAATCCAAAGGAGGCAAAATTGCTGCGTTGGCACTCGGAGGAGCGCAAGAAAGATGGAATGCTAAGACACCTTGCTGATTCCGCCCAATGGAGAAACATCGATAGGAGTTTTGCGACTTGATGCGAACCAAGGAATATAAGGTTCGGATGAGTACGATGGAATGGATCCTTTCGGTAGCATGAGCACCGACATAGCACATGGCCCGTGACTCTCTGCATCTATAACCTTCCTCCTTGGTTGTGTATGAAGCGAAAGTATATTTTGTCACGATACTTATCCAAGGGCCAAAGCAACCTGGGAATGATATTGATGTGTACCTAGCACCATTGGTGGAAGATCTAAAAGTACTATGGAACGAAGGGGTACAGGTATGGGATGCGTACAAACGAGAGAACTTCACTTTGCGCTCTTTATTGTTCTGCACCATAAATGATTATCCTGCCCTTGCTAACCTATCGGGCCAAAGTACGAAAGGTGCCAAAGCTTGTACTCACTGTTTAGATGGTACCGAGAGTGTGTGGCTGAAACACTCACGCAAAACCGTCTACATGCGTCACCGTCGGTTCCTTCGGAGGGCTCACCCATACCGCAAGATGAAGAAACAATTTGACGGAGAGAAGGAAGACGGTTCAGCTCCAAGACATTTAAAGGAAAAGAGGTTTATAATATGGTTAAGGATTTAGATGTTGTCCTCGAAAGGGACGCAAATTGAGGGCTCGTGAGAAAAACACCTGGAAGAAGAGATCAATATTTTGGGACTTACCTTATTGGGAGTACCTAGATGTTCGACACTGCATCGACGTCATGCACGTAGAAATGGCATAAGGGTCGATGATGAACAACGTGACGAAACTAGTTACGCACGCACCGATCATCATGAAGGGCTAATTTTAAAGGAACTAAGCAAGTGGATTGAGTCATACACCCAATTGTTCAAAATGTGTGATATTTAGGTGAATGTTGAAAATGACAATTCATGTATGTGATGTATATGTGAATTTGCATTTATGTATATAACAATGCATGTATGTGATGTATATGTGAATTGATGTTTATCGAGAAAATGTGTATGAATGCCGGTAGGTGATGTTGATGAATGCTGGTAGGTGATGTTGATGAATGCTGGTAGGTGATGTTGATGAATGCTGGTTGGTAACTACAGCGGGTTATCACAGATGGTTCTAAATTAATAACCGTCTGTGATAATATATCACAGACGGTTAACAATTGAGAACCGCTCATTATCAATTGAGAACCGCAACCCCTCAAAAGAAAAAATCACACTATAGGGTGAGATAAACCGAGCGCGGGTTGGCTACCGCCGCCACTCCTTCCCGGCTCCCTCGGTCGCGTTCGAGCCCCGCCACGCAGCACCGAGGTTGAGCCTTTTTATTTTTTCGAGACCGACCGTGGGCCCCACTGTCGAGCGACATATCACGACGGTTCTCAATTAATAACCGTCATGATATATATTATTACGACGGTTATTCGCTTATAACCGTCCGTGATAATCTCCTTATATAACCCCACGCGCCCCTACTAGGGTTAGTCGCTCTAGCGCGATCCCGATCGAGCCCATCGCCCCCGCCGCCGCCGCCTCCGACCCCGCCGCCGCCGCGGAACCCCGTCGCCGCCGCCCTTTCGCTGCCGCCGCCGTCCTCCTCCCTCGGCCCGTCGGCGCCGCCGTCCTTCGCTGCCGCCGCCGTCCTCCGCCTCGGCCCCGTCGCCGCCGGAACCCCGTCGCCGCCTCTCCCCTCGGCCCGCCGCCGCCGCGGAACCCCGCCGCCGTCCTCCTCCTCGGCCCGCCGCCGCGGAACCCCGTCGCCGTCCACCTCCTCGCCTGCCCTCTGCTACTTCTACCCTTCGTTGAATCCATTCCCCATCTCCGCTTCTCGTTCACTTCACTTCACTTCACCGTCTTATCAAGGACATAGATTGCTTGTGGGATCGGTTGTTGCTCTATGATGATTAAAATCTTATCTTTGAGATTGGAGGATTTAATCTTTGAGCTCTAATTACTTTCACTTGTTGTCTTTTGATTCATGCTCATATCATGCAACTTTTGTTAATCGTGAGCTTTGAAGAATATATTATCTGTCACTTGTTGTCTTTTAATTATCGTCACTTGTTGTCTTTAAATTATCCGTCACTTGTTGTCTTTTAATTATCGTCACTTGTGTCTTTTGATTCTCGCTCATTGGCGAATGCACACATGTGCATGATATATTATCTAATTTGAAAGTGACAAGGTTAAGAGCTCAAAGATTGAATTCAGTAATATAATAACCAATCGATGAAAAGTATGTGATTGATTATATGGATTGATGTCATTGGTGTGCTTATATAATTATAGAGGAATTATATTTATGCTTATATCGCAAATTTTTATCCTAATAGACCCACAAATTGTCGAATAGCAACATGTCATCCGCGCATTCTTCAACATCATCGCCGGAGGCGCCCGCCCAAAATCAAGACGCCAAGGAAGAGGGCTATCAAAGAAGCACGAGGACGATTTACCATCACACAAGTCGATGTATGGGGTCCTCTCTTTCCTCCCAAAGCAGTGAGCGCATGGAGAAGAACGATCGGAATAGTTGCACGACAACGAATTGAAATCACATTCGATTCGTGGAAGAGCGTGCCTGCGACTCGGAAACGTGAGCTGGTGACAGAAATTTTGGCATCGTTCGAGATCCCAAAAGAACACCAAGACGCCGTGCAACGACAAGCCTTGCTAGGGGCATGCAAAGCATGGAAGAACTTCAAGAGCACGCTTGTCAAGGACTACGTGGAGAAGGATGAAACACCCTTTCAAAACACCCATTCCCGGAACCACAATGGGAAGAGTTCAAGGCGATGAAGACAACCAAGAGTTCAAAAGTACAAGTGCGGCGCACAAGGCCCTCCAGTAAAAACACACACCCCACGACTTGGCATACTGGGTATGCGGGTAAAATCCGCAGATGGAGGAGGGAGGACGAACAGGCAGCCCTGGCGGACACCGCCCCGCCATTTGCCAATATCCCGGATGACCGCGCTCGAAATTGGATTAGAGCAAGGTCATCTACAACGACATCGGGGGATGTCTCCTTTCGAAACCCTGCAGACCAGCAAGTGTCTCATCGCTTGGTAAGATATCGATCGAACTACGTAGCTTGTAATTACTCCACAACTCGCATTTAAGTGAAATGACATGTCGTGCTCTTGCGAGGCGTTGATTGTTGAATCTTCCGGGGGTCATTCCATGGAACAAGGGAGAAAGATATACTCTCCGCGGCCCTGGGAAACAAGGAGCACCCGGGTCGTACGAGAGGCCTTGGGCTTTACGTTCCATGGAAACATGGTTTCGAAGATGACTCCGAAATGTATCGGCGTCGTAAGAGAAACAAAGCGAGCGTGACGACGGCTTCGAGAAGAGCTCAAGGCTACTCTAAGAGAGGAGATAATGGGTGATCGGCTGATAAAATCGAGATGAGGTGCGGAAGCAGACGGAAAATCAGCAGCCGCCCCGCTCCTATGCTAGCTAGCCCGCACAACCATCCGAGTAGTTGCGCGTCCAATCCGACGCAAACCGAGGCCAGATTTTCTGTGGACGACATCCTGGTAATAATTATTATCTCTCGAATGCTTGCTCCATTGATAGGCCTATTCGATGAGCTAATTCTGTATCGTTATGTAGGAGCCTACGAAGTGCAGGCTCCAAGTGAGATATGCCTCCGTTCCCTTGTACGCTGCTTGGGGCCAGGCATATCAGTCTGGTATCGGGGCCAGGGTGCACGGTCAAGCATTAGCGCCAGCTTCGCAAAGTTCATGTGGATGGTGTGCATTTTAATTTTGAGGTCGTCCGCTACAAGCCGCCCAACGACGAGATCGTGGCTCTAGGGCGGCCATTGGAACATTCATCCAAAGGGCCTAAAAGCGACATCTCCTCGAGGCTTCTTCACCGGTGGCGTGATCGGATCTCAGCACCGGTGCCATCTCCACCGCAACACTTGTCTCCACCACCGCTAGCTGCACGGTGCTATCTCCACAGGTGCTCTTCTCGCCAGAGCAACTTGCCCCGCTGCTACCTTTAAAGTCGACTACCGTAAAGTCGACCCACAGCCGAGGCAGTAAGGGCAGCAAGGGCAGCAAGGGCAAAGCACAGAAGACCAATGATGATATTGGCCCGCACGCCATTGGCGGAAATTGCGTGCTTGGCGAGCCGTTGCTCGAGACAAAGGGCCTCCAACACCTACCAATTAGTTGCCAGCAATTGCACAAGTGGTACATGGAACAGTCCAATAAGCCAGAGGGCGAACGGAGATCGGTATCACCGTCAAATTGCGTTGGAGCATTTCCATCACAATTTTCAAGACGGTGTCTTCGTGGTCGCCCGAGGACTTATTCGATCTTTTCACGCCAACGCTCTCGACGTCTCACTCATTCGATGCTGGACGCTGTAAGTGTGCACAATCACAGTCTCCGTTCATGTCATACCGATAAATGCCATATATAATTTGTTGCTTTCGTGTGTGTATATGTAGACACATGCGGACTAAAGCTAGAACATCCCAGTCATCATCGGTTGGTTTCTTGGACCCACACATGGTCGCCAAGTATACCATCGACGAGGATATGTCCGTCGTCGAGAGGTACATTGCATCGTACTGGGCTCAACGCAACAAGGATTATATACTTATGCCCTACAATCAAAACTTTCATTGGATTTTAATAGTCATTGTACCAAAATGGAACAAGGTATATTACCTTGATTCCTTAAGTAAGAATAAAATGGACTTCACGATTGTCGCCAAGTAATCGATAGGTAAGTTTATTTTCTCCATACATACCTATATTGTACTCTTTCTTTCATTCCGATTGACTAAGGTTAACTTTTTTGAATCACGTAGGGCGTTCGCGATGTACGTTGAAATGAGGGGTGTCTCGAAGCAAGGGGCCAAAGGCCTGAGACATACTCGAGATTTTAAGGTATTCGCTATTACACATTAATTAATCCTATGCGCAGTCAGATTAATGCCTCTTGAATTATTGCTCATTCTATTTTGCGGTGCCACCAAGCAGCCGGGCAACACATGTGGATTCTATGTTTGCCACCATATGGACCTACTCCTCGATTCCTCGAGGATCACCAATTCAAGGTTTATCAATCTTTCCATATTTACTTCATACTTATCACGTTACATATATCGTACATTCATATCCCTATCCACAGTCGCGTACATCCCGTCAACGCATTGGAACAACCCGATATTTCACGAATTCGAGGAGAGTTGGCGTACTTTTGGTGGCTCAAGTCATAAAGTCGGAAGGACAGTTCCACATGCACCATGAATTTTATTGCATTGTAATGCAGTGTAATGGATATTTTATTTCAATTCAATTGATTCATTTGCGAAGTGGATACTTTATGTTTGTGAATGAAATGTGATGTGTATTGGATGTTTATGGATGCCTTATATACTTGTTCATCGCTTGTTTGAGAGGGCATGGCTAGCATTTCCGAGGCTAGCCAATAAATAGGAATAGATTTAGGGTATAAGGAATATCACAGACGGTTTTAACTAAAACCGTGCGTGATATCGATAATCGAGCGGTTTTAACTAAAACGCCGCGATTATCATGTACCACGATGGTTTTAACTAAAACCGTTTGTGATATCGATAATCCCGCGGTTTTAGTTAAAACCGCCCGGGATTATCGATATCACGACGGTTTTAGTTAAAACCGCTCGTGGTACATGATAATCACAGACGTTTTTTAGTTAAAACCGCTCGGATTATCGATATCACGACGGTTTTAGTTAAAACCGTCGCGGTACATGATAATCGCAGGCGATTTTTAGTTAAAACCGTGCGGGATTATCGAGATATCCTGACGGTTTTAGTTAAAACCGTGCGTGATTATCACCATATCACGACGGTTTTAGTTAAAACCGTGCGTGATTTTGAGCTATCACGACGGTTGAAAACCGTGCGTGATGACCTCGTATTATCAGCGACCCATAAATTGAGACGGTTCGCAAAACCGTCTGTGATGACGTTTTTGAACCGTCTGTGATGACCTGTCCTGTAGTAGTGATACGGTTTTTAATCTCTTGTGCACTTAAAACCCCCTTTTCCTCCTTCAACCAATGACACACACGGGAGGGAATTAGAGAATTATGAAGTGCAGGAAAGTTGATAAGTTTTTCAAATTAAGAAGTGTTTTTATGGTAGCCATCCCTTACATCAATATTCAAAGTTCTAAAAGTTTGACTATGTACCCCTTAAACGACTTATTTTTTTGGAAATGAAGGGGGAAATATCTAATTTGTTAGGTTACAAACAAAACATGATTGCCAACACATTTTCTCTATGTCAGTTTTGGTCGACCTCTGCCTTAAACGTAAGAAGAGGCAGATGTCGACCAAGATTGACATAAGCAGAAACGGTTAAAAGAGATATGAGGGATTAGAATGTATATAAAGAATTAGCTTTAATAGGAGAGCATGAAAGTTAACGATTCACGTACCGGAACCATAAGAAAGTTTAGGGGCAGTGTTTTAGACTCTCGGCTCACATGGCAGGATGTACAACTTAGGGTTTTAGCATTGTAGGTTTTCAAGACTCTTATCTCTTTGATCTGGAGGAGATTTTATTACTAGTCTGTCCCCACTTGTTTGAGACAAAAGGCTTGGTTGTTGTTGTTTTTGACATCATCAGTAATAAGATTAAATTACGTCCTTATTTGGGGGAAGCATAAGATGGTTTTAGAAAGAAAAAAAACCGTGGGTTTCATCGATCAGTACGAAAAGGGAGTTAAACTTATTTGAAAAGTCCTCTTCAGCACTGCTATTTCTTGTATTGGATGGTCTAAACTTCTTGTAAGGCTGTAAATGTAAGGTTAATATCAAATTAACTCTCCCAAAAAAGACCAAGAGTGTAATACACAGGATTAATTACAGTTTGGCTTCCTGTACAATGATTGATGCATGCATGCTAATGCCAGTTATACATCGTCTACCTTGGGGATAGACAACATCAAGATGCTGATCTGGTCGCCGCTTCACATCACGACATGCTCACTTCCATTCTCGACAGGTAAATAAAACACACAAAAAAGGAAGCTGTTCTAAACTTGTAATCTATTATTGGCCATAGTATTATCGTTCTTTAAAAAAATGCTCCCACATAAAGTAGGTATTTGTATTTTTAAGAACATTGACGTATGCAAATTTCATGATGGTATTACCGGGATTAATGTATAGCAATCGTACATATGGTTTTGAAGCAAGGAGGCGGCTCTTGAGTCAATTGTCTACAGTTACAAACATGGTTTCTCTGGCTTTTCAGCAATGCTCACAAAATCACAAGCTAGAAGGATATCAGGTAATTCATTAAAGAAGTACTCCACAGTGTATAGTGTTTCGTCATCACTATATATAAATAATTTATTGTTGTTTTGGCAGTACTTCCTGGTGTGGTTAGTGTGACAAAGAACCAAATCTATCGCGCGCATACAACTCGAAGCTGGGACTTGGTCGGACTGGACTACATGCAGCCAAATGGACTACTTGCGAAAGCTAAAAGTGGAGAGGACATCATTGTTGGTGTCATTGACACTGGTTACTCCTCCTCCATCCTTTTTTTAGTTCCTTTTTAGATATTGACACGATCTTCAATACATGTTTTGACCATCACTTATTTATAATTGTATGTTAAAATAATTATTAAAATATGATGATATGGAAGTATTTTTGATGATAAAGCTACTGGTATTATTTTTATTTAACAATTATTAATATCTTTATGTATGTTAATGCATTTTTAGTGACCAAAGTTTAAAATCTTGACTGCGTATTTTAGGACAACAATTAAACAGAATGGAGGTAGTACATGTATAATTAATTAGTACACGTTGATTTGAGTCTTTTGTGGCGTGAGTTCAAACCCCTTTGCTGAAGGACCGGGGAATTTTTCCAGATGCTAGGTAGAACACTAATAGTGCACATACTTCCCACCCAGTCCACTCTGTTGTATCCTCCTGTTCGGTTTCCTTCTCCCTTCTCTTATATCTTGTAATTAATTGTCTTTCCCTACAATTATTTTACATTAAATCACCAAAGAAGTAGCTTAGTGGTCAAGCCGAGAACAACCTAAAGACTTGATACTTAGCTGTCTTCTGAGTTTATTTCTACTTTTCAGGTATTTGGCCGGAATCGCCGAGTTTCGCCAATGATGGCTATGGTCCCCCTCCTCTAAAATGGAAGGGAATATGCCAAGCCGGCACCTCGTTTGGCCCGGACAACTGCAACCAGAAGCTTATCGGTGCACGGTGGTATGCCGACGACGTTGACAAAAGTTTGCTCGACGGCGAGTTCCTGTCCCCCAGGGATGCCAACGGCCATGGTACCCACACTGCCTCAACGGCCGCCGGCAACCTTGTTCACAACGTCAGCTTCCATGGGCTAGCTGCCGGTGTGGCGCGCGGTGGGGCGCCTCGTGCTCGGCTGGCTGTGTACAAGGCTTGCTGGGGTGCATACCCTACTCTCGCCTTGTGCTACGGCGCCGGCGTCATGAAAGCCATAGATGATGCCATCCATGACGGTGTTGATGTCTTATCTCTGTCTATGGGAGGCACATCAGAATGGCCAGGCACGTTGCACGCCGTCGCGAATGGCATCACGGTTGTTTTCTCGGCAGGAAACGATGGGCCTTTCGCCCAGACGGTAGAGAACTTGTCGCCGTGGCTGCTAACAGTTGCAGCAACCACTGTTGATCGCCTGTTCCCCACGGTTATCACCCTTGGAAACAACCAAAGGCTTGTGGTATGTCCTGTTGTCCATTACTCCATTCTACATATAAGACAGGCTGCCAAACCTTGTTGATGCTCTTGCTACGTAGCCGATTGAGGGACATATTGTTGCTCAATGAATGGGTACAACCGTACAAAGTATAAACTAGCTATTTTGTGCCTAGGTGTGAAGTCTAGTGTTTTTAATGTTCATACGTTTCGTTTCTAGTTTTGTGTTCGATCATTTTTGTCGACTAACTACACATAGAATTTTTTTTCTTATGATTCTTACAGGGTCAATCCTTGTTTGTGTCGAAGGAAGAGGCAGATCAGTTCCATGAAGTCCTGCTGTTCGAAGACGACACGTATGACTACACACTGATCGAACATCTTGATTGCGCATTTTATTTGCAAATTGCATATAATAGTCAAGGTTTACTGTTTAGTTGGGTCATAGATCAAATCCTAGACAGTGTACATCGAATCCATGTGATTTTCAGTAAGAAACACAAATATTAACACCACTTGAACTATCCACCAATTGGCATAACGGCTATCGTAGCATGTCAATGCACCATTCTCTGTGTATACTTACTATTGCTAGATATATATATATATGCAGGTGTGACCCAGCCTACATAAACAGCACAGATGTGAAGGGGAAAGTCATCTGCTGCATCACACCAAGCAAGTTGTCTCCACCTCCAAAACTTGGAGATATTGTATCAATACTGCTGAAAAATGGAGGGAAAGGGTTCTTATACTCGAAGTATTACACTGACGATATTCTTCAGTGGGAAATTACCAGCGACCTGATTCCAATCGTTGCTGTTGATATCGGGATCGCCAAACAGATCTTGCAGTACTGCATGTACATATACATTAACTCTAGAAAATTATTAGAAGTTAGGATTATTCATGCTCCGTACATCTACTTACCTTTTCAACTATTGTGTAGGTTCGGATTTCAACCCTAACTTGAAAACAGGTAAACTATCATCAATACTGTACAAATCACCCCCTCACAGTAACTCCATTCCAGTTTCGTTGATGTCACATCTACATGGACACTACCATGTCGGTGCCACATTAGCAAAACCACGCCAAGTCAGGGTGGATTTGCTGTGAGGGGGTGATTTGCACGGCATTAATAGCTCAGGAGGGTCAGTTACCTAGTTTTGAGGGTTGAAATCCGAGCGTACGCAATAGTTAAAAGGGTCAAATGAACTTTTTTCTATATATAGCTACATGGCCTACATGGTATCTATACTATAGGAAAAAGAGAAAGATCTATATCGTTTATTTTGGTAGGTGTTGATTATAATGGTGTAGTTCAATTAAATATATATATGAGAATTATTATAGTTGTATAGTAGATACAATTATGTCTTCTCGTGAGCAATGGAGTTGGATAAAAAATACAACTATATTTTCAAATATAAACATAAGTATTATAGTATCTAGTCGTCTAATTGTATAGAAAAATCGGTTAGTTTATCAAATAAGATGAACCTGCATTTTAATGTGAACCGTAGGCTATTACTTATGGTACTACACGAACGGTGGCGGATTCTGGGTGCCAACAACGTTAACATATTTCATCTATTGATCCCTAGAATTCACTAGTTTGGAGTATATCCTAGAAGTATTCCAAAAAAAAAAAGTGCTCACTCATAGAAGGAAAAAAAACTACTTTTTTTTTACTGGTTGTAATATCTAGGCTTTCTGAATATTTATATGCACACACATTATATATCTTACTTTCTAGCTTTTAATCCTTTCCTTTCCTATACTAAAATAACAGCACATCAAGTGATACTCCAAAAGCAAAGATATCTTCGACTCAAACAACGACTGGAAGTGGAGTTCCTGCCCCAAAGCTTGCAACATTCTCATCTAGAGGGCCTAGCCCCATCTATCCTGGGGTTCTTAAGGTAAGCGTGTGAGTTGATGTTTGAGGTGGAGGGCATATGCAGGGTTTGGGAAACCGGCAACAACCCGGCAGAAACCGTCCGGTTCTCAGGCCCATTCCAAGACCAGTTTAAGCCCTAAACAACCCCCTTTATACCCATTTTAGTTGTAATATGTATATTTATTGCTTTTTAGATATGCCCCCAAATGTCACATATGGAAAGAAACATTAATAATCTAGACAAAAAGAACCGGCCGGTTTTAACGACACTTTTAGCGGTTTTAGGGGAGGATCCTCTTTTCGAAACCCTGGGCATATGTGAAGCAAAAAAAAAAAAAAAAAAAACCAGGAGTGCTACTGTTTAACTTTGTCCAGCGATAGCACGGCGATAGCGCTCTATGATGCCGATCTAATGAACGTGATTAATCTCACATTTGATTGCACTGCCCGAAAATACACTATAT
Source organism: Bonia amplexicaulis (assembly GCA_036346245.1). NCBI lineage: Eukaryota > Viridiplantae > Streptophyta > Magnoliopsida > Poales > Poaceae > Bonia > Bonia amplexicaulis. The sequence continues at coordinate 1,610,940 of CM070746.1, read as the reverse complement.
ATAAAAGGGAATTGCTAAACAACACTCGGGTGTTTTTTTGACTTGAAGCACTTTGATTTTTCCTATATATACAATATTTTTCGTCCATGTATGCAATATTTTCTCATGTATGCAACATTTTAGAAATGCTGCATACATAGAAAATTTTTTGTATATCTGAGTGCTTCAAACGACAAAAACACTTGAATCCCCTAGACACTTCCTAAATAAAATGAACTAACAAAAACTAATAGAGCTTTGGCTGACTCAATCAATGGATTTCTGTTCCTTTTCACTTCTACTGCCATGAATTGGTTAAAATTAATTGCTCTAATGTTTTGTACTCTTAATTCTTAAATCAACAGCCCGATATTGCTGCACCTGGAGCGAACATTCTGGCAGCCGCACCACAAATTGCTGTTTACAAAACACTAGGTGTTTTGTACCATTTTGATTCTGGAACATCCATGTCATGCCCTCATGTATCCGGGATTGTCGCCTTGCTCAAGTCCCTGCATCCTGACTGGTCACCTGCTGCCCTAAAATCAGCACTGATGACAACTGGTATATACGCACTACATCCGTATTGCACACATAAGAAAGATTGTTATGCCAACTAGCAAAATAGCTCGCGTAATTAATTGCGCGGTTAATTAGTCTTATTATTTCCTTGCACACGGTGGGTATAGATAATTATTGTGAAACGGATGAAGTAATTTCTAATTTGTATCTTATAAACAACTGTTAAGATTAAAGACACCTTTTAGTACTAGAAGTACAAATATTTTACGGAATAAATTAGCTTGCCCTGACTGCGAGAATTAGTTTCGAATTTAATAATGGTTAACTAATTACTGCAGGGTATGGTTGCGTAGGTCATGTGAGCACGTAAACTTTGTGTGCATAGAGTTTACCTAAGAATTATCCCTTCTTTTGGTGTTTAAATTATAAAGTAACATATATCTCTAATTAAGTACTAACATGACACCTAATAGCCACTACAGGTTAACTTATATTTAGGACCTGAAGATTAAAAGCTAGATGTTTTTTTTTTCTTTTTTGAGGATTTTTAAAGGGTAAAAACTGCTGTGCACTCACCCTTACGGTGTATTCATCATGCACTCAAAGTAAAAAGATCACAAAAAATTCTAAAAAATTTCTAAATATACTTCTAAACATGCTCTACCTATGTATAAAATTTTAAGTTTAAATTTATTCTATATTAAAGTAAAAAAGAGAAAAATCTGACAAATGTTAGGAGTTCAAATTTATCAGAATTTTCTCTTTTTTATCCTCTTAACATAGAATAAATTTGAACTTGAAAATTTATACATAGGTAGAGTAACCATGAAGTACATCCAAATTGTTTTGGAATTTTTCATGCCTTTTTTCAGTTTGAGTACACCATAAGAGTGAGTACTAGCAGTTTTTGCCTTTTTAAAGTATTTATCTTTTTTTCTTAGGGGTTGTAAAACGACTTATTATATAATAGATTAAGAACAAATTGGCAACTAATTAATGTCTTAAACACGTTTGCCTTGCAGCACTTACCACTGACAACAACGGACTCCCAATACAAGCAGATGGAAAGCCAGCAAAGATTGCAGATCCTTTTGATTTTGGAGCAGGGTTTGTCAACCCAACCAAGGCAGATGATCCTGGTCTCATATACGACATCGATCCTTCAGATTACCTGAAGTTCTTCAACTGCATGGGAGGCCTGGGTGTAAACGGCAACTGCACAAGTCCTAAGGCATCTGTAGCAGACCTGAACCTCCCTTCGATCGCCATTCCTGCTCTGAAGACATCCGAGACTGCTTTGCGCACCGTCACCAACGTCGGCCAGCCTGGCGCGGTGTACAGAGCGTTCTTCCAGCCTCCTGCTGGTGTAGAGATGTCCGTGGAGCCATCGGTGCTGGTGTTCAGCGAGGAGAGGAGGGTGCAGAGTTTCAAGGTGACCTTCAAGGCCATGCGAAAGATTCAGGGCGACTACACGTTTGGTAGCTTAGCATGGCACGATGGAGGCAACCACTGGGTCCGGATTCCGATCGCAGTTCGCATCATAATTGAAGAGTTCTATTCGAGCATCTCCTGAACCCTAGATTATATACGCGCTAGGAGAGAGAGCTAAACTGAAAGTTGTATGCTGTTATAATTTGTATGGAAGCATGCATGTCTCTCCCTGTCTGCGTGCGTTCCACTCGTATAAAAAAAATAAAATGTATATCATTGCCCGTGGTGTACATGTTGCATGATAATTAAGTTCGTGTTTTGTTATATTTTCCGCCTTGAAGTCTAGCTTGCTATGCATTTCGATCCTGAGACGGAAAGAATAGTCGAATTTTAGACCAGAAGCTAGCGCCGACTGAATGGACAACTGGGGTTACCCGATCATGAAGTATGCACTGCTTAATTTGTGTGTAGAAAGTTCGAACCCTACTATTTCTTCTCACTATAACAGAGGAGAATTACAACGACGGGTGACTTCCAAGAGGGGGTTGGACATCCCGAGTTTGACGAGCAAACTGGCGGACGAATTGAAAAACTGGCGTCAGGGTGCCTTCTTCGTTCTGAGAATTAGCCTTTAGTTTCTTCCTTAGCAGCTTGTAGCTGCGTTGTCAGGGTGCTCCCACCAGTCCAGGGAGAAAGCCTCTCGTTTATCTCGATGTTTCTTTTTAGTTGTTTCTGTTTTCCTTTTTTTTTCCCCTTTTGGTTCGGTCACTAGCTTAGCCTAGTGAGTTGTATTTCGGATTTCCCTTCTTAATACAGTGGCTTGCAAAGCTTTTGTACGTTCCCTACAGAAGAGCAAGTGCTGGAATCTAAAGTGTATTGTGTGTTGTGGATGCGTTGTAATTTTATTGTAGTCAATGTATAGGACGCCCGCATGTTGTCAATGTAACGTTTGTTTGTCATAAATTGGAGAATGAGCCTAATGGTGAAAGTGGGTGTAAGACCGTGCGGTAGCAGCCTCATAAGAGTGATAAGTATTTAGTATTACTTATATCTTACTTTTGTTGTTTGAGTTTGATTTTATGCAATTGTATTTTGACTTGTTGTTGGTGGTAGTACCGACGTTAAAGTCGTGGTAGCCGAAACAGTAGTACATGTTGGGACTGAATGGCTCAATACTCTTACTTTCTCTTGTCACTCTGGATAGACACACATAGAGAAAGATTAATACACCGAGTGGTGGGATTGAATCACACAATCTATTTCTCTTGCACACTTAATAGGAATTACACAGCTTAAATAAGCCTCATGCACACACATACGATCGACCTCCATGCACCCACTAACTTGGGTCTATTTTCATGCCTCCTGGAATAACTAAATGATCCGCACGAGACCGCTTCTCACGACCGCTTCACGTGGCTATGATCGCTTCACACGGCTATGATCGCTTCACACGACCACCCACGTCTTCTAACTTCTCTCGTACCCAGATGCTCCGATTGCTACAGTGTTCTTTCGAGTACCGACTATGACTATTGCAGCTTCTACGACTTACGACCATGGTGTCTTATGACCATGGCTGGCTCATGACCATGGTACCTTAGGATCACGGCGGCCTTATGGCCATAGAGCCTTACGACCACAGATACATTACTCGGAGTATTCAACTGCCTTCGTGCTCGATGTCTTCGAATGCCTTCGTAGTCGGGGTCTTCAATACTCGGTACACAGTACTAGGAGCTATAGTGCTCGGAGCCTCCGACTTTGACTTTCGTAGTTTCAACTACTGCTTCAATTACAGCCTCGACTATGGCTTCGACTACGGCTTCGAGTGTGGCTTTGACCATAGCTTCTACAACCACATACAACTAATCAAGATTAAATTTAACATTCTTCCCCTTAATCTTGATGTGTTGACTCACCGATACGGATCACCTGCATCTTCTTGTCACTCGCAGCAGCAGCTTCTAGCCACACGCAGTGACCTTCTCTTTGCATAACTTACAACAATCTCACACCACTGTTGAGTCATGTCTTCATCTTGCAGCAGCCTTACACATCGTCATTACATCGGATCTTGTCGAATCTTCTTGCGGCGGCAATGGCTTCACACCATCGTCTTCTCCTCATAGCACATCACCTTGGTTTTATCAAACTTTCTTCGACCACCACTACTGCTAGTGTTGCTGGATGAGTCCTTTCCATTTTGCTTCGACGACCGAGTCTCCTATTCGGCCTTGGTGAGAAGCAAATGCTCTTCGTCCACCTTCTCGTGTTTGCATATCCGCTCCTCATATGCTTTGAGGCGGCCAATCGCCTCCTCGAATGGCATGGTGTCTGCATCAGAGAATTGCTCAATTGCAGCAACAACCTACAAAAGCTTGTTAGGAACCGAATCAAGCAACTTCTTGACGAGTGCGATGTCTTCCAGGGTGGCGCCAAGACCACTGAACTTGCTCGCAAGCCTACTTATCTTGCCAGCAAACTCATCGATGGAGTGGCCTTCCTTTATGTGCACGGCCTCGAATTCACTTTTCAAGGTCTACAACCATGCCTTCTTCACTCGATCGGCGTCGAGGTACCTCGTATTCAAGCTCTCCCACACCTCCTTGGCTGTCTTCTTCTTGTTAACCTGGTGGAGCACATCCTCGGGAATGGCCTGAAAGATGCATGTGAGTGCCATCTTGTCCTTCTCTCCACGACCACTCCGGCTGTCGAGACCCGAATCTGCTGATTCGGACTCTCCTGTGTATTCTGCGCTAGTTCAGGATTATGCTAGTGCATACAGTATTAACAAAGATGAAATATCGACCATATCACGATTTACTAAGCAAAGACTCAAATATTATTAATAATGATCAGAGTTGTGACTTTATGGCCAAGCATACAGATAATAGCCTCAATGGCTTAAAAACATCTGCTAAAAATGTAAATCGGTCAAGAGCCATTCGACATGCCCACAGGCAATCGGCTAGGGAGCGAAGTCCTAATCCATGTAATTGTTGAAGTATCCTCCTTCAGGTACCTCCTACTGATATGATTCTTCTCCTTCAACTGAGCAAATATGGATATAGCCATGAGTACATAGAGTACTTAGCAAGTCGTTTATAACAAAGAATGCAATATAGTATGCAAGGCTTACCAATGGATGGCTGAAAGGTTAATTTGCAGAAAGCAATAATTTAAAGTAAATACAATAAATCGATTAAAAATAGAATTTTGGAAATGATTTGTAAGTAAATAATCAAAGGAATTGAGAGTAACCATAAGTGAACTAACCATCCACTCTAATGAGCCACATGTGAACTAACTATTCACGTAATGAACCACCAGTGAACTAACCATTCACTTCCCAACTTAATCCAACCAAGTTTTTATGAAAAACTATAAACCTTGTGTGAAATCACCGAGCATTGTCCACAACCAGGGACACAGCTATTCGAATAGTTTTACACTCTGCAAAAGTTATACAACTTTACCCACATGATATGTCCTTCTTGTAGTGTCACTAGTATAACATACTTCCTTAGGCGTGCCGACCAAGAAGATCACAACAAGGCTTTTACAATGTTCAATCTCAACCTGGTTCCGCCACGCTAAGGTTTCGCCATCCTAGCCCCCTCTTGCACCAATGTGGATCTATGGCTATGACCACACCACATTCATCTCAACGACAGATATGAAATTGAAACATCACAAATTAGTTAGCCAGGTCTATTCCATACTAGACATGTGGTTGTACGGTAAGGCTCAGATCAATGGCGTATAAATTGAAGTCCTTAAATATTACCTAGGCGAGACTTTCACATTCCTTTAAGTGAATCCACACTTCCCTCTTTACTGCACGATCACTCGCCCAATGAAAACCAATTTTGTATAATGAACACCAATGACACACCCATGCCATGGCACACAAGTTTTATAACTGTGGCTACAATCACGATTCAATATCTCATTAAGTCAAAATTAATTATTTGATCACATGTGATGATAAACCCAACGTACTACCAGCAAGGCTAAGCATACTAAATGTACCACCCATGTGACAACTAGAATTGTATCACTAGATAATTACCTATCCTATGGTGACAATAGAATCATGGCATTCAAACTATTAAGTAAGGATTAATCAAATAGGTCATTAACTACCAATACAAAGGTTTTGTAATAAAATAACAATGCATGATAATTTAAAACAAAATAACACATAATAGATTTGAAAACTGGGTTAAATAAGATCAAAGGACATGACTTGCCTTGGCCTTGCTCAGTTAATGACTCTTGATCTTCAAATCTTGCTTCAGCTCCTTCAAAGACGTGATCTAACGAGAGAGAAAACGAACGAGGCACAACATAAATTCAAATAAAATTAACATGAACTCCAAAAACTTCAAAACAAGAACTAGAAAGGAGAGCTCAATTTTAGATGAAGTTAGGAAAAAGAATCGGGTCAATCGGAGCTATGACGGAGAAGAACGGGCTCTCAAAAAATCTAATATAAAGGAAAAGGCTGAAAATTGAAAAATCTACTATGCTATGAACATGGTGCATGGAAATCCTGGTTTACTGTGGACTCGGTGTATGGAATAGTGCACGTGTGACTGGACGTGCTGATGTGGCAGGCAAGGCTGATGTGGCAGGTCAGGTGGCGGCTGACTCGGCTCAGTTAGTGCATGGGTTTATGGAATAGTACATCTAACAGGTGGACCCAAGGTATAAGCCTCTCGGTTCATCGTGAACTGAGTTCACCGAGAAGCCGAAGGGACGCACGGGCGGCGACGAACAACGCGGCGAGGTAAGCGTGCGTGAAGCGATGCGAGACACCGGTGGGGCTGATCGACGACTGAACGGGGCTCAGCAGTGGACTCACCGGTGGCTAGGATGACTCGGTGAACTACAACAGATGGCGCACCGACAAGGATGGCAAACTGTGGCTAGAGCGTAAAACAGCGGCGACGATGGCATAAACGACGGTGAGCTTCTGTAAGAGCGAGCGGCTGCGAGACGAGAGAACTGAGGAGGGCGGCATGGCTTTTATACCTAGACGTCATGGCATCCAGGTCGGACACGGGACAGGGTCTGAGTCAACGATGGCACGAACTCCGGAGTGAACATGGCGAGTGGCAGCAAGAGTTCGGCTCAAGGATGGTGTTGTCTCCGGGAAGATGATGAACAGTGCTCCATGCTCTCGATGGGCAATGTGTGGCTCAACCAACGGAAGGGAACTGGCGGCTAGCGACCGTTGGATCAATCGACATGGATGGTGCAGATGAGGAGAATAGTGGTCGTCTGATGGGTGACGTGTGTCGTTCATCAGGCGGGGCAAGGTGACGGGTGGGATGGGTGGACCTCGTTCATCGGTGAGGGCAAGGTGACGGGGCGGGATGGGCTGGACCGGGCCGAGGCAAGAAGAGATCGACCGGGCTTTAGGATGTCGGCCCAAGAAGCTTTAGGGATTTTTCCAAGCTTTTCTATTTTCAGAAATCTAATTAAAATTCATTTGAGCTCTAGAAAATCTCAAAAAAAATTCTAGAAAAAAACCTTGAGACACAAGGGACCCAAATAAAATACTTTCACTAGGTTTTAATGTTTTAATTTAGTAATGTTAAATTCTTTTAATTAATGAAAATTCATTTTAAGCTTGAATTAATTTCTGAAAAATCCAAATGATGAATTTTATTTTAAAATCTTCAAAAAGGCTATGAAAAATTAGGATGTTACACCGGCCGTGGGTTCGATCACGTCCCAGATGTCTTGCGCCTCCATCCATGCCTCCATCTTGATCGCCTAGGTGGAGCAGTTGGAGGAGGTGAGCATCGGGTACTAGAGAGATGCCTCCCTCCCTCGTCGACCGCGCCGCCATTTGCTTAGTGGTGGATATCTCGTGGAAGCAGAGGTACTTGGGCATACACCGGAGCAAGAACTCAGGATCTGATACCAATTGTTGGGACTGAATTGCTCAATCCTCTTAGACTTTCTCTTGTAACTCTGGATAAACACAAACAGAGAGAGACTAATACACCAAGTGTTGGGATTGAATCACACAATCTATTTGTCTTGCACACTTAACAGGAAATATATGACTTACATAAGGCTCATGCACACACACACACGACCTCCACATACCCACTAACTCCACTAACTTGCGCCTATTCTCATGCCTCCTGGAATCACTCAACTATCCGGATGAGACCGCTTGTCACAGCTACAACCGCTTCTCACAACCGCTTCACACGGCTATGTTCGCTTCACATGACCACCCACGTCTTTTGACTTCTCTCGTACCTAGATGCCCCGATTGCTATAGTGTTCTTCTGAGTACCGACTACGTCCACTATAGCTTCTACAACTTATGACCATAGTGTCTTACGACCACGGCTGCCTCACGACCATGGTGCCTTACGACCATGGCTGCCTTACGACCACAGAGCCTTACGACTACGGATGCCTTACGACCATGGCTGCCTTATGACCACGTTGCCACGACCACGTCCAAGCACCGATTGGGTTCTCAAACTTTCGACTGCTGCTTCGACCATGGCGCGTCATCTCGATGCTACGACCACGGTACATCACCTCAAAGCTTTGACCATGGCTTCTTGCATACTCGGAGTCTTTGACCGCCTTCATGCTCGATGTCTTCAACTGCCTTCGTACTCGGAGTCTTCAATACTCGGTGCATAGTACTCAGAGTACAATACTTGGAGCTACAGTGTTCGGAGCCTCCGACTTTGACTTTGCAGTTTCGATTGTCGCTTTGCTTGATTCGATCGCCGCTTGCGATTGTGGCTTCAACCACGGCTTCAAGTGTGGCTTCAGCCACAGTTTCTATGATCACTTACAACTCATCAAGTTTAAATCTAATAGTAATGACTATTGTTGCCGGTAGCTATTTTCCAGAGGATGTCTTGTTGGAGTGTTGGACTAATACCTAGTTTGGTAGTACTGGCATTATAATCGAGGTACGACCGAGGTGTAGTGGTCTGACCGGCCTTGGCAAGGCGGTCTAACTGGAGTGGAGTTGGTGGTATGACCGGTATGAGTGCCGCGGTCATACTAGCCCCTGTATCAAGTTGGTTGTAAGTGCTAGTTTTGGTGGTGTTAGTCGCGATGTAAGTTCATGCAAGTATTAGTCATGGGGAGTTCATGATGTAAGTTCATGCAAGTGTTAATCATGGCATGTGTCCATGTATTTGGTTTACTAATTGAGAGTGAAGTGAATATCATTTGTGCTTGGATCGATTGTTTTGTTTTTTGGTGTGCACGTGCTTTGATGATTGTTGCAGCCATCAGTAAGGCCGAGGCTATGGAAGGGGTCCTGAGGCCATGGCATGTTCTGTAAGTCTGGGTGTAGCAACATCTCAAGCTAAGAAGCACAAGAGAAAGACAAAGATTGTGAAGATGTATTGCATACATGTGGTGTGTCAATTGGTCTTGTGCGTTTCAAGTCGTAACATTCCTCGGAGCAGGCGTATAATATTGATGACAAGCATTGGGCATCGCGGACTATGGTGTGATGTTGGTGTGCCATAGGCCTTGGTGTTTCAAGTAGTAACAGCCTCGGCGCAGGCGTATGATCTTGGCGGCAAGTTATGGGCATCACATCGTTCATGAAGACCAGATAGAGTGTTGGTTTGCAAAACCGCAGTGCTAGCCTAAGTGGATTAGGTCACGTCTTTTGGATGAATTGTGTTATCGGACTTGTGGAGCCTTGTGAAGTCATGCTTTTGAAAAGCGTGCAGGTGCGTGTGAGAGTAAAAATTGTTTGTGTGTGGGATACTAGGTTTTTCCATATGTAAGTGGCGTAATCCACTAAGGTGTGGCTAGTTGTGTTAAGTGAGATGCGAGGAGTTTTTACTATATAAGCCTTGTGTTGAGTAGAGAGACTTGGGGGTTTAGGGTTAGGGTTTTCTCGTGTTGGAGCCATTGTGTGTGTGTACTTGTCGGTCCCTAGAGCAACAACTCCTAGATCCTCTGTGTAAATCGCACTAGTCCAGGATCAGCTAATGCAAATAGTGGACAACAAAGGTAAATATCAACCATAATATTATTTATTAACTAAATATGGGCATGATTAAAAAAGTTTACATCCACGGTCAATAGGCCAAATTTAAACATAAGCAGTGGAAAAAAAGCATCGAAGTGGAAGAAGCCAAACAAGCCTGCCCACAGTCAAATGATAGTAAGACGTGGCCTACTTGTCCAGGTATTCACCGTAGTCGAAGTCGTTTTCCTCTGTGTGGAGATAGTAAGGTGAGTACAAACTTGTACTCTGGAAGTCGCACGGAAGAATGCAACATAATGATAAATGCAACAAAGGAATGCATATAGGGTTATTTGTGCGTAAAACAACATTTAAAGATATACAGTAAATAGATTGAAAATTGTTAAATTTAATACAATAAGTAAAAATAGTAATTGTAAATGAAATTGATACCGTTAGTGCAGGTCCATCCCCCACACTAACCTAACCACGGGCATCCCACCAAACCCGAACCATCTTTTCTAAAAAATCTCATATGGATTCCATCCATCCATACATTTTCAATCTCTCATAGATTCCATCTATCCATAAGCTTTTCATAAACCATTTTGAAAAACAAAGTTTAATCCGTGAAAAACTTTTACTCAACTTGCCTATGACCGTGGGCACAGCTATCCAGGATAGATTATACACTTTGCAGAGGTTATACAGCTTTACCCATAAGACATGATCATCTCATATTGCCACCGGATGAGTACATTTCCTTTGGTGTGGGGTAAGGAGATTATGACAAGGCTTTACAATGCAAAGCCTTCAACCTGAGCAAGCTAACACTAAGGTTTCACCCTAGTAAGGAATCCACTAGACTGAGATCCCCTCTTGAGCCGAGTGAGACTCCTCCTGGCCTAAGCCACTCTCACTTTCAACCTACGATGAGACTCAGGTTGGGACCCGCAAATTAGTCAGCCAGGGCTATCCCATACCAGCCTTGTGGTCGTACGATAGGGCTTTGCAATTGTAGCTCACAGACGGGTGCTTAACTTGACTTAGGCTCAATCACATACCCCTCGTGCCCGATAATCAACACTGTATCACCGAACAACAGTGCATGCCTGGACCCACCACCTAACCATTAGCCTAAGTCTAAATCAGATTTTATATTTTATTTTGAAATATTTCATAAACCTTCTTGACACACCGAAGTCAAGAATACATTTGAAAGCTTTATCATTTTATGTGAAAAGGGTATCCCATGCCTAAAGTTATATCTATGCAGGTCTAAGCATTTGCTACAAAATTTCTCTAGCCACACTAGTGTACTAACTAGAGTTTTATTCTAGGGTGACAACGTGTCGAGGAATTCAATGTCAATGGAGGAATTAACAAGTAAGCAATAACTAAATTTAAAACTAGAATTGAAATACATTAAATAAAATTGAGCATGCAATATAATTTAAAAAACATAATTTTATTTTGCAAAGTAGGATCAACATGATCAAGGAGTGTGACTTGCCTTGCTCTGCAGTCTGGTGCGAGTCGTCGTCGAAGAATTCTTCCGAATCGTCACAGTCTACACGTTAAAATTACCAAAAAAACTCAAATAAAATCCAAATAAATTAAAATAAACTCTAAATAATTAATAGGAGGGTAGCAATGGATAGATTGGAATTTTTTATGAATTTAGGAATTTGAACGGGCTCAATCGGAGTTAGGATGAAGGAGAACAGGCTCTCGGAAGTTTCAAATCTGAGGAAAAGAATAAACTGGAATTTGTGGAATTATTTTTCTATTGAAAAATGGATTTATGATGCCAGCAGGGATTTTCTTTTTTAGCTAAATTATTTTTCTACTGGAAAATAGATTTATGATGTCATGCTGACGTCTGCCCTAGTTTGACTGATACGAACCAATGGGCCCAGCCTACCATGGACTGAGTCCATCGACTTGAGGGTGGCTGTGGTGCAAGGATGTTTGCATGGCACTGACATGGCCGATGACGGAGCAAATTCCTCTAACGTGGCTGATAGGTGGTGCTGATGTGGCTACCATGGTTGCCACGTGGGCGTGTGGTCTAACGCGGCTGGTGGGGCGCGACGTGGTGGCTGCGTGGCTCTCGGGCGCTGATGTGGCATGCCATGTGGTGCCATATGGTGGCCACATCACCCTAGCGTGCCGACATGGCTTACCGGTAGGTGGTGTCTGCGGACCCCGATGGTCGCCAAGTGTTCCGTGCGGCGGCGGTGGCGTGGCGGAGGAGGGAGAGAAGGCTGCGAGGATTTCATCTCACTTGCGGGCGGAGCTCTGGCTGGGTCGTGGGTGGCGGTGGCGGCGCACGAGTCTCCCGTCTTGCGACGCCCGACGAGGCTAGGGCATGGGCGAGGGGCGGCGAGGTCGGGCGGCGGCTAAGCAAGGCGGGGTCGTTGAAGCTCGAGGCGGCCGGAGGCGGCAAGGGGAGCTCACCGGAGTTGATGGCAGAGCTTGGAGAGAGAGGGCGTGGCGCACGGAAAACTCAGCGAGAGGAAACGAGGAGGCGATGGGGAAGTGGTGGTGTGAGGCGGGGGGCCGAGGGGGTATTTATAGGGGTGGGGAGGCGGTGGCGCGAGGAAAGGAGGAGGCGCAGAGAACTCAAAGCGAAGGAAGAAGAAGGGCGTGGGAAGAAGAAAGGAAAGGGAAGAAGGAGGCCCTAACAAAGGGGCCCACATGCAGGTAGAAATAGAAGGCGCAACAGGTGGGTCTAGGCAGGGAGAGAAGAGGGTGACGGCGGGGATGGGTCAGCGCGGGATGTGGCTCAATCCCAACCGTCCACGTGTCAATCCGAGAGGAGGTCGGGATTTTTATTTTGGTTTTTGATTTATATTTTTAGAAAAGCCTTAGAAAATAAATAAGGGCCTAGAAAATAGAAAATAAAGCCCAAAATTACAAACAAAATCACATAAATCCACGGATCCATTTTTGACTTAGAAAAATATTTTCAACTTAAGTTGGTGTAAGATTTTATACTGAATTTTTAATTTTAAAATTAGATTTTGAACTCCATAAAACACAGAAAATCCAGATAAAATCCAAATAATTAATTTAAATTATGATTTTTTATAAAAAAAATTCAAAGTAAACTTTATTTAATAATATTTTTGGGTTTTTACTTAAATTACTTTTCAAAACCAGCCTTATTTAAACGTAGAAAATCAGGGCAAATCAAATTCAAAACTCAAGCAATCGAAATACTTATTTTTAATTTAAATTTTTTTATTTTAATATTATATTTTTTTAAGTAAAACGCTGGGCTGTTACAATACTCTAGGCTTAGAGCTGTGCTATCCTGAGGAATTTGTTGTAAAATATTCCTCTCCAAGTGAGATCAACATCCAAAGTTTGTCCAACTGAGTTGTGCCATAAATACCCTTATATGCTTTTGATTTACTTGTCTTTCTTATTTGGATTTCTCTCTTCTTGATTTTTCTTAGTGTCAAAGACATGTAAGAGGTGGAAATATCTCTTGGAGAGCAGATTCCATCCATCTAGACACCCTCTTAGGGGAGTTCTTGAGATTGCCCCGGTTTTTCATAAGAGAGAGGTGATTTTGGAGTTTTGTTCTTGCGTGTGATTTGGATTCAATTCGTGTTGTGATATAGTTTCTTATGACATATGAGAACCTATCCAAGGTCACCTAGATCATCAAAAACTCACAAACAAGAGCATATCAAGATTTCTCATTTTTGCCCTGTATTGGTGCACTATTCATTCAAATGAAAAATCTTAGAACTTTGGCAACAATTTTTCTTGATCATTGATTAGAATAGGTTCCGAACATCCTAATGAAAGCGCGTGCCATGTTTCAAGTCATTTGGATCATCGGATCAAAAATTTCTTTGATTTTCGTTTTAAAATCGTGTTGATTTTCACTATTCCTGTTCTAATTTTACTGCAGCAGCGTTATTTCCAAGGCTACTATAGTGGCACCTCCAATTTTCTACTGTAGCACTGAGACAAAACTATCTCATGTACTGTAGCATCACTACCATTTTACTGTAGCAGTTTTACGGAAGTTACTATAGCGGTACTACTGATTTTACACAATTTCGTTTAGGTATTTTTTGTGTAAGTGATTGGTCTCTGAACTTCATAACTTTTTATAGTTATTAGAATAAAGAACTTAGAGTCATGCTTCATCTTTGAGAAAGTATTTGAAAAAGTCTTTTAATCCTGTTGGCTCCTATTCAAATTGTTCTAGTCGTCATCTTCAGTCCTACAGTAAGGATGTTCATTCCACTCACTAGATTCGGCTCTATGATCGGCATAGTGTGGTCTTATTTAATCATGTACATATATACACATATACATGTTAAACGAAAAACATATGCCTATGCTGACCTTAGAGCCTCCCCAAATTACTGGCATGTGCAGTGAACGCGCGCGTGTGGTGTGTCTTTTATGTATTGTTCCTTTTCTAAAGAAAAAGAGATAATAAATTCTATGTTACTAGGGAGTGGTCGATTCAATAAACTGCCATCAGTGGAAAACATAACTACTATATCCCACTTGGTTTAACCGAAATTCTATTATATACCATTGTCATTAGGTAGGGTACGTTTGCCCCTAGAAAATGGTGATTTTGCCCTCAGTTCAAATCTATCCTATTACAAAATTAAATATAGGAAAAATTGGCTTAGCCAAAAATACTAATTTTTTTTGGTGGATCATTAGGGCAGTGCACAAATCAAATATAAAATTTTGTGAATGAATATTCCATTTGTTCTATTTTTGAAATTCAAAACAAAACCAGCCTATTTGAGCTATTTTTTAAACTGGGACAAATTCACTGTAGCATAATGGAAAATAATATTTTTCAGAAGTTATGTGACATCTTGGAGCATGTGATAATTTTTCCAGAATTTTTAGACCTCATTTAGTCTCTATTTGTAAATAATAGATTTTTTAGCATTTAGATTGAAAATCTAAAAAATTTCTTTGAACAGTGCCATAAAATTTTTTCATAGCTCCCTGACATATTGAATAACACCCCTGCGATGTTTCATTATTTTTGGGGGTTGCTTGCTATTTTAAATAAATCAGATCTTTGGTCTTTTGAAGAGGTATTTTGGTCTTTTTTTAGAAGATCACAGTCAACCCTAACGGTCAAGTAATGGCAGTGGCATATAGTGAAACTAATTTCAAGATCAGTGGCATACAATAGTTACACCCTTCACCAATAATAGTTTATCGAACCGATCATTCATCAGTGTCATAGAATGTATTGCCTCAAAGAAGAAAAAGAACGTATTGTTAACATCTTACCTAATGTGTTGGCTTGTGATGAACATGTGCATCACTCAGTTAATGGATATTTGGTAGACCCGTGGGCTACATCCGTTTTTATGGAATGGAGTTTATCATATTTTAAAAATTATATAAAATACTATTGAGAAAAGTATAAAACTATCTTCCATTTATTTATTTGATCTCTGTGCCCACTTTTTTTTTGCAGATATAACCCTCTTGTCTGTTTTTCTTATGATTTTGGCCTCCCAGACCGTCGGAGAACCCGTACGCAACGCATGGCACCGGAGCGTGGCACGGTGGCCTAAGCGTTGGATGGAGTGTGATCCTGTGCTACCTCCAGAAGGCTAGCTGAACTATTCCAACCACATTTTTAGTTTTTACAAAGATATGAGAGGGATGAAATATTCCAACCAAAGATAAGTTGGAAGACAAAAAACATGTAATATATTGGAGTCCCTGAACCGACACGCATACGATGTGGATACATAACATAGCGCTTCCGGTAATTGCTCAAGTACACATCGATACTACTACAGTACATTGTGACGGAAGCATCCGACTAATGCTAGAATACATGTATATACATAAAGCAACAATATAGCCAGTAGGGGGTTGCTACAGAATGCCTTGAACTACTGCTTGGGTCGTGGCCATTTACCCTTCCTTGCGAGGTCGGCGTTGTACTACTCGCCCGCCGCCCTCACCTTGGCCGCTAGTTCACGCTTTCTTTCGTGCTCCTCCTCGCGAGTCTCATGCTCTCTACACCTACATGCCTCGAGATGAGCTTGCATCTCCCGCCAGATATAGTAGCTACGCTCTTCGTCGCAGTGGTGCTCCTCCATTCTCTCGCAGTGGGTCTTGGAGTCCCACTCCTCGCAGTCAAGATGCCACTGGTCGTGCGGGTGGATCTCCTGGTCGATCCAACTGTGTTAGGCATATAGTGGATCTGGAGATTACGGGTAGGCGGGAGAAGATGTTAGTGTGCACTTATGGAGAGAAATGTTATGGGAATAAGTTATAGTAGGTCCTTACAAGCTGCCAGTAGCGGCTCGTGCCCCAACGGTGATCGGGATACTCCCATGCGTAGTTTGCACAACCCTAGTAGCGCATGCCGAGGCTGAGCTGCTGCTTGGACTTAAAGAACTTGCATCTATTCTTGCACCAACAGAGGGGCGGCATCTCCCCCTCGGGTGGTTCTTGCGACGAGTGCTCGGTTGGAATGTTGAGGTAGGGGTTGCTACTACAAGGGGCTTTGTTGCAGGGGGAGGGGTGTCCTTCTGGCATGCTCCCTTTGTTCATCGTGGGCTGCAGCAACCCTTGCGAGCCCACGGATCTCATCCTACTGATTCTCCATTTGAGCGAGGTGTTGTCGTAGTCGTGATGCAGGAGTACCTCATTAGGGATGTACTTAAGTAGTGATGCGGATCGGTGGACGCGGTTGGAGCGTAGTTCGGTTGAAGCAACTTGGCATCCGCGATGCAGCAGGTCCAGTGAGGAACCACACTGCAGCCTTGCATCGCATCGCAGTGAAAAGCTGCGTCGTTAGGTCACGTCATAGCGTAAAGCTATCTCATTGGGTCACATCACGTCCCTGTGGAATGCTAGCTCAATGGGTCACGTCGTGTGCAAATCTGGCTCGTTGGGTCACATCGGTGCGACAAGCTACCTCATTCGGTCACGTCGGTGCACAAAGTTGCCCCATTGTGTTAGAAAGCATGTTGCATCCCCCCGCGGGCCGTAAAATGCATGCCCCACGCTATGAAAGTAGGAGCACTCGACCCTCCCAACCGTAAGAAGAAGAACCTTATCCATCCTACAGTAACATACCATGACAAACGCCGAGAGGCCAGTCCAACTAGGTCATGTACGCAAGACCTTTCCATCGAAATGAGAGAGGACTTCGGCCCTAACTACCGCTTGATGTCGAACAAGCGTGCTCAACCAGTATGGCCGCAATGCAGACACAAGGAGGACACAGTTGTGCAGGTCTTGGACATCCAGTTCGAAGATGGATGACATTTCTTCCGATGCCCACACTCTGGGGTACAATTAGCCAATAGTTTGTTTTATGTTATTGCGAATAGAGCTTCCATGTTAACCCTCTTTTCCAACAGATGACAAAATGCAACTTTGTCCGCTGGATCGATCCTCCCCATGAACACCACGTTGTGACGTACATAGATACATTATCAAACCGAATCGTAGAGTTGGAGGCACAGATTGACAATCTCAATTAGCAAAACGATGGCACCCGCCAATAGATGCAGCACGAGAGGGGTAACAAGGAGGTCATCAACATAGAAAGTTCTTATGATCCCACATGCTGCTATGTGAACCCTAGTTGTATATATGCGTGTCACTACAACGACGATCAGCCACATTCGAGGTGCCCCCTCTGGAACACTCCATGTGGGTATTGTAAGGCACCTTCTACAAATATGCATGCCCGG
Organism: Bonia amplexicaulis; assembly: GCA_036346245.1. Lineage (NCBI taxonomy): Eukaryota > Viridiplantae > Streptophyta > Magnoliopsida > Poales > Poaceae > Bonia > Bonia amplexicaulis. Next base: position 1,593,294 of record CM070746.1, on the reverse strand, counting down.
AGAAGTTTGTACCATAGTACTCTCCCTGTTGTACATAGTTATATTCAATCTCCTAAAGCGTGTAACTAAATGGTGGACACATCATTACGGTTGCCATTTATTGAGTGGACTATTGTAGCACTGTGTCATGTGCATTAAGCTAGAGGCTTCAATATTCATTGAACAAATGTACATCATACAAACAAGAACACAATAGTATTATAGACATCACACAGTAAGTACGAAATTTAAGTATTATAAAAAGAACAAAAGTACAACCAATGCAGGGGGACATTGTAGGATCAAGGATAACCGAGTAAAGAGGGGTGAATAAGAGGTTTAATAATTATCTTTCCTTCTAAAACAATTACCACAATTTTAGTATAGAAGAATTTAAAAACAATTGAAACCTACGCAATTCTAGTATGTCTAAGACACCAAAAGCACAAGCCTTTACAAGAATAGCTCTAGCACAAATAGATATGACAAACACAACATACTAGAAATGAAAGAGCTGAAAAAGAGATAAAGAGATAACCAATTTACACACGATGTTTTACCATGGTGATCAGAAACTTGCCGATTTCCACTAGTCAACCTAAAGGAAGCCCAATTGATTTAGACGGGTTCTGTTAATTAAGTCTCAGCTCCTCAATCTACTAATAGTCGTCCTTCCTTCACTCCAAAGATGGTGGACATCAAACCACTCACAAGTCAGTGTCAGGCTTCTTCACAACCTTCTTGAAGACGTCACCGCGCAAGCTCCCGCCAAGCCGTCTAGGTGTCGACAAGCACTAAGAGTAAAAAATCACAGATTCGCTTGATAGCAATCAACTGCCAAAGGATCAATCTAGAGATGAGATGCACTTGTTTTGGCTCAACTACCTCAAATGAATGCACAATGTGAAATTCAGGTGTGGAGTGAATGCTCAATGCTCAAGGGTGTTCAATGGAGTCTGAGCTTGCTATCCTTGAGTAGGTGGGAGAGTATTTATACCCTCACTAACCAAAACTAGCCATTATAGGGTAATACCTAAAAAATGAGGGCAAGCGAAAGTACCACCGTTCATTGGCCAATACTTTCGCACCTATTCTGACACAGTAGTAACGGCTATTTCAGAGCTTCTGACTAGCCGTTGAAAGTCGGTGCAGAACTACCATCGTTGAAATCTCAGTAGTTTTGATATTTGGAAGTTCCAAAATTTCAGTGCAGTTCTTCCATTTGCTTCAAGACCAAGAGTTGGCACTCTCTGAAAAAAAATATTCCACCCAAATTTTTTGGAGCTTCCGTGCTGCGGTACTACCACTCTACGGTAGTTCCACCGTTGAAACTCTAGTACTTCCATTTTTTGCAGAGATAAAGTGACTCCATGGTGCTCTCTAGAAAAAATATTCTACTTTCGATTTTCTAGACAGAGTATAGAACGGCTATCAATTTTAGTTTTAATAGAATGTATGATCCTAAATTGATCCAAATGGCACAATAATATGCAATCAAGTTACTAGCCATGATTCCTCTTAATAGTACGTCATTTATCCTACAATCCGGTCGTCTAACCTTTCTCCTAAGATCGGTAAAAGAGAAAAAGGATCCTAGTCTACATATACCTTTGTCTTGAGCAACTTTGATCTTCTCATTGAACTTTAGCATGTGTCTCATCATGATTTTAGGGACTTAAACCTTTTAAACAATCAATAAACATGTTAGTTTCATATTCACATAAATTCATCAATTACCAAAAACAAATTTTTAGGGGACTAGATGCTTTCAATCTCTCCTTTTTTGGTAATTGATGACAATATAAATATTATGTGAGGTGAATAAAGTTTTGAATATACCACTTGTTTGAAAACTAGTTGTATATTCTTTTGTGACTTGAAGAAAATAATTCTTACAATGATCCCATGTGAGTTTTAGAGAATTAGTTACTTTTAAAGTCAATACAAAGAAAATTGCCCCTAAATATGTGCATATAAATGAGAGAAAATATTGCAAGCACGTGTAATGATTTTCGAGAACATTTGGTGGAGTTTCACTTGTTTGTTGACCTTGAGGGAGAAATAATGTAACATTTGAGCACAAGATGCATACACTTTCAAATTCAATATAGGCATAGCATTGAGATATAGTTCAGTCATTACATCATAAAATCATTACATTACATTCAAATATATAGATAGATAGACTTGGCTTCTTCTCTTCTCTTCCTTGTGCTTCTCCTTTCATGTCTTCTCCCCCTTTAACATCAAATGACCAAACAGGCTACTCTTGTGGTCCTTGAGAGGAAGAGTCACAATGATGATGGTGACCAAATCGGACTAGAGATAGAGGACGAGCCAAGGCATGCTCGATAGAGGTGACTCTCTCATCAATAGAGTCTATCCTGAAGGAAAGGGAAGCGAATGCCTTGGCCTGAGAGTCGCTAATCTGGATAATAGCTGAGTATATTTGAGAGAGAGACTTGTTCTTCTTCTCATAGTGCTGATGTAGGCTCTTCTTGTTGTTGAGCTCGAGGACAGGAAGCTGGAGGATCTGCTCAAGGTTTGTAAGCCTTATGGACGCCGCCCAAACCACCATGGAATTCAATCTTCCGAAGGATCAAGGCCATAATGTATGGAGCGTAGTTTATCCTTTTGATCCTGTCATTTTTGGAAGATGCTATTTCTTAGATAATGAGATCAACCACATCAAATTTACGACCTTGCATAACATAGTCAATTAGGTTCCATGCATGGCCTCTTATGGCATCATAGTTCCCACTCTTTAGTATGGTTAACGATCCAGTTTACCAGGTTGGGTATGGGAAGGAGACCAACAAGCTTGTCTAGTATAAACCTCGTATTGTGATTGTAGTATTCAGATAAGGCGGGGAGCTTAACTGCAAGTCTATCATATACCTTCTCATGTGCACTTGACTCTATCCTTAGAGCCAGCTCAAACTCATGCTTATTGGAATCCAAAGGTTGGCAGCCAGCCATCCATGATATATGGTGGAAATTAGGAGAAATATATAGCATAGCATAGAATTGCCTGATTATATCTTCATTATAGTCTGATTTGAGAGCCACAAGATTCTGTATTCTAGCTCTTTGAAACAGCCTATAAGTTCCATCATATTTGTCAATGGAGTCCAAGTGGTCCCAATCAACATACTTATATCAGCAAAGAGTCTGCTTGGACCATACAACTGCTCATATACTTGTTCTTGAAATTTTGTATGAAGCTTGGATTGATAGAGTTATTTGGGAGCAGAAACTATTTTCTATGATGCAATCGAGCATATTCTTCAGCCATAATTTTTCTGAGGTCTATTTAAGGCTCTTCTCGATCACACATATCCTTATCTAACTGCTCAAGAGGTGAGCTCTCTTGCTGTTCTGATTCTGTCTCTGAGTCAAAAGCTATTGCCTTGCCTCTGTCCTCTTTGGTTTTTCTAGCAGATTCTGAGGTGGCTGGAGGTGCAGGAGGAGGCACTTGGGCTACAAGAGGTTCTAAAGATTAACCCAAAGCCACAGAAGAGTTTCTAACATACACATTGCGGCCAGCATTCCTTGTTCTAAGCATCTTAAAACAAGAAGAAAAGATATCAAAGATATGGAGAGATCAAACAAAAGGTTTTGAAAAGAAATAAAATGAGATCGCTGTTTTATCAGGATAATTGGAAGTACCGCCATTCAACCCACAGTAGTATCGGGCTATGGTAGTACCGCGCTCATCGAGCGGTAGTTCCGCTTTCCCTGGCCATTTCTAGGGCAAGCAATGTATGAGTCTTTTGGTGTTTTTCTTGGACTGAATCCATGGAATAGATGTGCAAACATCATTAGACACCAACTCTAGCAGTTTGCCCAAAACAAAACAACTCTAAATCATTCGCATTTCAGATCAACACCAAGACCTGAACCTAAGGTTCTAGAACAAGGTGAAAGAAAGGATTTGATCCCATATACCTTGTGGAATGGAGGAGACAAACCCTTAGGACGCAAGGAAACACCAGAAACCAAAGAAATCCCCACCGTATTTGGAGATCGAACAAGAGGATTTTGGGGTTTCGTTGGAGAGGAGAGGGAGATGTGCACGGTCACAAGTGGCTGAAAGAGTCTGAGCTTCCGAAGGAAAGCAGAAGCTAAAGGATTAAAAAGCCCATGGTTTCCGACCGCACTTGATCGTATTCAATCGCTATGGTTCACTGCCCACATTTACGACCGTGTTGGTTTCGACCACGGTGGCTTCGACCACACTGGTTTCGACCACGTTGGTTTCGATCACGCTGGTTTTGACCACGTAGCACGCGGCAGTACCATTATCACCTAGCCGATAGTTTCGGAATGCGGAAGTACCACAAAAGATGCAGTGGTAGTTATGATATTTCTAGAACTTTTAGGGAACTGGCTTGGATCAAAAAAATATGCAAATGAAACCTAGTTTTGCACTCAAATGAAACCATTCAGGATCATTATCCATTAAATATAACCTTGGAATATAGCATTATGAACATAGAGTTTTTAGCAAAAATTTGGAGAAAAAACACTTTTCAAAAAATACCTAAAACAACTCCAATGAGCATGAAAACATGAGGCATGAGTTCAAGCAATATTTGAGTAGTCTATGATATTTAATTTATTTATCAACTTGCAAAAGCGGCTTTCATCTAGAGGTTTGGTGAAAATATCCGCTAATTGGTCTTTGGTCCAGATGTGACTAATTGTGATATCTCCTTTATTGACATGATCTCTCAAGAAATAGTGGCGTATATCTATATGCTTGGTTTTTGAGTGTTGCACTGAGTTATTGAATATTTTTACCGCACTATCAGTGTCACACACGAGAGGTATTTTGTCAAATTTAATCCCATAATCTATCAAAGTTTGCGTCATCCATATCAATTGAGCATAACAACTACCTGCAGAAACATATTCGGCTTCGGCGATGGAAAGTGCTGCGAAATTCTGTTTCTTGGAAGACCATGATACTAAAGATCTTCCTAGCAATTGACAACTACCTGAGATGCTTTTTGGATCCACTTTGCAACCCGCATAATCGAAGTCTGAATATTCAATTAACTCAAATTTAGCACCTTTAGGATACCACAACCCTATGCTAGAGGAATACTTTAAATATCTTAGAATTCTCTTTACGGTCATCAAATGGCACTCTTTTGGAGAAGCTTGAAAGCGTGCACACATGCAAACACTAAACATGATATCAGGCCTAGATACGGTAAGATAAAGCAAGCTACCGCCAAGTCGTCCAGGTGCCAGAAAGCACCAAGAGTAAAAAATCATAGCTTTGCTTGACAGCAATCAAGTGCCAAAGGATAAATCTAGAGATGAGATGCACTTGTTTTGGCTCAACCACCTCAAATGAATGTACAATGTGAAATTGAGGTGTGGAGTGAATGCTTAATGCTTAAGGGTGTTCAATGGAGTCTCAGCTTGCTATCCTTGAGCAGGTAGGAGAGTATTTATACCCTCACCAACCAAAACTAGCCATTACAGGGTAATCCCTGAAAAACCAGGGCGAGCGGAAGTACCGCCGTTCATTGGCCGGTATTTCCGCACCTGTTCTGACATAGCAGTAACGGCTATTTCAGAGCTTATGAACTAGCTATTTGATGTCGGTGTGGAACTACCACCGTTGAAATCTCGGTAGTTCTGATATTCAAAAGTTCCAGAATTTTGGCGCGGTTCTTCCATTTGCTTTGAGACCAAGATTTGGCGCTCTCTGAAAAAAGATGTTCCACCCGAAGTTTTCGGAGCTTTCATGCTCCGGAAGTACCGTTTATGGTTGCGGTACTACCGCTCTACGGTAGTTCCGCCGTTGAAACTCCAGTACTTTCGTTTTCTGCAAAGACAAAGTGACTCCATGGGTCCTCTCTAGAAAAACATTACGCTTCGGCTTTGAAAGCTTAGGAAAGCGAAGTACCGTTTATATTCCGGTACTTCCGATTTCCCAAACAGAGCACAGATCAGCTATCAATTTTAGTTTTAAGAGAATGTAAGATCCTAAATTGTTCCAAATGGCACATGAATATGCTATCAAGTTACTAGCCATGATCCCTCTTAATAGTATGACATTTATCCTACAATCTGGTGTTCCACCCTTTCTTCTAAGACCGATAAAAGAGAAAAAGGATCCAAGTCTATATATACCTTTGTCTTGAGCCACTTTTGATCTTCTCGTTGACCTTTAGCATGCGTCTCATCATTATTTTAGGGACTTAAACCTTTTAAACACTCAATAAATATGTTAGTCCCATATTCACATAAATTCATTAATTACCAAAGCCATTTTTAGGGGCCTAGATGCGTTCAGACAGCCCATACTAGGCCCCCCAAAAGCACCCCCAGCATCCCTTTCCTCACCACCACAGCCCACTCCAGCTCCGTGTCCCCGAGAGGGAAAGATGGTTAGGAGCCCTGGTTTGATGAGCTCCTAAAGCCAGAGGGGTGGACAACACTGGTGGCTATGTGGGTACTGGCGCATCGCCAAGCTGTGACCAAGAGAGAACCTCAGGGAGTGTGGGCTAAGGTGCCGATTCCGTGTCCGCAAAGAATTCATCCGTGTCTGTGTCGCCTGGTGAGGCCCCAAATCCCTTATGGCGCGCAAGACTTGCAGTGCAAATATCGTTACTTCATCAAGTAAGGCAATGCAAGCAAACAAACAGAGATGTGACTTACCCTCGGCTAGCACCATGACACACAAAGACGTCTGCAACGAAGTACGACACGTCGCATGCGCCCTGCATGGGGAAGCCGAAGGAGTCCAGAGGACCCAGGTACTGCAGTACTGGTAGTGTAAGGGGTCGTGCCCAGGCTGACCCTCCGGCCTCGTCAGGCTGTGGCGGTGTTGGACATGACCTGGCCGACCCTTCAGCCTCATCAGGGCATGTCGGATGTGGCCATGCTGCCCCTCTCGCCTGGTGTGCTGCCGGACGAGATGACACCAGCGGACATACCGAGTGTTGACCAAGCGTCAGGGTGTCAACCTCCAGGAACCTCGTGCATGACAACAAGCCGACGAGACGTGTGACTTGAACTTGAACACAATGGAAAGCCTGGACCATGTAACATGCCAAAATTTTGAGTTTTGAAAATTTTAAATTCAAATTAATTATTTTAAAGCAATTGGCTTTTATTTGCATTTTTCTAGGCTTTTTTGGATTTTATTTCAAAATATAAAACAAGAAAATGCATTTTAAATAATTTAATAAAGTCAAAAAGAGTTTATTATATTTTCCTAACCTTCCCATAATTTTTAAATAATTTTTGAGAATTTTCCGGAATTAAAAACCAATTTTAAAAGATAAAAGGAATTTTATAAAATTATTAAAAGCAAATCTGAAATTAAAAATATTTTTATTAAGTCTAAAGTGTCTCCAGGAATATTCTATGAATTTTCTGGAATTTTTAAATATTATTTATTATTTTTCTAAGCAATTATATTGTTTCTAGCATTTTCTGAAAATTTAATCCGAAAATTAAATCCGAATTAATCTCAGGCCGCCACGTGTCGCGCCCGTATTCAAGTCACTTACCCCTTCATCTCAATCCAAAGACCATGAATCATCCACTTGCCACGTGTCGCAAATCCGACGGCCCGTACCCCTTCACCCCCTCTCTCTCTTTCTCTCACCGACAAGTGGGCCCCACATGTCATATGTTTCTTCTACCTTCCTTTCTTCTTCCTCCTTCCGTACTCTCTCTCCTCCATTGATGTCGAAATTAAAGCTTCAATTGCGGCGAATTTCTTCGCTTTAACACCCATTTAATTGTGGGATGAAGACCCTAATCACTCCTCCTCTAATGTCACTAGTTTTCCCATTTTAATTCCCGTTCATGGCGAAATTTGCGCCACCTCTCTCCTCCATTCATGGCCTTCCCTCTCCTCCTCGCCTATAAAGCCTCTCCCGGAGCTCCTTGGCATCCCCACACTCTTCCCCACCTATTCCCTCCTCGCCTGGCCAAAGCCGCCCGAGAGCCTCGCCCGTCGCCCTTGCCGCCGCCTTGCGCCGCCTCCGCCGCCTCCACGCCGCCGGGTGGACGGACCCTTCCCCGTGATCCCCACCTTCCCTCTTCCTCCTCTGGCCGTCGCCGCCGCCCGCCGCCGGCCGGTGCACATGCATGCCCGCCCGTCTTTGCCCGCCAGCCCGCGCGTCAGTGTCACCGGCCGCCGCCAGCGTGGCGCCATGTCGGCGGACGCGCCACCTCGGCCACGGCTGTGGTCCGTGGACTCGGTCCACGGTGGACCGGGCCCACATGTCCGAAATTTTCAAATTTCAAATTTTGCTGACGTCATAATCATGAATTTTCGATACAAAAATAAATCGGAAAAATCTTCCTTTTCTTTTTCTTTCAATTAAAACTTTCCGATGTCATAAATTCCTCGTTTTAACTCCGATTTGACCCGTTCAAATTTCTAAATTTTTCTAAATCATGAACTATTCAAATATACACTCTTTTCAATTTTTGAATTTTATTTAAATTTATGTGTATTTATTGGCTTTATTGCTTTGTCTTTTTACAGTAGAATCCGGCGTCGCGAAGACTTTGTCGACTGCAGCAAGAGAATCAAGAAATCACACACGAAGGCAAGTCTCCTTTGAATATCTTGAACCCATGTTTGAGAAATATTTTGATTATTTTAAATTATTGCATTGCTATGTTACATAAAATGATAATTCATGTTTTAGAGATAATAGTTAAACCGACAATTGTTATACCCTCATTTGGCATTGACAACACTGTACCTTTGACACCCTAGGATTTCTTTTGTCTCATTAACGAGATTATTATAAAACTTTGGTAAATGTTGTAGCGGTAGTAAAATGTTTAGTCTTGCTATATAACCTTCGGTACCTTTGGAATGGGAAAAGTTATAATTCATTGATTTAGACCTTTGTTTAGAAAGTCAGTGGCGATTGGTGTTGCCACTGTTCTTTAAAATAAAAATAAAATGTGAGAGTTGGTTTAGACTGGGGCGGATGGTAAGATTGGTTTGGTGCGGTTAGCACGAGAACTTGTAATGTGTATGTTCCGCCTTAGTCAATTAAGGACCGACTCTTGTGATTGTCCAAATGAGAACTACCGTACAACCACATGTCTATATGGGTACGACCTAGCTGATTAACTTATGATAGACTAGTTTAGGTACCACCAGTGGAAAGTGAGTGCCAGGGATTACTGGTTATTCATAATGAGGGACAGGGATTTACTGTACTCATATGGCGCAAGAGGGGGCTTCTGTCTGGGTGGATTTAACCCTTCAGCGGTGAAACCTCAGCGGGTGGTGACTAGCTAGACTAGAGTAAGGTAAAGCCTTGTGATAAATTATCTAGGTCTCATGCCTAAGGAAGCATGTTGGCTATTAAGATGACTTATCTCTTGTGGGTAAAGCTGTACAACCTCTACAGAGTGTAAAACTATTCGAATAGCCGTGCCCACGGTCAAGGGCGGGCAAGGAATACATTCACATGGTAGATCATTTGTTTTTGGTTTTCAAATAAAAGTTTGGGAACCGAGAGTGGATGGAACTCTCGGATTTGTGTCCTGGCGGATGTAGCCAGTGTGGGTGGAAATAACCCGTTGTTTTAAAACCTTGGAGGTTAAAGCCAGTGATCTAGTGTTGGTGGTTGTAACCTTCACTATTTAATTTGTTAATTCTATTAAAGCAATTACCATATTTAAAATTGATGCCTTCAAAAATACGTAATGGTATTTGAAATAAAATATTGCTTGGTGCAAAAGAGCCATATAACCCCCTTTGTTAAGCCTTGCATCTATTGCATTTTCCCAAGACTTGCGGAGTACTTTATGTACTCACATGCTACACTTAAAATAATAACCAGAAGAGTATGAAGCCCAAGAAGGAAGCTTCAACTACGGCGCGTATGGTTTCGACGAAGGCTTTCCGGAGTACTAGGTTGCGCTTCCCCAGTCAATTGCCTGTGGCGAATTGATGGGTCTCCGCTGGATTTACTTTTGCTTCCGCTGTGCTTTATCTTTGTGTGAGTGTGAGGTCTTGAAACCTCATTTGTAATAAAAAGGCCTTTCGGCCTGTACTCTCTATTATTGTAATAAAGCGTTGTTGGTTATGTAATCATCACTGTTTGACTGTGTGTACTAGCTTTGATCTGGGACTAGTGCTGTAATACACAGAGGGTCTGGATTTGGAAATCCGGGTCCCGACAGACCACCTCCTCGTGTGTGACCTTTCCACTGTCGGTGATTGTCTGCAGCACGAAGCGGGTGTCTCTCGCAATCTCAGCACACCTGCAAGGAAAACACGGTAGGGTGAAACCTCTAAGTTAGGTTGCCAGAAGTGAAGTTTTCAAAATATGATGTAACGTAGCGCACAATGCACATTCTACGCGAAGTGCGCAGGGTATGTGTTGATCGGTAATGGGACGCATGGTACGGGTGGGTCGGCAGCAAGTACCAGCCTGGTAGATGTCCAAGAGCATACCAACGAAGGTACTCGTCGTACACACTATGGTCGTAGGGGGTGTCCTCCTGTACACAGTCCTACAACGCGTCCTCCCATTGGCCTACCCAAGTGTCCATTTTTGTCGCCTAGTCCATGCCACGATGGACTCCTTCCCTCTTGCTGCAAGACGTAACATATAGTTAGAAGTCATGGCTACGAGACAGTAGAAAAAAAGGGACATATGTGCAGCTAACTCACACGTGGACGTTGTCAAGCAAAGGCCACCAGACTAGTACTGGAACCACTTGGCGTAGGCCGAACTGGTGCATCACATGATACGCCGCGTAGTCCTCGACAAAGATAGCCCGTGAGGAGCATGGGCCTCTAACTCCTGAGGGGAGTACGGCCCCCAGCACATGTCATTAGCCTTGAGGCAGTCGAACTGCTCCCGTGTGACCTGCATGTACACGAACTGTACCTACAAGGAACACCAGCTATTAGACAGGAGGATCCATAATATGAAGAAATTAATCAAAAGATAGAGTACATACTTGTCTACGGCACCAAATAGAGCTCATAGTCGGCTGGTCCACCGTGCCCCTATGGTACATCTCCGCCCTGTAGGGAGTGGTGTCCTCCAACAAGGGCAGTCTAAGGCTAACGCTCTCAAACTACCATAGCTACAGTAGAAGCGGACACCCCACGAGGACTGAGTTCGGCCTCATCCTACAGCACGCGTTGCACAAGCTATGATAGGTCGTGGCAAGTGCGGCCGAACCCCAGCTGATTTGGGTGGCCTCCCCATCGGCGATGGCCCTAGCGTAAGCGATGAGGCGTGCGTCGACGGTGTCGCCACGACTGCTAGTGAACAGCACCCAACCAAATAGACACAGTAAATAGGCCTCGAGGTGCCGTGAAACCTAGCGCTCATTGACGGCCGGGTCCATCCGCTCAACCTGAGTACAAGCAATAGTATGACCGTAGTACGGAAAGGAGAGCACAACACTTTGAACAGGAAAGGCATCGAACATGCACCCAAAACTGCGAGAGCCACTGCAAGGGTAGGCCGTGCGTCCATGCCAGCAGGAAGATGTAGTACCCCATCGTGGCCACAGGTAGAAGGACTCCATTAAGCCTACCTAGCAGGTCATCACGCTAGCCGGCCAGGGCCTCCTGTGGAGGCAACACCTCCCGCGATTGGGAGGCCAAGCAGCAGCGAGACATTCTGAAGAGTGGGGGTCATCTCCCCGAATGGGAAGTGGAAAGTGTGTTTCTCTGACCGACACTAGTCGACCAGAGCTGTCAGTAGGGAGCAGTCGAACGGGAAGCATCGCGAACACTCTGGCTCGACCTGGGCATCTCCGTTGTCCCTGACCGCAACTGGTGTCAGATCTTCCAAGTCTATGGCTTGCACCATCCGGGCGAGAGGTCGTAGAGCGGTAGCGTTGAACCTGTGAAGCAAAAAAGGTCAGTGCAAAAGTTATGGATGACAAGAAGACAATGCCTCTAAGATACGAATATGTTTGTATAGCATGGGTCTAGCCTCCAGGTCACCTGAGGTGTCCACGTGCGGATCACCCCCAAGTCAGTCGTGTCGTCCACACCCATAGGATGTAGGACATGACGCGACGCATGATGTACCTAGTCGAATGTAAAACAAGAGTAAATTTAACTTGTAAACAAACAAACAAAATAGAACTAGACTAGCAGGACACTACATCGAGCAGTAATGAAAATGGGATAGTACCACAATAGTTACATAAATAGTATGTGCAACGTACGATACATGTGCTACGGCACTACGTACATCAAATGTAGCAACTAACGAAGTACATATGACAATATACAATGATTGGCACTCTTGGTGCCACTTTGCACACTCGAAGAAGTGGTACCGCAAACCATGTTGGTGTGCCTACTCCTTAGCAGGTGTCTTGCATCATTTGGTTGTGTAGCCCTCCTGGCCGCATCGCCCACAGCGTCTACCCAATGCCCTGGCTTGTGCTTCGTCCACATCATTGGTAATACGATGACTCCACGCTCTATTCTAGAGGAGCACATCGAAACGATGCTTCGTATTGCCCATCATGTACACCGTGTGTAACTGGCTCTTCTTTGTCTTCGCCTGTATGTACGCTGTAATCTTCGAGCAGTATGGTGTTTGTGGGTTGGCAACATGAAGTGCGGTATTTGCATGCCTCTCTCTGAAATAGCCGATTGTATTGTGCAGAACACCTTCCACGATGGTGATGAGTAGCTGAGAACGAAGGCCCCTAAGAACTTAGTTGTACACCTTTGCAAGGTTAGTGGTCATCATATCGTACCTAGCGTCGTCCATGTCGTCCACCAGGGACCACTTCTCCAATGGGTCGGGCTCGATCTAGTGGGAGAAGTACTTGATGTTCCTCGAGGTCCTCCTCAACGTACCAACAGGTTTAGGCTCTACCAGTGATGCGAGGCGTTTTGGTTGTGCCACCCCAGGAATGGGCAGTCCCTTGTTCCTCTCGTTGACATACTTCCTGCTGTGCTCATCCAACAGCGCCCATAAAGGGTCAAATTTGCACTACTGGTTCTACATAGCAAGCGTCTTAAATAGCTTCATCAACGGTTGCTTCGGGAACTGCTTGAAGAAGTTATCCCCTAGGTAGTGAATGCACCATCTGTTCCTCATATTTGGCCAAGGGAACGGCTCCTTAGGGTCTTACTAAAATTTTCTTATGACCTTCAGCATCTCAGCGTAGCGATCATGCATTAAGCACACACCAAGACAAGCTCCAACAACTCCCACCCTCAAATATCAAAGGAACCACAACTAGTTGTTGTAATACTCACTTTCGATGAATGCGATGGCTAAGGGTAGAATTTGATTGTCCCCATCAATGCCAATAGCCGTAAAGATCTAGCCCTTGTATTTTCCAATAAAAAAGGTCCTATCAACTGAGATGACGGGCAGCATATGCCTGAAAGCCTTGATGTAGGCACCGAAGGTTAAGAAGGCCCTCTATAAAATCGCAAAAACCTGACGGCGTTGTAGATGGTTTGTCTTTCACGGTAGTATATGTGCCCAGGTTTCTGTCCTGTAGCACCCGAAACATACGAGGAAGGTTGTCGTACGCTACCTCAAAAGACTTGAACTGATTCTCCAAAGCCTTCTGCTTCGCACACCACGCCTTTGCATAGCTAATATTATACTTGAATTTCTTCTCGATAGCCACCATGATATGTTTAGCTTCCATGTCCTTCTTCTCCACTATCTCTGCATACATCAAATTGGCTATGAAGGTGGACGTTAGGTAACAATGCCTTGACAAAACATTGTTGAGCACGTAGGAGTATGGCTCCACCTCCGAGACAATCCAGTGAATCTCATACTTCAATCTATGTGTGTGCACTCGCCAAGAACAACCAGCCTTCTCGCACTTGATGGTGTACTACTCCTGCCTAGATTTGATGACCTGAAACGTCCAACATGGACAGGGCCCACAGCTTAATGGCATCCTGTAAGGATGCCTTGTCACAAACATTGAGTGCAACTGAACCTCTATGCCATGATACTCCCACGATGATTCATGCTCGTCATGCGCAACAACACCCTCAGTGTCAAACCTATTCCATTCCTAGGGAATGGGAGCTTCGTCCTCATCAGAACTATCCTCATCATCCTCCTGTACAGCTTCCTCTTCGACCTAGGCCATCTGATCATCACTCCATATGCTCTCCTTCATCAGCCTATCTTGAAGGCTCAGCATGCGGTGACCGATCTTCCTCTCCTGCATCTACCGCATCAGCCTCGTCATGAGCAACATCCTCCGTACCCTCTGTAACACTGGCCTCCAGTCCTCTTCTTCACCAATATGTTGGGTGCTCGAGCTACTCCCACCACCTGGATGATATCTATCGGTAGGTCCTTGTACAACTTCTTTTGGGCATAGTTGCATTCACGGCACTGGCAGCCTTCTAGAAAGTCCTTCCACACAACCGTGTGCATCAGTCTTCTCAACTCGCATCTAATCTATGTGGGAGACTGGTTCTGAAGCCCTTGTATGATGATGCTGCACACCTTAGAGTCCAAGGAGAAGCTGCGAGTGAGCCAATATATCACATCGAAGATTCGTGCATTCTCGCCATCTAGATGTACCAGAGTGGCTTGCAGAAAACTACTCAAGTCAACACCGTACGGACCTTTACGAACGGTGCCAACACTATAATTCATTTCAATCTAGTGGGTACTGGCTTGGCTGATGTCTACCTACAAATATTTTTAATATTGCAACTAGTCAAATCATATCGCATGTTATGGAAGTACTGTTGTACTGTAATTTAGATTTCTCTGGCCATTCGCCTATCATGAACAACTACACTACCGCATGGTTAAGACGTCATTCATTCCGTAAGACACATGCCACAATGAACATGTGGGCCTCTTCATATCGGTTAATTTTCCTCATAGCGTAACCCTTCCATTGCCCATGGAAATATCCTTACATTGTTTTTTCTTTCATTTCTTCAAATTAAAATATTTTATTTTAATTTTCGGGGACATATAATATGCTATGCTAGGGTTGCTTACTGACAAACCTCCCGTCGATTAAAGCTTGTTACTGCATTTAAATTTGGATTTTCTACTGTACCCATCGTTTGTTATTATTTTATTGATGTTACAATATATGGGCTTATCAATTGAGTGTATTACACATTTTGTTGTTCTTGGCCAAGTACTGTTCATGCATGCATCTATATACATATATTTATGTCAATATATTTACATATATCCCCATATAATTTCATATGTGTGTGAATATATTTATAAATATGTAATATTGATTTTGTCCACCAGCCGGCCCATTAATCTTGTCCCACTACCGGCCCACTCTCTCTCTTCCCCTTTATCTATCTCAACCCCTCCTCATTCGCAGCGACACCGCTCCCATTTCTTTGTCCCAATACGCATCAACTCCTTATCTGCTCCCACGCAAATCGACGCTGCTCTTCTCACTCTGCTCGACCTCTTTCCTACTCTAAATAATTTCTAATGGGTTTGGAGAATTTACATGACACTGACAAAATTAATTAAGTACGCGACATAGTGATTTAAATTGCAATATTCTAGTTTTAATGGAATGTGTGAATTTTCAATATACTTACGACATTCCTAATTAATCATAAATATTGTCTACTAATGTTTTGCATTTTAACATCACTACCAAAATTTTTCACAGTACGCTAACATGCCACGGGATCCTCACAGTTAAATATTCGCAACAAAATAAATTAATTATACCTCCCTTTTATTTTCTTTCTCCTCTCTTCTTGCTTTTCTTTCCAGCCATCTAACCGAATTTATATTATTTTTTCTCTAACTATAATTTTCTACGGATACTAGTTATTCTATTATTTGTACTAAACAAACTATTTACTTACTATAAAAACATAGACTAAAAGATAAAAAAATTTACCTTACAGATGAATCGCTCCTCGTAGAAATTCCTTGACCGCCTCTTCTCCTTCTCCCCCTCCTCTCTTCTCTTGCTTTCCTCTCCTCTCTTCTCTTGCTTTCCTCTCCTCTACTGTTCTTGCGTTCGGTCGGTAGTCGCTCGGGCGCCTGACTTATATAGCCTTATCGAGTCGTTAAACGGTTGGGCGACAGAAGGTGCTGTCACCGAACGGTTAGATGACAGCACCTATCGTCAAACTATTGGGCGACTGCATTTATGTGGTCCAACGGTTGAACGATTGTCTGCGTGTCGCTCGGTCGTTGGGCGACAAGGGCCAGTCGCCTAACGGTTGCGTGACAATGAGTTAAAGTAGACACACATGGTTTCATCACCTACTACTTCACCACCCAAAACTTTCAGGCAAGTAGTCACATCACATCGCTATCAAGCTTTAGCACAGACGCGGATATCACATAGGCTCTTTTACCTGTTGTACGGGGAATATACAGGACTTACCGTGTGTTGACTCTTGTGCCCAGGTTTACGCAGCTTTTGGTCCTTAGTTGTTGATTTTTAAAAAATTATATTATAGTATTAGATTTTCTAATTATTTAATTTAAAAATAAGAAAAAAATGTTGTTATATTTCTACAGAAAAGCAAAGATATAAGAGGCAAAAAGTGAAAAAAAAATACTAAAAAACAGAAAAAATGAATTTAAGAAGCCAACATATTCTAAATATCTTTTCACTTCTAAAACCCAAAAGCTAAAGTCACGTAGAATGTAGCGGCCTGTAAACTTTGTGCATAAGTTTTCAAGAATCCTTTGAAAGAAACTATTGCAACATGTACGGGATGTTCTATGACTGCAAATTTCAAACTCGAACAAAAACTCACGAGTCAACACCGTCAAGAAGGGATTCCACACCATATACACACGCTTTCTTCCAACTTCGGTCAAGAAGGAGAAGACCCCATGAAAACAAACAGAAGAAAATAAATGCAACGGCCATGAATAAGACAAATTTGTATTAAATAACCTCTTTTAACAATATTATTAGAATAACATCCACACTAACTTCAACTTTACTTTAAAATAACTTTTGGGTCATGCCACTGTTTGTGGTGTGGCAGCCTGCCCGTCAGTGGCGTGCAAGTGAACCCCGTCAAACAACCAGTGGTAGTGTGGCACTCTTTACCAAAAGAGTTACTTTTAGGAATATGTTTGGACTTCCTGTGGCGATGCCACAAAGGATGGTACGGCAAAGTAAGGTTCTTTTTTTGAAAATGAATTACGATGGAGGTTCTTTATAAAATATTGTTTGTATGACCAAGAAGCGGGGTGTGAACAGGAGCCACACAAACACTAGGTTTTCTAAAACTTTTTCCTTTAAACCTAGAGTACTTGACTCTTACAAAGCTACTAAGAAGCCATCAAAGGTTGATACAAAGCACAGTTAAAAACTCCAAGAAAATCGAGCAAAACAAGTCTTCATACACTCAGGGTGGTATGACCTCCGACTAAGGAGTGGTTTGATCTCTTTGGGGTAGTCTGGCCACTCTTTAGGTGACGGTTTGATCTCTCCCTCGCAACAGAATTGAAAATCAACATGAAATTGATGTAACTTTCAATCTATAACTCCAAACTACTTGAAACTTAGCATACACATTGCATA
Source organism: Bonia amplexicaulis (assembly GCA_036346245.1). NCBI lineage: Eukaryota > Viridiplantae > Streptophyta > Magnoliopsida > Poales > Poaceae > Bonia > Bonia amplexicaulis. The sequence goes on along the minus strand of CM070746.1, from coordinate 1,575,783 downwards.
TGATGTTGTGAACCTAATATAACAAGAAATCCAAGCAAATCTTCTCAAAGTTTTGATCTTTTTTATCCGAAGAAGGAAAGTTGCACCAAAACTAGGCTAAATATGAAAATGGTGATTGAGAGAACCTCGTGAGAGGAATTAAGCCAAGATGGTTAAAGATGATTTCCCACATATCCTAGCATCCTCAAATTACATCAAGAACCAAGTCAAAATCCCTCAAGAGCAACCCCCAAAATCACTATTTTTCACCAAAACCGGACAAACTCAATAACTTGCAATAGAAAGTATTTAGATGGATGAAATATGGTCTTCAAAAGATATCTCCATCACTTATATGTCCTTGGCACCAAGCAAGATCAAGAGCATAGGAAGAACCAAGAAAACAAACACAAGCAAGGCAAAAAGTTCAAGGTAAACAAGAACAAGCACTTGCATGAATTTGATTGATATATTGATGTTTGAAGATTAATGTTTATAGCCATTTATTTGTGAGGACAAAAGCCACTAAGGCAGCACACACAAGTGCATACACCCGGTGAAACAATTTATCCAATGCTTACTATGCGTCTTCTCCTTGAGCACACACGTCCCCATGACATACCTACCTTCCTCAACCATTCTGGACTTTGGCTCCTCCCTGAGCGTAGTTTCAGCCCACCTTGCAACAGCCCATCATCTTCATCACAGGTAGGTCACGCTTTGGTTCCTTATCTTCATGGTTTGTAACCACTTTGAAAGCCTTGGTCATCTTCAGTGGCACATTGATCGTTCTGGACCTTAGCTCTCCTAGCTAAGTTCTGGTCCTCTCTACCTCACTATAACGTAGCTCTAAAGTCCTACACTGCATAACACATATAATAATCGGTTGACACAATTGATAAGCCCAGGACACTTACCTTCAAAGCTTCGTTTGTAAAAGCATCAGCAAGCCACAAAGCCATCTCATGGCTCATAATGGACCAAGTCCACAACTTTACCCCAAAGGTCATTGCCCAAACCCTACCCTCAATTGTTCTTGTCTGTCTGGCACCTTGCTTGATTCTAACCATCTCACTCGACATTCTAGACCATTCTGGATCTTGGTTCTCTCTACCAAAGTTCTGGTCCTCCTCACCGTTCATCATTGTTGACTCCAAACCACCTGCATAACAAAAGATCAACCATTTCAAGGTATAAATTCTTCACAACTTAATCCATATTAGTTCAAACATGCATAGTGCAATCTATATGCGCCAATCCCATGCTCCTAGAACAAATTCTCACTTTAATACCTGAAGCAACCCTTTCTAAGAACAGGACACCGGTCTAACTACAGCTAGTGGTCTGACTACCATGTATAGACCGATCAAAGTGGTCTCACCACTCAGCCAAAAACAACAAACACCCCACGACCAGATCCTAGTCACTTACGAGTTACGACCATCTCACTCCTTATAACTGGTCTACAACCTTATTAGACTAATCAACAAAGACCACACTGGTCTCCCACAGATCACACTGGTCTCCCACAGATCACACTGGTCTACACCATTTTGATCGCATCTCCAATGCCACTTAGACTGCCCTCAACCTTACAGGAACTTCTAAAAATGCAAGCTCTCCAAAATCAAACTTAAACTTCGACAACACTAGTATAAACAAAGTCAAATACTCATCATAAACTATGGGTGGCCTCTACATGGTCTTACATTGTTATAAAAGAGTAATCTGATTAAAATTGTTTGCATAAGTCACACTTAGGTTTGTAAATTATGTTTAATGCCATGTTAGCACTTAGGGCATTCTCAATGGTAGTTTCAGCAATGTTCATGAGGAGAGTATATATTAAATGAGTGTTTAGATACAACTATCTCAATGTATAGTGTCTATGTGTTTTATTCTAATATCATTATTGTCGCATGGATAGTGAATTACTCTATCTTTTAATCTTATAGCCTACAAAAAGTGCTTCATAAAAGACCAGGTTGAAGATCAAGATGGGCGCATAAAATCCAATTGGACCTACAAAACATGTGCTATAGACATCCAATTCATCCTAGCAGGGTTTCTTCCGGTGTTCATATGCCTTAGTCCTCTAAAAAAGGTGACATCTTGCATAAGATATTGCTCACCTCTCTCCTCCTCAAATATAGTTTCACATTAGATTTTTGCTTATGTGGTAGGTTAATTAAAGCTATGAACATCAACTAATGTGGAGCAGTGGGAGTGCCCTTAGGATTATGAAAGCTTGAAAATTAACTCATTTCGATGCCACTCCAGCATGTTTTAACAGATTGTGAAGTTTCAATGACCTAAACCACAACAATTGCTAATCGCGGAGCATTAAAAAGTAGATCTTTACTTCAAGTTTACGGATCTGCCAAAGTTATACATGTCCTCTTGAAAAGTTCCATTAGAAAAATAATAATGCGCATCTTGCATTTGAGGTCCCTAAACGTCTAGTGAGGTGCTTTTTTATAGCTCCCTGAAGTTACAAGAAGTAAGAGCATACGAACTGTGTAGTTTTAGGGACTTGAGTGGCAGTTTACAACAATATCAAGGGGCCTCTCCACCAGGGGGTGGTTGTTGGTGTAATTATTTTTAAGTTTGTTAACACTCCTGGAAGCCATTTTATCGTCTAATTACACCCTCGGGTCGGTTTTCCCATTTTCTCATTGGTTTGTTGAACTAATTACACCCTCGGGTCGGTTTTCCCATTTTCTCATTGGTTTGTTGAAATTGTATCATTTGAAATATCTGTAGGGGGTTAAATAACAATGCCAGGGACTTCTGCCACTCTTGTGAATTTTCCCAGAATATAATCAACGGAGAGTGGCACGAGTAGACGAGTCGCCTTTTCCAGTCGCATATCTCCGTGGTCGACTGACATATATGGAGCCGTCGCCGTCGCCGCCCTGGAGCCGGCGAACGTTTCTTCCGATCACCGTGTTGCTCTTGCTGACGACGATAAAGGTATGCCGGAGCTGCAGCGACGCCGAGCGGCGCGCCCTCTGGTCCATCCAACCACTTGTCAGCCCCGGATTCGCCTACAATTGGTCGAACGAGGACACCGACTGCTGTGGCTGGGAGGGCGTGGAATGCGGCGGCCACGGCCGCGTCGTGTCGCTGTCGCTCGGCCAGCTCGGCATCCGCGGCGTCCTCCACGGCGCGGTGCTTGCGCCGTTCACGGAGCTGGAGAGCCTCGACCTATCGTCAAATGAAATCACCAGCTTTTCAGCTCCTCATCACTCAGGTACCTCGCAGGGCCATATACATCAGGCTCCTCATCACTCAGCTTTTGGCACTATATTACCTTTTCGTTGCTTGTTAAATCTCATATATTTCACATGGGATTGATCTTGATCTTACATTTTTGCAAGACCATAGACTATCCCTCCCCAGCTTACATCTAGTAATTTTTTTTAGAATTCTTGGCACTCTGTATGTAAGCATCAGTGATATGTTATGTACGTATTAATTATTAGCACATACAACTGATACTAGGTGAGTTCTTAATCGATCCCAGGATTCCGAGGATTAGAGAAGCTCAGGGTACTCAAAGTTTCGGACAACAGGCTGACAGACGAAGGTGTCGCCGTTCTGGTTAAGAACCTGACCTCACTTTCAGAGCTTCATGTAGCCGGAAACCATCTGCTCAGTACAAGCTGGATTTCTAATCTAACGTCTCTCAAGGTTATTAATATGTCCTGGAATAGCCTACATGAGTTCAACGGTATGACTCACCCTCTTTCTACATAATATGCGTCTGTGGTTTGGAAAGCAGATCTAAACCCTACTTATCATGCCATCGTACTCACAAACCGATGGTATTGTTTCCAAACAAACTAAATACAACTCAAATAAAAAAAAATAAAAAAAATGTAATGTCTCAGAAATGCAAATATAAGTTTATTGTACTGGAAATAAATTTTGGTATATTTTTTAGCATGTTCCTGAAATTTCCCAAATTCAAATGGTGCATTTTGAATAAAACAGGGACCTTAAAAGACATTTCAAATGAAATTTAAAGCAGATACAATCCTGGAAACATCGCACATGAATCTACACTTTGTTAGGAGTTGGAACTCATTTACTATACTTAACAATTTCCCAAAGTCTCTTTGTAAAGTAGAAATTGAAAAATAAAAAAAAATCCTCCCATTTCTTTTTGGTTGAAATGGCTCAGCCCTCTTGTATGCCTTTGTTAGGAAACCGCCTCTGAGATAGAGTCCTGGCAGATTCAAAGTCTGGATAGGCCGAGAGTTCTGACATATTGGGCACCCCACCACCTAGTATAAATAGAGAGCCAACCCCCATTGTATACACGCATGAAAGCAATAAAGAAAGACCGGAGTTCTCTCTACCTCTCTCGTGTTCATCTACTATTACGTGATTACGTGATTGATTCGTTCTTGTTCTAGCGAGATCCCGATCGGATGGTCGCGGCGTCGGTTTCTCAACACGTTATCGGCCGACTACGCTCGGTGAGCGAGGTAATCATCGAAGCCGATTGATTTTCTAGATCGCTTTGAATCGTATTTCGCGTTCTAGATTGATTTTCTAGATCGCTTTGAATCATATTTTCTTTCGCGTTCTAGATTGATTTTCTCTGATGCAAATCGCCTAATCTGCCCGAGCGGACTGAAGTCGCCGGCACAATGCCGATCGGTAGATTGTGAAAGCGGGTAGATGTCGATTGCACTGTAGATTAGAACGATGCAAATCCGCCCCAAATCTACCGCGAGCAGATCTGAAATCGCCGGCACAATGTCGATCGGTAGATTATGAAACGGGGTGGATGACGATTGCATCGCAGATTGAAACGTTTTACATGCGCTCTGCATGATCGTATGCGGAAAATTTTGGCATGGATTTTCTTGTTTTCTCTCTCTGCACAAGATTGCATCACGAAAAAAAATCCCCAACCCATCGACGACGACCACCACCGCGACACCGTCGCCGCCGGTAACCGCCGCCCCGCACCACCACAGCGCGCGCCCGCCGCGGCTACTCTCGGTCGGCTGCGCCCGCATGGAACCGCCTCACGGCCTCGGCCGCATCCGCCGCCGCTCGGTTTCCACGCCCGACGGTACCACCCGCGGGTCGCCTCCACCGCTGCCGCATCGTTGCCGCCCGCGCGGGCCGCCACCACCGCAGTCGGCCCGGCCGCCGTCTGCGCACCCAGGAAGGCCGCCGGCCGCCGCCCGCACCGCCTCCACCGTGCTGGCCGCCGGCCCGCGGCCGGCCTTCACCGCCCCGGCCGCCCGCGGACCGCCGGCCCGCGGCCGCCTCCACCGCTTCGTCGCCCGCTTGCAACGCGGCCCGCAACCGCCCTCCAACACGCCGCCCGGCACAGCCGCCGCTCGGCGCGCCGCACCACCTCCCGCTCCGCGCTCGGCTGCGGCCGGCTGCGACCACCGCTCGAGCCACCGCCTCCCGCTCCGCGCCATGCGCGCCCGATTGCGGCCGCCGCCGGCCGCCTCCCGCCCGCGCCCGTGGTGGCCGTCTTCCGCGCCGCGCCGCGCTAGCTAATGCCGCTCGGGCCGTCGCCCGAACAACGTGCCCGCCGAGCCGCGAAACCGGGATCGCCGCCGCCACCCGATTGAGCTGGGAAACCCTACCCGCGGGTCACTATGCCGCCGAGGCGGGCTTGATGGGCAAATCGGCCCGTAGGGAGGGTGGGAGGCAAATTGCGAAAAAGCCCTCAATTTTGAGAAATTGCCAATCGGCTCTTAATTCTTTAATTTGGGTCCGAAATTTGCGAGCGGTCTCGATAATTCGAAAATTGCCGATAGACCCTCGATTCTGGCGGGTCCAGTTTTTGCGAAAACCCTCGAAAAATCGGAAATTGCGCAATTTTCTCGAGCGAAAATTTGCGAAAACCCTCTGAAATGCGAAATTTCTTTGAAAAATCATATTCTAGCATAAAGAGCCTCGGGAATCCAATTTTGAATTTATTTTAGCATTTGAAGCATATTTATTTATGCCATTATTATTTTCTGTATTTATTCTTTGTTTTTGGTTAATTGTAATTGTTTAAATTGCTTTTAATCAACGAAATAACGATAAAATTTATAGAAAAATTACGAAAAAAATCGAAACATTACGAGAACTGTTGTACCATTTATTTACACGTAGTAAATTATTCCATGCATGTTTACACAGAAGTAAACTTTTTATTCCATCTATCGCATATAGATATGCGGAATCTCGAGCCGGAGTTCGAGGAGTCGCCCAACATGGCCGTAACTATCGGCGTGGGAATCCGATGTCGAGATAGTACTTGAGCCAAACGGCTCCATGCAGCTATTGGGATTGGCGGATGAATGGCCTTGACCTCGCTGAGGAGAATGATCGGGCACTTCATTTTCTTGGCACCACCTGCATTACTCTCAAGAATGAGTATATGGCGGAAAAGCCTTCTTTTCACTGGACCGCACTCAAGAAGCGGTTTGAGAGGCTAAAGTACACCATCCTTCCTCAAGCGAGCAAGAATGGGTCGACCGAGGTTTGCCGACTTTAAGGCGGTCGGGAGTACAATTACATCTTGCAGGTTTGTACCAATCTTCAACTCGTGGCAAGCGGATCACGGATGAGCGAAGATCGAAAGACACCATCCACTTTTCACCCCAATCTTTGTTCAATCCGCGCAACTATCGTCAAGATGGCTACAAGGAGTACGCCGAATTGATCGATATGATGCGAGTTGCGAGCTTCGGACGAACTTCTCCAAGAATTCGTCACTCGACCACTGGGAGCTCCGTGGCCGTGAGGCCAACGCCGGAGCTACAAGGTCGAAAGCCCTTGATGAAAAGAAGGGAAAGAAGGGTAAGACCGTTGCCCGAAAGGCCGTCGGATGCTCCAAATGACAAAAGGCTATGAAAAGTGGCAAGACCTATGGCCATGAGCGAGGTTGCTACAAATGTGGCAAGTGGGGGCATTGGTCGCGGTCGCAAAGAGCCGCAACATGTAATTGATGCCCACCAAGCCCGGAAGAGGAATGACAAAGGCGACTGAAGCTCACTTTGCATTGGTTGAGGGAGCATTACGAGCAGTTGCACGAGTTGATGGAGGTTGAGACCATCCGACAACAGCACCCCTTACGACCTAGAGCGACCACGCCATGATTTCTCTTGAAGAGAATATCACTTACGAAAAGATAGCCGAAGAAGTCGATGATTTCTTAATCGACTCCGTCTAATGCACGAATGCATGAGGCGTTAATTGTCATTATTTTATGTTGAAATGGACAAGTTAGATCTTGCATGGATGGTACTTTAGGATTTGTTATCTCGTGATGGTTGGATGATTTTGGAATAATTCATTCATTTATTCGGTTTATGATGGCATGATATGTTCTGATATTGAAGTATTTTATTTATGCGTTGATTGCCTTCTCATGCATACGAATAAAATATCCTATATTAGAACATGTGTAGCGCCCTATGAAGGAAGTGTGCTTAGTGGCGGCACTGTGAATACCATCTTAAGAGAGACTAAGTTTTCGATCGATTTGTAAAACCTTTTGACCTTACGACAATCGCCGGAAGCGATGAATGTATAATTGGTTCAAGAAGAGCCACAATTATACTCTTAATAGGCACAAGTTTGGTCATCGAAGAAGCCTTATTGTACCCAGAATCGACTAGAACTCTCCTAAGCTTTAAGAATATTCGCGCAAATGGTTTCTACATTGAGACTGGAGAAGAGTATGGTAAGGAATACCTGCTCATTACGAAGTGCGAATAGAATGAAAAAGGGGTATTAGATAAACTTCCTTCACTAGAAACTGGCTATATTATACCAACATTAAGGCAGCTGCAACACCGCCCGCATCACGAAGACGATGTTGAAGCTCGAACTCTTGTCTCTAGCATGACAGATTAGGCCACCCAGGTCTTAGGATGATGAGAAACATAACAAACAATTCACAAGGGCATAATATTAACGTGAAGAATTTCCCGAATCCTGAAGATTTTGTGTGCCTGCATGTGCCACCGGAAATTGATACTAGACCCTCCACTGAAAGTGAAGGATGAAATCCTGCATTCTGGAAGCATCCAGGAGACATTGCGGTCCCTCGGCCCATCTTAGGGCCATTTAAGTATTTCATAGTGCTCATTGGCGCTTCCTCGAAGTGGTCATATGTGGGTTTGTGGTCCATAAGAAACCACGCCTTTGCAAAATTGATCTCGCGGATCATTCACATCGAAATGTGTTCCTAATCATCACATCAAGTCCATATAGATGGACAATGCGGAAAATTTACTTCAAAGGCATTTGATGATTATGCATGGCGATTCGATTGAGCACTCGATGCATCGCATGTCCATACCGAGAATGGTTTGGCGGAGGCTTTAATTAAGAAAATTAAATTTATTGCCCTACCCTTTATAGAATTGGAATTTACCAGCTACATGTTGGGACACGCAGTCCTACATGCAGCGAATCTCATCAATTCTAGACCATTGGCCTACAACACCCATCCATCTATGCAACTAGCGCAAGGATCAGCACCGAAAATTTCCCAACATTAGGGGGAGGAAATCAACCCTTTGATGAAAAATGTCGGGAAATACATGCATATGACCCGTGCACTAGTGAAGCAAATAGAAGTCCAGAAGACAAGAGAAGTCCAGAAGACAATAGAAGTCCAGAAGACAATAGAAGTCCGAAGATAATTGATTTGCAAGCATTAGCAAATCAATTGCTGATCACTTTAGTGATTTGAAAGCGTGACTAAGTCGCATGTGCCCCACGCCTTTGCCGGAGAGGTTGAAATACCAAAGCGAAGGTATCCTAATCTCGTCCGAGGCCTCGGAAAAATAAAAAGAGGCGAGAACTCCGGTTCCTCGAATCCTTAGTAACCGGGGCGCTGGTGAAAAGGATAAGAAGGACTTACCACAGTAGATCATTAAAGTCCCCGAATGAGAAGGGGCCAGTTGAGACTGGCACAAGTATGACACCTTGAGAAAAGGGCATCTGGGATCGAATATCCACATCGGCATGGATGTGTGCGCACACATCGGTCGAAAAACTAAAGGGACTTGCCACCGCAATTGGAAGAAGCGATGTGCAAGGAGAAGCTCGAAGAAACAACCGCTCGGAAGAAGCGACTCATGAAGAAATAGCTATAAACTATGTGCACAGGAGAGTCCATGAGCAGGACAACGACCAATATCGATATATGCTTCATAAAGAATATTGCCACAATCATCGATCTTGATCCCGAGCCTGCATCGCTCATTAAATGTAAGAAAAGATCAGATTGGGAAGATTGGGCAAAGGCAATAGCAACTGAATTGCTATCTCTGAACAAAAGAGAGGTTTTAGGCCCGTATGCCGCACACCTCCCTATGTGCACCCCGTAGTGCATAAGTGGGTATTTGTTCGAAAGAGAAATGAAAGAAACGAAGTAGTGAGATACAAAGCAAGGCTAGTAGCACAAGGTTTCACTCAACGTCACGAAGTTGATTATGAAGAAACCTACTCCCCAGTCATGAGTAGAATTACCTTTATATATTTTGATCTCAATGGCAGTAAACTTGAACTTAGAAATGAAATTAATGGATGTTGTGACTGTATACCTTTACGGTAACTTGGATTCGGAGATTTATATGAAAATCCACGAAGGAATACCTCTCCAGAACCAAGGCAGAGCAAATAGAAATCATGCGATGTGAAACTCGAGAAAGTCCTTTGTATGGATTGAAGCATTCTGCAAGAATGTGGTATAATCGCTTGAACTACTTTCTCAAGAAAGGCTACACAAACAATGAAGACTGTCCTTGTGTATTTATCGGCGATCCCAGAATGGATTCTGTATAATCTCTTTGTATGTAGATGATCTGAATATCATCGGGACGAGAAGATATAAAAGAAGCAAGCTCCTACTTGGAGTCAGAGTTTGAAATGAAAGATTTGAACAATACCAAGCTCTGCTCGGACCATGACTTGAGCATGTCCCGAAGGAATCTTGGTACATCGGTCGACCTACACCCGAAGGTGCTAGAAAGGTTTGGCTTGAGAAGGCATACCCATCGAAAACCGATGATCGGAAGGTCTTCTGACAAGAAAAAGATCCTTACCGACCTAGGGAAGAGGGAGGAAGTCACGGGACCGAATTCCCATACTTGAGTGCGATGGTAGCACCCATGTACTTAGTAAACTGCACTAGAACGGACATTGCAATTGTCGTGTACTTGTTAGCAAGGTGCGGTCTGAGCCCACCAAAAGACATTGGTAGGGCATAAAGGACACCTTCCGATATCTCCAAGGAAGTAAGCACCTTGGATTGTTCTATAGAAAGAATCAAGACTTGAACTTGATTGGCTATCGAGATCTTTGGTACTTGTCTAACCCGCATACCGCAAGGTCACAAATATGCTATGCATTCATGTGTGGTGGAACGCAATTCCACGAAAATCGTCTAAGCAAAGTCTTGTAGCTACTTGACGAACCACTCGAAATTATAGCATTGTATGAAGCTGCACGAGAGTGCGCTTGGCTCTGCCGAATAGTTCACCACATCCAGCAGTCATGTGAGATGAACATTGTGTAAACCCCACAATTATCCATGAAGATAATTCAGCTTGCGTTGTACAAATGCAAACGGGCTATGTGAAGAGTCATCTCACAAAGCATATCAACCCCAAGTTCTTCTTTGCACATGAATTGCAAAACATGGACGAGATAAAGGTACTGCATACTAAGTCTTGTGAAAATCTAGCAGATTTGTTCACTAAGTCACTCCCTGCATCTAGCTTTGAAAGGTGCGTGTGAGGGATTGGAATAATGAGACTTAGAGAGTGCGAGTCGGGGAGAATTCTCTTAAGCCCGTTAGTAAATCTCGATCATGAAGATTGAGTACCCAAAGGAACAAGGTCCGAAGACCGAATGAAGTTGGGTGGATTGTACTCTTTTCCTTGACGAGTTTTCACGAAGTTTCTCGACCAAGGTTTTAATGAGGCAATTAGTGCATCGCACAACACATGTATTATGTACTCTTTCTCCAAATTTTTCCCACTTTGGGTTTTATGGAGTTTTGATGAGGCATGAGCATGTTGGGTGAGTGCCTAAGGGGAGTGTTAGGAAACCGGCCTCGAGATAGAGTCTGGCAGATTCAAAGTCGGATAGGCCGAGAGTCCGACATATTGGGCACCACCACCTAGTATAAATAGAGCCAACCCCCATTGTATACACGCGCATGAAAGCAATAAAGAAAGATCAGGAGTTCTCTCTACCTCTCTCTGTGTTCATCTACTATTCGTGATTACGTGATTGATTCGTTCTTGTTCTAGCGAGAGATCCCGATCGGACTGGTCGCCGTCGGTTTCTCAACATGCACAACTCCGGTCCACTCCAGCTCGTGCTCACACCTTCTCCCTCTCTCTCGCTGACGCGTCGGGCCCGCACGTCAGCTGGCTCCTTCGTCCACCTCGCGCCCACGCCAAGCGCCACTATGGCCAGCTCCGCCTCACGTCACCATGTTCGCGCCCTCTCCCCCTCTCCTCCCTCTCGCTTGCTGCGCACAGCCGAGCGCCGCTACGTTGCTTGTTCCGACCAGGCCTCATCTCTCTCTCTCTTAAGCCACGTCGAAGCTATCTTCTTCTCTACCATATCACGCTGTCTCCATTTTTTCCTTTCCCCATTCCTTTCGTTGGGAACACTGCGGTCTTCTCCACCTTCGATGAGCGCACACCGCGTGCACCCATGACACCCCGCCGTGCCCGAGGCCGATGCTGGTGGTTTCTTGGCTTCTTGTTCGTGCCACTTTACGCCATTTCCTCTCCAGAGCAAAACCCCTCAAACCATCTCTTTTTGATGCAGCGTAGCCAGAGTTCCACCTCGTCTCCGGCCAGAACACCGCCACCGCCATTCTCCTTCCCCAGTGAGAGTTACCTTGAATGCTCGTGCATACACCATCCCTGTGATTCCCTGAGGGTAACTCAAGCCCCTGTTGTAGCTCTCTGTCACCAAGGAATGCCAGCACCTAGAGCCTTCTCATCGCCACTGCTACTCACCACCGACGAGTCATCTTTGACCACCCCAGCCCCTGTCGATCCCTCCGTGAGCATCCTTGAGGTCCTCTGGTGCTCATGCGTGTCTCACTTGGCCCCGAGCAACTCTCCTCCCCTTTCCACATTGCTTCCCATGGAGCTGCTACGAAGAACCTCGCCGTCGTCGATTTCGGTGACCCTAGGTCCACGACCCGACCCCAATAGCTACGCAATCACTCACTGAACCCAAAGCAACTAGTCTTAGCGCGAGAGCGAGCCTTCCCCTGTGAAATCGTGCAGCTCCGAGCACCACCGCCGCTCCTTGTCATCACGCCGCCGCAACAGACCTACTCACTGCCTATAGCTTCGCCATAGTCCCATTGTTCCATTTTGCCCATCCCCGGATCACGCCATCACCTCCCTTGCTGCCGGCGAGCTCGCCAACACCACTTACATGTGCTAGTGACATATTAATGACTTATGTACTTCATTTAAGATCTAATTAAACAAGCCTTGCCTCCATGCATGCAATCCCTCCAATTGTATTTTTAACAAAATTATTCCTGATGACCAAGAGCCCATGTGTTATTGGAACAATACATAAATAATTATATTGTAATAGAGATATAACATTACATTTTAACATGATTCCTAATTAAAGTTGCACTTCAAATTAAATACTAATGGCACATTGATAATCTTTTAATTAACATTTAACACTAACTTTAATTCAGACCTACTTCCATGTGCTAGCTATTATACACAACTACCTTATACTTTATTACACATGAATTACTTATGGCCTAGGGCTCATGGGTCTGTGGAACATCTATATACACAAAATTGTATTTTAATAGTGTCTTCAATTAATATATGAATTTCAAAACAATTATCAATAACATACTACATAATTTCAATTAGTACCTACTTATGTGGGGCCCACTAGTCATATGCATACACAGTGAGTTAGAGACAGGGAACAACAGTGCATGGCTCCAGAGGCGTTAGTGACGATGAGGGACGGTCAGAGCTGTGGTGGTGGCGACGATGGCAAAAATGGATTGCTTAGAGGGAGCAGGAGGTTGGGGAGGTGGCGTTGTGGCTCGGGCAGCACAAAGGTGGCCAGGACGGCCATTGTGGGTGGAGAAGAAAAGAGGCCACGGTGCTGGAGGGGAGACGGGAAAAAGGGAGGTGCGCTTAAGCACCAGTGGAGAGGAAGGAACTCACCAGGCTAGACGGTGGAGGACGAGGAGCTACGAGGCAGCCAGGCGGTGAGAGCCGAGGACGACGCGAGCGGCTTGATGGTGGTGGTGACCTAAGGCGAAGGGAAGCCCAAATTGATGATTGGAAAATGAAGGAGGTGATGTAGGGGTGCTCCAGTTCAATGGAATTGGAGGGAGACTCACCGAAGCGAGAATGTAGAAGACGAGCAATGGGCTGAAGCCAGGCGGTTGAAGAAGATGAGTTCGCCAGCAAGCTCCTATGAATGGGAGTTCAATTAAGTGAGGGAAGGAGTAGAGGAAAGCCTGGAACACATTTCAACGCGAACAAATAGGAGATAATCTCATCGGAGATGGGGTTTTGCACGGCGGCGTTCACGGTCGGTGCGCAACGGTGAAACCCAAGCTCAGCTCAAGCTCGAGGAAGTAGATGGCGGGGTAAGGAGGCGATGAGGAAACAAGGGGGAGCTGCAAGCGAGCACAAGCTGGCTCTTATAGGCGACAATGACGGCATGGTGCTATGTGGAGCAATGTAGCGCATGGCACAAGATGGAGGGCAGCGCGAAGGCACGACGCTGTGCGAGAGCAGGGTGTGGGCGCGGAAGGCGAGGCATTGCCAACACGCAACGCAAGCACGAAAGGTGAGGTGTCGTTAGTGCGCAGCACTGCTGCGGGGTGGGAGGCAAGGCGTCACGGAGTAGAAGGTGAGGTGTTGCGAGGCTGTGTAGGTACCACTGTGCGTTCGGTTAGTTCGGTAAAATCGATTTGGTAAATATGGTATATACAGTAAATACGGTATTATTAGTTCAGTAATATATGGTATTTTTGAAAATACGGTTCGGTATTCAGTAAAATCGGTTTGGTAAATATAGTATATACAGCAAATACGGTATTATTAGTTCAGTAATATATGGTATTTTTGAAAATACGGTTCGGTATCGGTAAATCCCAATTTATTTCGGTATAGTATCGGTAAATACCATATTTACCAAAGTTAATGCAAATTAACTCGGCGTCAAGCTAGATATTTATGCTACATTACACTGTGATCATGGTGGAATGAGGTGGATCCTCTTGCATCAATTGCACAATTGGTCGTCCTCATACATATCATGGTAAAGCAGACGCGCTGTTACCGTCGTTGGATGGACCGATCGCCTGACAGCCATGTACGGATGTTACATATATTTACACCCCCATACATATCAGCATGCGCGTGTTCTGTAGATCTGTAACACACTGCACGCCCGGTCGCCTGCGCGGTTGTGTGCCGTTCGGTTTTTTCGGTTTTTAATTGATTTTTCCCGAAAAAACCGAACACCAAAACCTAAAATATAAAACCGAACGAATACGAAACCGGTCAAACCGAGTTGACCGGTTTGGTTGATTTCGGTCGGTTTTCGATTCGGTTGAGATGTGCACAGCCCTATGTGTAGGAACAGAAGGAGAGAGAGAGGGAGGAAGCGAGGCGGTGTGGGTCAGGTGGGCCAATTGGGGAAGAAGAAAGAAAGAAGAAGAATAGGCTGGCCCAAATGAGGTTTTGATAATTTTATTTTTAAGTTCATGCCAATTCAAATCTTTATTTTTTTTCAAATTCAAATTCACTCCTAATTATGTTGACATTAATTTTCTCATTTAATTTCTTAATCATCTTTTCATATTCGAATATCCATTTTTACTTTGTGTTTTCCACTGTATGGATTTTAATTCCACACTTTGTGTTTTATTTTCTTAATTGATTTTGAGAAACATAAAATCCAACAAAATCTAAACAAGATCTAGATGTCAACAGCATGCAAATGCAAATTTTCAAAATTCCCCACTTTCATCACTCAAAAATTTTGTTACCCAAATTTGGGATGTTACATGCAATCTCATGTAGGAAGCATCAATGCCAATATACTTGGTGAGCCCATTCTTCACTGAATCTCGAGTGATATTGATCAAACCAGTGCTGTTTGATAAGAGAAGAGTCAGTACAGAGATAAAAACACTAAAATCTAGGAGCCACTGTAAACAAGTGATCTCAGTAGTCAATGATGGCATAGCTCTCAACTCAGCCTCATCACTCAAATAAGAAATTGCAGTTTGCTTTGTTTTCCAAGCAATCAGAGAGAAACCAAGAAAGACAAAGTAAGTAAAAAGAGATCAACGATCAGTCTAGGTCACATCAGAGTACGCCTAAAGATGCAAGGAGCTAGAACGAGGAAAGAAAATACGGCGAGAGATGGTCCTGCGAGGTATCATAGGACACGAAGAAGGTGGTTGTAGTGGAGTTGAGTGGGAGGCAGGGAAAAATCTTTCCTTTGTTGAAAAAATTCGATGCTTGACAAAGCAGTAGAATGGAACAAAATTTTGGAATTTCGTTCACAATTTCGGACAAAATTTTCAAACTTCATTTGAATTTTGACGAAATTTAACCAAATTTAGACAAATTTTGGACAAATTTCAAACGAAGATAAATTCGGCCAAAATTTGACCGAATATTCTTGCTTCTGTTGGGTAACGAAATAAACGAAATTACCGAAATTCCGTTCAGTTTTGGACGAATTGTTTAACCCTAGTGGGAGACAAAACAAACTGACTTAGAATATGAACAGAGTGAGAAATGTCAGATCGAGTGATCCCAAGATAGATAGGACTACCAACAAGGTGGTGATATCGAGTAGGGTCCTCAAGAGACTCACCATTAGTGGTTCGAAGATGAACACCAAGCTCCATAGGAGTATCTACCATGCGTTGATCAATGAGATAAGCACGAGAAAGAAGGTCTTGAATGTACTTCTCCTGAGAGAGATAGTAGCCCTCAGGCGTAGAAGAAAATTCGATCATAAGGAAGTAACAAAGAGGACCCACATTAGACATTAATAGCTGCTTCCTGAAATGTTTCTTCACAAAATTAATATACTAAGGAGCATCCCCATTAATGATCATATCATCCATATAAAGAAGAAGTGTCTGACCACAAGGAGAAGTATGAACAAGGAGATCAAGGTCGTGATCGCTGGCGGAAATATCCTGCGGGAACTCAACCATTTCATGTAAGATCCTAGGCTATTAGTACCAGTAAGCTAATACACACTCATCAGTATGCCTTTGTAAAAGCTGCTAATCTCATCATATTTTCTTATCAAAATTCATGCAATGCAATTAGTAATGCCGTGCAATATTTTTGTTACTTACAAATATGCAATCCATTACAAGATTGCGTAAGTACGCACTGTACCGGGTGGGTGATACAGGACAGGATGACCCCTTGCTTAATTATTACTTCTGGCTTTCTAGAACATCTGTAATTGGTTCAACAGTCCAACTCAATTAGAGAAAAAAATATTTTCCACGAAGTCTTAAAACTCAAGGTTG
Source organism: Bonia amplexicaulis (assembly GCA_036346245.1). Classification (NCBI taxonomy): domain Eukaryota; kingdom Viridiplantae; phylum Streptophyta; class Magnoliopsida; order Poales; family Poaceae; genus Bonia; species Bonia amplexicaulis. The sequence continues at coordinate 1,559,222 of CM070746.1, read as the reverse complement.
TTGGAAATGAAGCAATCCTCAGCAGACCACTAATGAGGCCCTTCAAACAAAATAAAGACTGCCAATGGAACTGTTCATGTTTGCTAAATATAGCTGTATCATGTTCTGAAAATCAGAGATACTTCATTGAAGTTGGATTGATTTAGTTTAAGCCGAGGAAACAGAAGTCATGGTAATGTTTTGAAATACTCTGAGTTTGTGGTAAGTTTTTAATTTTTTTACACTCTTATGGTAAGTTTTGAAATTGGAAGCCTATTTGTACCACATTTTTCATATATTTTTCGAAATTCATGTTCCAAAATTGAAAGAAAAATTCTAAGGTCAAATATCTTGAAGCAAACAGTTGATTTCACTTAACTTTGACATTATGAAGTCTCACACTAACATTTATGGCTTGTTGCAATTAACATAGGTATATGTGGCCTCCATCAACTAAAATACCTACACCTTGATTTCAACATGCTACGTGGAATCATTAATCCATGCTTGGGGAAACTTCACCACCTCACATACTTGAACATGGGGACAAATTTTCTCACAGGTGAGATTGGACCGACCTTACTAAGCAACTTAAGTCAGATAGAAACTATACATCTTGCAGAGAACAATCTCACCGGCACTTTCATCTTCTCCTCTCTGGCTAACAACTCCAAGCTGCGTGACATCGTCCTCTCAAACAACCACCAACTAGAGATAGAAACTGAGCTCACAAGATGGACACCGTTGTTTCAGTTGGAATTCTTGAATCTAAGCAATAGCATCGTCAATAAGAGAAGCAATGGAATAGTCCCAACATTTCTGCCAACTCAAGTGAAATTCTCTGGGATCGATCTCTCCCTATGTTCGCTCCAAGGAAGAATCCCATCTTGGCTGTTTTACAACCTGTCAGATTTCCTCTTGCTGCGTAGTAACAACATGGATTTCCTTGACACTAATGGACTTGGTGGCAACTTTACCTCACCAGTGGAGGTGCTTGACTTGTCGGACAATAAGATATCAATGGCAATGCCAGCCAACTTTGGAAGTCGTTTCCCATCGTTGCAGTACTTGGACATGTCTTCCAACAGGTTGTATGGTGGAATTCCATCGCTAGCAGAAGCTACATCATCGTTGCAGGTGCTTGACTTGTCATTTAATAGACTCAATGGGGAGATATCGCCATCGCTAACAGGGAATGCATCAATATTAACATCACTTTTACTCTCCCACAATGACCTAACAGGGCCTATGCCACCCTTCCATTGGAGCCTTGGAGAGTTGATTCACCTTAGCCTTGAGAATAATCGATTGTCAGGTGGCTTGTCAGCATTGCTTCCGAATTGCACCAACCTCGAGACTCTCAATGTGAGGAACAATCGTCTATCAGGTGTCATCCCAGCAGGCCTCCTGAACTTTCAGAAGCTTGGAGCAATTCTCCTTGGAGGAAACCTCTTACATGGTGGTATTCCTTGGGATCTTTGTTTCAACAACTATCTCCACTTCATAGATCTTTCCAACAACCGATTCTCTGGGGAGATACCAGGTTGCTTCTACAACGATTTCTGGACCGAGTTGCCAATGTACTACAATGAAGACCCATTCATTGGCAATGTAACTCAGCGAAAGCCAATGTCTGTTGACTTCACAACCAAAGGGGAGAGTTTGACCTACATGGGAGAGCCTTTGGAGCTCATGACAGGCATTGACTTCTCCATGAATCGTCTATCTGGCACCATTCCTACCCCAATCGGGTTCCTGAGGCAGCTCAGATCATTGAACTTATCACATAACGGCCTTATCGGCCCGATACCCGACACTTTCATATACCTGCAGGACATGGAGAGCCTGGATCTCTCATACAACCATCTCAATGGGAGCCTCCCAGTGCAGCTGGCCAACCTCTCCTCCTTGTGCTCACTCAATGTAGCTTACAACAATCTATCCGGTGAGATCCCTTTCGAGTCACAGCTTTCTACATTCAACAAGACTGCATTTGAAGGGAACGAAAACTTCTGCGGAAAAATTATTGACAAGACTTGCCCAACAAGCCCCGAGAATGAGAAACATGGAGATGATGGTGAGATGCGTCGATCGTCGATGTCGACAGATACCATGGACGCGCCGCTGCTCTACTGGTCCTTCGTTGCTGGGTCCTTTGCACTTGGACTCTGGGGTATTGTGGCGCTACTAGCATGGAATGCAGGTTGCAGGAAAAGACTATTCAATTTGATGGATGCGTGCATGTATAAGCTTGGTTGGTATCTCGTGCCTTGAATCTCTAGTCTTTTTTAGCACCCTTCTCTCCTCGAGAATCCACTCTCGAGCACAGGTTGAGGTTTGTCCTCAATGGAAAAATAGAGCACATAACAACACATCATCATAGACCAAGAACTACGACATCACTCCTTTTATTCTAGGGTCACGGAGAAATTGTACCATTAAAGCCTTTTTTTTCATGTTTTTCTCGGCAGTCCGGAGAAAGCGACGTGGAGCTACTTGTTATGTCGTATGTTGCAACTAAATTCTTGAGATGCGTCACTGTAGCAATCAATTAAGATACTGTTCTGTATGTGAGATGCCAGAAGTCCAGCTACTGGACATATATATATGGCCTGTGTATTCAGCGCCTATTTGGATCGCTCTGTAGCCTTTGTTGTTCGCCTGTTTGAGGAATCATTTGCGCGAAAGTCAGTCTAGGCCGTATTCAGGGAGTTTAAGTTTCAGCGTAAAGCAGTGGAAAATAGTCTGTTCTGCAAAAAGAAAATACCTAGGTCATCAAGACCAGATATCTTTACTACTATAAAACAATGAATTGGTGGTTATATGTCCATTCTTCTTCAAACGCTCCATTCTCTTAATTTCTCACAATTCTCCACTTTCTAACAGATCAGAGGAACTTTCTTCTATAGGATGATTCTCTATATATTCAATGAATTCTGTTGCAACACACGGGTACGTAACTAGTATTTCGGTAAAATACCACCCGAAATTTTCAAACAAAGTTTTGAATTCAAACGAAATTCGTACAAAAACACAATAAACCGCCACAGAACGAGCAAAGAGGGAGGGAGAGGGGCTCACTAGTGAAGAGGATGGCGTCGAAGATACTCCGGAGTAGTCTGTCCACGATGTCCGGTGACGGCAGACGAAGACGGCACCCGCCCGAGCGATCCTGCGGCGGGGAGGAGCAATTGAGCACAGAAAAAAAAATAGAAGGAGAGGATCTGGTTCGTGCAAGGAATTGATCTGCGGTGCACTTACGGCGGAGATCGACAGCGACAGTTGGTTGACCGGAGCCTGAGACGAAGACAATGGCAGCAGCGAAACGGGGTAGAACTTAGGGGGGCATTGCCGCGGCCGTACCGGGGAGGAGGAGAGCAGGAGCCGAGGCGGTAGGCTAGAGGAGGCGGTGGGAGCCGAAGCCGTTTCGCGGCGGCGGCGTGTGAGCGAGGGGATAGCTTTGTCGGCGGCGGCGTGTTGCGTGACTTGCGTCTGAGCGGCGGTACGGTCGAAGAGATGGTAAGGCAGGGTCTGACGTGCGGGTCCCACAGGTGAAAAAGGCCAAACGGAAGAGCAAAAATGACAACAAATATGTGCCGTTCTTCTTCTTCTTCTTATTTTTTCGAAACTAAATATGTGCCGTTCTTTGCTGTTGATCCCCGTAGAGACAAGAACAGATTTTCTGTTACTAGTTGAATGCCTGTGCGTTGCTACAGATTTAAAAACTTTTAGAATATGTTTGTATGCATATTCTTAAAATTTTTACCACACGTGAGTTCGAACATATAGTATCACTTACTTTTCCTCTTGCTAGTTCAACGAACTTTGAACATCTCTTGTTCGAGCACGGTCGACACGAAAGGATATAAATAGTGACAATATTTAGTCAAGGTAGAAACCACCGATTGAAACAAGCAGTCAAACCATCGATTGAAACAAGCATGCAATAATAGTGTGCATTGAGAATTACCTTTGGCAAAGGAATATCCCATTTTTCAGCTTTTTCCTTCCTCTTTTGCTTTATTCTGTTGTTGAGAACCTAGATTTCATGAGTCTATCAATGATCAACGCAACAAGAAGTTTCGTGTATCACAAATTCACAATCGTAGGTAGGAACAAGCATTTACCTTGGCATGTTGCGTCGATCACGATCGGCGATATGGAGGAAGAGCACCCTCTTGAACATCATCATTGACCTTCATTGAGAAATTGACTCATCATCATTTTCGGTGCAAAGAAACAATTGCTAATAATGCCCCATAAATGTGACGCAACAAGGAAGGTAGACTCTACTGCAAGGAAAACTTAATTTTCATGCTCACATCTCCTACTCAAAGTATCAATACATAGACTAAAGGAGCAAGGCAACTGTGAACATGTTGAGCAGGGAAAAAAACTACCTAGCCTATACAGGTAAATGGTAACATGACAGGGGTGAGTAGTTAAACAACAAACATCCATAGGTTATGTGATTAGTGGTACCTATAAGTTTACACTCTCATCGTTAAAATCTGGCTCACCACTTATGTCAACCCACATTATTCACATGGAATACGTGTGTCAATTGAACTACTAATAACAGAATTCGGGGCTCACCGCGAGCATGTCGATCATGCCGACCTCAAGGAGCTCCTCCGTGTAGCTTTGCTTGGCATTGGGCGCGGAGATCCTCTTGAGCTCGCTCTTGAGGTTGTCGAGGTCAGATTTTTACTCCCTCAGCTCTGCAAGGAAACCCGCCTTCACGCTCGGCTGCAAGCTCCTTGCCTCTAGGTCCATCTTGCGAATCTGTAAACACACACCTAAAAAATCAAATCGCTTTGCCTCCCAAATGAAACAAGCGTACATAAAAAGTCTCCGAGCCAATCTACGAACTCCTCCCAAAATCACACAGTTACAACCATAGAAACCCAAACATGTATTAAGCGATGCCTCCGACCTCAGCCTCACAAAATCACCACCCCAATTCTAGTTGCTCTCCACAAAGCGAGCGTGAGGCATCGAATCATATAGCCATGTAGGTAAGGAATCCCAAAAATAACGAATATGATGTTATATTTACCGTGATTCGGCTTCTTCCACGGCGGATTGGATCTCGGACAACTTCTGCTATTGCTTCTCTGCATGCGAGAGATCTCACCGTGTTAGGCGAAACCAACAAAAAGGGGCGGGAGAAACTCTCCGATGGATTGCGAGGCATATCGGATTAGGCAAGGGGTGGCGGGTACCTCCATCGAGGCGGGCGGTGCACTGCGGGAGAGGGAGGCGGAGACCTCGCGATAATACCGCTCGTAGCCCTCGAGCACCTCGCTTATGGCTACTCCCTCGATCCGGATTCCTCGGCCTTGCGAGGAGCGGGGCGGCGGCGGCGGCGGCGGGCGGTTTCGGCGGAGGCGGCGCGGGGTGGGAGGGCGTCGTCGGCGGGCGGGAGGCGGCGGCGGCGGGTGGGGAGGAGGCGTCGGCGGGCGGAGGAGGCGGGCGGCGGCGGTGCGGGTGAGGAGGAGGCGCGGAGCGAGAAGGGCGCGGCGGAGGGCGGGAGGCGTCTGGGGTGGGGAGGAAGGAGTAGGAGGCGGCGTGCGGGGAGGAAGGAAGAGGAGGAAGGAGGCGCCCGGCGTGTGGGGCGGAAGAGGAGGCGGTGGGGTGGGCGCAGGGTTGCGGGTGGTGCGGAGGGTGGGGAGGCGGTTTCGTGAGGAGGTTGGGCGACCATTTCGGGAGGAGTGGTGGGGCCACACCATATGTTAGCTTTGTTTTTCTGTGAAAAGGGTTGGGGGAGGACGGACGGACTGTCACCAACTTCAATTTTTAAGTAGTAGAGATTTACTTGAACCGACACAGGTAATGCTATTGTTCGTCGAATTGGGGTCCTTGCATGTACCTGCGCATTACTCAAAAAGATTGATTCTTTGCTACTTATAGGACCGGTACAGTAACAAATAGAGTGGATGGTATCTTTTAATTTTTTTTAAGTATTTGCTAATTTTTTTCACTCCAATAACTACGAAAAATTATGAAGATAAAAAATCCAAAAATCTAAAAATCGTTATGCTACAATAATTTCAGCCCTCGTAAACAGTAAATCCAACACTATTTCAAAAATCAAAATATATGAAATCTTTGATCCATAGATCCAAAAGACTTGAAACTTATACCAAGGCTAGATCATGACTTTAGGAACCGATTCCAACCAAAAATCTAGAATGAACTTGAGAGAATTAGGATCTTTTGGTTCGTGAAGCTTTGTCGCATTAAAACCAAAACCTAAAATTGAGCTAATTCTCAAACTAAAACTTTAAATTACTTAAAATTTTCTATGTGCCTTATCTAATATGTCATAAACATATTTCAATTAACGATTAAGAAAATTATTACTAAAGTTCTGATATTTTTTTTGTTTGAAGGAAGGTTGCACAAAAAATGGGTTAAAAACGGTGAATATAACTTGTTCGTATGTGAATGATGGCCAAGATGGCTTTAGATATATTCTTACATGTCATAGTAAGTAAGAACATAAAAAAATTAAGGTAGAAATAGTTAGATCAAGAAATCACTTGAAGAGGCCAAAAAGAGCAAAAGCTAGGTATCGTATATGAACTTACCATGAAAATACCTAGATGGATGGAGATTGATTTTCAGAGATCATCTCCATCTGTTATACGTTCTTGGCACAACATGATCAAAAAGGGGTAGAGAGAGAGAGGAGGAAACACTAACTAAATTAAGAACAAATCAATCAATATAAGAGGGGATTCATGAAGATGAACAAAGATTATATTACTACTTGAGAATAAAGATTTTATAGCCACTCCACTTAGAGAACAAGAAAACACACCATATCACTCTATTTCTCTCAAATCCTAACCCTAAAACTCATGAACACTTGGTCTCAAGAGAGGATGGATTGGATAGTTAATTACAAGTCTCCTTTTCAACCCGCTAAATAGATAGGCTAGCCAGCCCCACCTAATCTTTAGTGGTTACTATCCACTTACCACATATGAGGGAAAATCGGTAACCCCTCCACACAAGTTTTTAACTCATATGCTACACTGAAAGATCAAGCTCCGTTTAACTTGGTTTTGGTGTTAATGACAAATATCATAATGTGATTCTAATGATAATATCATATACCATTATGTTGTTTTGGTGATATTGACAAATGCATATATGAGACTAATATGGTTGATAGTTTATTTATGATTAGTCTCATTTGGATGGAAAGGTGAAATCAAAGAGGTATGCATTCGAAATTATTCTCTCATATATTAGTGCATTCCTTAGATCCAAAATATAGATTGAACTCCACAAATTATACAAAATGAATATGTGCATATGTATTCAATATACACTTTTGTATGCACACATTTAGGGGGAGCTCTCTATATTGTTTAGAGTTTCATGAGTAATGATCCATGCTTGTCTCAATATGCATATTTGGGATCTTTACTTTGAAATACATTGTTGGGTATATATATATAACTTGTGTAGTTCACATATACTCAAGTATAATCGGGTTGTCAACTAACATCTCCATTATATGTTAATGGTTGAATAGTCAAATGACAACCGGATAAGTAAGCTTTGTGCTTATCTAAAGAATATACAAATTGTTGTGTACAAGTTGTATACTCACAAATCAATTTCATATCTCATAATATGTTGAGATTGTCATGAATTACCAAAAAGGGAAGATTGTTGAATCTTGTCCCTCCATTATGTGTTAATGGTGAAGTTTGGTAATTGATGACAATTGTTTTAATGGACTAACGGTTTCCATGAGTTGGATGAATAGGTTAGGTTCCACAAATGAGCATGATTTGGGATGACTTCATGTGTTGAAGATCATCAAGTCAAGATGCGAGGAGAAGATGGATTCATGAGTTGAATGCAATCAAGAAGAAGATGGCTTCATGTGATGAAGGCCACCAAGAAGATGTGTCATGAGTTGATGCATGGAGGTGATCATATGTTGATCAAGAAAAGACCATCATATGTTGATGAAGTGATATGAAAAATGCATTATGTGTTAATGCATATCAAGTTGATGACCCAAGGCAAAGGTATGACTAGCTAGGACTAAGGATGTGTTCCTAGTCTTTTACCGGTCTTGGTGTTTGGTTGAAAGACCGGATTGCTAGTATAGGTTGCCGTACTATTAAGAGGGGTCATGTCTAGTAGTTTGAGTCTCATCATGTGTTGATGGCTCATCCTCACCTCACTAGCTCAAATTGACATGAGACTTGTATTTGCGAATGTGTTTTGCAAATAGTTGAAGCTCATGTGTTGAACTTCTTTGTAACATGGGACTATGCATTGCGAATGTGTTTTGCAAGTGCTTGAAGTCCATGTTTTTCTACTTCTTGTAATATGAGGCTTAGATTTGCAAATGGTTGTAGCTCATATTTAATCTTTGCGTCATGATTTCAAAAGTGTGCAAATGTGTTTTGCAACTTGTTGGAAATCATGTGTAATCCTTGTGTGCATGATATCATAGTTTGCAAATGTGTTTTGCAAAATGCATTGGGATATCTGCCTTTGCTCAGAGAATCGAATCACCGCTTTGTGGGCGGTACTACGGTGTGCGGAAATACCGGCATGTGTTGCGGGTACTACGGATCTCGGAAGCTCAGACCCTCGGCGGACCCTTTTTCCGAGGCGCCAAGTTGGGCTCGACTCGAGCGGAAGTACCGCGCCGACTTTGCGGTACTACCGGCTAGCGGTACTACAAGCAAATTGAGCAGCGGTACTACCGCGCCGTAATAACGACTAGTTCGAAGCTCGACATAGCCGTTACGTAGTCGAGTGGGCGGTACTACCGCCGTTGGCGGCGGTGGTCCGCTCGTCACGAATTTTCGGGACTTTGCTCCAACACTAGTTTTTGATGTGGGGTATTTATACCCCTTGAGGCAGTTGGAGATGTTCTTTGGTGCATTCATTTGTTGACCCTTGAGCTAGTTTGAGGTTCTCCACTCTATTGTGCATGTGTTGCACTTTGTGAGAAGGAGAAGAGGACTAGAGTGCATGTGTTGCCTCTAGGTGTGGACTTTGTGTCCGAGTTGAGCTTGTGCATCCGTTGCACGTGGTGAGAGTCAGCGAGGGGCTTGGCTTATTACTCTTGGGTTTGCCGACTCTAGGCGGCGTTGGGCGTCGTCGCGGTGATCTTCTCAAGAAGCTTGTGAGAAGACCGGCGAAGTTGTGAAGGTTGGAGCTCACCTACCCGGAGCGGAAAGAGCTACCACTAGTGGATTGAGGTGTTTCGGCAATTAGTGGAGCCGGTCCGATTCGTCGGGCTAACCTCAACGTGGATTAGGGAGGCGGCAACTCTCCGAACACCACGGTAAAAGAGACCGTGTTAAATTGTGTTTGTTTCCTTGTTCCTATTTACATTCAAGCAATTTACATTCATAGAATTAAATTGATTGCTTGTATACCTAGGATTGCAAACCTTGTCCTAGGATAGATTTTGGTGCACTTAGGCGATATTCTTGTTGTAGGCGCTATTTGAGCTAAACCAAATTAATTTACGCTTACGTTTTATTTACTTGGTTTAGGCAAATAGAAAAGGTCTTGAATTGCTAGTATTATTTTGTAGAGAATTTTTAAGACCGCCTATTCACCCCCCTCTAGTCGGCCACCTCGATCTTACATACACTTATGCATGTTTTTTAAAGCGTATAAGCTCGAATCTGCTAAGTTCTTAACCTTGATCGAACTTGATCTTCTCAGCTTCTCTTTGACCTAAATCGCTCTTCTAAGCATCACGGTTTTGCTCCAAAGTAGTTTCTGGTATTTTAGTCAAACTACTAAAATAAATTTTCTTGACCCGATTGTCTCCTTCCATTGCAAGCAATCGCTATGCTTACCACGTGTAGATTCATCACTAGCTTGCCACGCATCGACAAGTCTCTTCCGTACTGGTGCTGTTGGATTATACCTTACTTGAACCGACTAAGCTACATGATGCAACCCGTTACTCGAATTTTTCTTCAATATTTTCCTCCTTCCTTGTGCCATGCCTGAGCTCATCCATCTAACCCAGTATTTTTGATCATTCAGGGCTTCAACTTCTCCGTAAGCATAGCCCCGATCCTTGCTATTGACCATAGTTGACTCTAAGCGACCTTGCATATTCGAAGACAAATGAATCGTTTCTGGATATAAGTTCTTCAAAACTTGACCCACATTATCAATAATATATTTTATGCAACGTATAATCACTGCCCTGGGTCACTAAATCATCCTATGACACAACTTTTGAAAAATCATTGATATCTGCAAGCTATCTAGAAAAATTTGTAAATTTACAAATTCTAAATTTTCGCTCTTCCCAAATGATAATGATTCATCACAACAAAATCATAAATCTTCTCATGATCCTTTGCTACTGAATCGATCAATTCTGTTGATCACAGGAAAAATTGTGCATCAACTATTATATCCTTGTCCGAGCACGATTGATCATGGTGCTATTTCGATGGTTTATTGGTTGGACTAGCGGTCTATAGAATAATTATATATATTTGTATAGATAGTTGCTACATATATCTGAATTTTGTGGTCCTACAATAGGCCAATGGATAGTGCAACTTTTTTGAACGCCCTGGTAGTTCTTTGAATTTACATATAAATTTACTGAAATGAACAACTAAAACATGCAACAGTGATATTTGACCCTACCGTGTAAAGTTTCTAGATCTACCCTTGCCTTATTTCCACAAAACTTTTTACTACGTAACATCCCATTTTTGGAGCCTTGAAAAGTGCTTGAATAAAATTCAAAATTGAAATTCAAACCAAAGACAAACAAAAAAATTCATTTGAATTTAAAAAAGCTCCAAACCCAAGCCTCGGTTGGCCAAGCCCAACCCACCTTTCCCTTCCCTGGCCCAGTTGGCCTTCAGCCTGGCCCATGCTGGCCTAAGATGCCCTCTCCTATGCTGTTTGCGCTTTGGACATGCCCCGCATGCGCTCTAGCTGTGTTGCACATGCTCCCGACTAGCACTTGCCACGCGCGTTCAGCACCGCCTCCTATGAGCCATAGTGCCGTGCCGACCTCGCCTAGGCTCCACCCTCACCTATCTCCCTCTCCTCTCCATGCGCCGTGCGTCATGCCCACTTTCGCAGCTCCCGCACCAGCACCACGTGCCTGGGATTCTCGCGATCGACCATTGCCTTTGCATATCTCCTTCGCCCTAACTTCTCTGCATGCTGCACGTTAGCGGTGGGGTCGATCGCCACGTCGTGAGCGTCGTCGTTCGTAGCTGCGACGCCGGTGTCGACGCTTGCACTCGCGATCGCCGACGCCGAAGCCCTGTTGTTGACGCGCGTCTCCGTCGTGTCCTTTTTCTTCTTCTCCGCCGTCGATGATGAAGCTTTCTTCGATGCCATCCTTCTTCAGATTTTGAGGCTTGCTCTTGTCTTCCCCACGGACGGCGCCAACTGTTATGACTACAGACCAAACAGAGAGAGAGTATGGTAGTAGAGAGTTAGGTGAGCAATGCCCCTAGGTCTCACCCGTGGCCTGGATGGCACGTATATATATTCACATGAGGAGTATTTTACAATTATGCTCTTACACTAAAGTATCCCTCCTAAGAGCATTTATGTCCTTGTACATGTCTCATCTTCAGGCTTTGTAACCTCCTAACAGACCGACTGGGTTTAGGTGAGGGCAACCCCTACAACAAGCACAGATTAAAGAAACCTTGAGAGCCTCCTGCCACCATAAGCAGGTGCCATACCAACTGATTACACTGTTAAGGTGCACGCTACCACCAAATAGATTTTGCAGGTTTTTTCGTTCCCCTGATAACAAAAGAACACAGAAAATATGCCTTGTGAACATAAGTTTCAAGAGAAAGATGACAAAATCGATCGACATAACATTTTCTTTATTTCCATACATATGAAAGTCAAGTTTTCAATGTAGCTTTCGGCATATTGTTCTAACTCCATTATTCAAACGAACGTAAGGTACACACATACATTCAACACTGCATTGCATTGTGGAGTTCAACGTATACACTACTTGGAGTTGGAATGACACATGCATGCTTCGTTTCATATAGATTCGGCTTTTTTATTTTAGCCGGTGTCGATCCAGTATATATAACTTAGGAGACGTTGGAATAGAACTCTTCAATTATGATGCGAACTGCGATTGGGATCCGAACCCAATGATCACCTCCATCGTGCCACGCCAAGCTTCCAAACGTGTAGTCGCCTTGAATCTTTCGAGTCGCCTTGAAGGTCACCTTGAAGCTCTGCACCCTGCTCTCCTTGCAGAACACCAACACCGGCGGCTCGACGGACATCTCGACGCCGGCGGGAGGCTGGAAGAAGGCCTTGTACACCGCATTCGGCTGGCCGACGTTGGTGACGGTGCGCACAACGGTCTCAGACATCTTCAGATTAGGAATCGCGATCGATGGGAGGTTCAGGTCTGGTAGAGATGATTTAGGAGTCGTGCAGCTGCCGTTTGAACCTAATCCTCCCATGCAGTTGAAGAAGTTGAGGTAATCCGATGCACTGATGTCGTATATGAGGCCTGGATCAGCTGCTTTGCTTGGATTCACAAACCCTGCTCCGTAATCAAAAGGATCGGCAATCTTTGCTCGATTTCCATCTGCTTGTATTGGGATCCCATTGTTGTCAGTGGTAAGAGCTGCGAGATAGAATGTTTTGAGATATTAATCATCTAGTACATATATTTCGCGATAGAGTTTTGAGATATTAACCAGTTGTTAATTACCAGTTGTCATGAGTGCCGATTTCAGTGCAGCAGGTGACCAGTCAGGATGTAGCGATTTGAGCACGGCGACGATCCCGGATACATGAGGGCAAGACATGGATGTTCCAGAATCAAAATGGTAAGAAACACCTAGACTTTCGTAAAGAGGAATCTGCGGTGCAGCAGCTAGAATGGAAACCCCAGGTGCAGCAATATCAGGCTGTTAATTTCGAAGTACAACAGCTATATAAATAAATATTGGCATGCTGGCCAATGCCATAAGAACAAGTAAAAAGGATTAGTATTAATAACTACGAACATAATTATTTACCTTGAGAACCCCAGGATAGATAGGGCTAGGCCCCCTGGAAGAGAAAGTTGCTACTTTTGGTGCAGGAACTCCAGTTCCAATCGTTGTTCGAGCAAAAGATATCTTTACTTTTGGGCTATCAGAGTACCTGTTATTATTTGCACGGGAAAAGGAAAATGATTATGAACTGAAACCTAGAAAAACTATAATTAGCACCAAATTAAGAAGAAAAGGAAGAAGAAGAGAAGTTAAGGAGTGATACTGATAATACATAAACTTACTGTTCGTAGTGCTGCAAAATCTGGTTGGAGATCTCGTAGTCGACGGCAACACATGGAACCGATCCTCTGCATGCAGTTTCCAAGGAACTGATGAGGAGGTCTGTGTTACGCTGTGAGAATATGATTCCTTTGCCTCCTTTTTTGGCCAGAACTGATGCGATCTCGTCGTAGGCGGGGGGTTCTCCAGGCGGGGAGTTGTGCGTGCCGCAGAAGACGACCACCCCCTCTATGGCCGTGCCGATGCTGTTGACGAAGGATGCATTGCACAAGACCCCCTCTAAGGCCACAAGTTCATGGAACTCCTCGTCGCTATTCGCCCGGCCTTCCATGCCCGCGAACAAGGATTGCCCCTGTAATAATAAGCATGCATCCATCAATCGTTCATATGGAAATTTTGTTTTATATCTACAAAAGAAATGGGCACCAATGCAACTAATTAAGTCTATGTTCTTTTCAGCTTAGCGCTTTCCTAAATAAATAAACAGGGTGATTTCTTCGTCGTCTTTTTTAAGCAGTTTATCGGGACAATTTTTTCAAAACGGCTTATTGATATTCGATTCATTAGCGTAAGAGCTCGCGTTAGAACTAAAAACCATGAGCCACATCCATAAGCCATCTGCCGCAGTGAAAAAGAAACCACCCTAACATTGATGTGCATACCACAAGCTTCTGGTTGTTCCCGAGAGTGATAGTTGTGGGGAACTGTCGATCAACGGTGCTTGCTGCAACGGTGAGTAGCCATGGCGATGAGTTCTCAACGGTTTGCGAGGTAGGCCCATCATTTCCAGCCGAGTACACGACCGTGATTCCGTTCGCGACGGCGTGCAGTGTGCCCGGATCCTCTGTTGGGCCGCCGATGGATAGCGACAGGACGTCAACGCCGTCGTGGATAGCATCGTCCATGGCTTTCAACTGTCTTGCCCCGGAGCAGACACCACGCGCACCCCAACAAACCTTGTAAACGGCTATCCGGGCGCGAGGCGCCCCGCCACGGGCCGTCCCGGCCGCCAGCCCATGAAAACTGATGTTGTGGACGATGTTGCCGCCGGCCGTCGAGGCCGTGTGGGTGCCGTGGCCGTTGGCGTCCCTGGCAGACATGAACTCGTCTTTGAACAAGCTTTTGTCGACATCCTCGGCGTACCACCGTCTTGCCGATGAGCTTCGGTTGCGGTTGTGGGGGCGAGCAGTCGCCGGCTGGCGATTCCTTCCATTTCGAAGGAGGGGGTCCATAGCCGCCATCATCAGCGAAGCTCTGCGACTCGGGCCAAATACCTGAAATACTCCAATGGAATGGTGGTATCTGATTAAAGTTTTAACTATAAAACGACATTGTCTTTGGAACGGAACGGATGTTGTAGAATTTATTTCTGCATGAAGCAACCTGAGTCAAGGACACCGATAATGATGTCATCTCCATCTTTTGCTTTTGCGAGTAGCCCGTTTGGCTGGCTGTAGTCCATCCCAAGGAAATCCCAGCTTCGAGTCGTATGCGTGCGGTGGATTTGGTCCTTTCTCACGCTCACGACACCAGGCAGTGCTGTGTATGTAACGAAAACAGCAATCAATTATTCTCTCAGTGATTAGTATCATCGTCATAATAATTAAGCAAGCAGCTAGCTATAATTAGATTAGTGCTCCTACACTTGTTTTGAAAAAGAAAAAGAGTAAAAAAGATAATCAGTTACCTTGTATCTTTCTCGCTTGTGATTCTGTGAGCCTTGCAGAAAAGCCAGAGAAACCGTACTTGTAGCTGTACACAATCGACTGAAGAGCCTCCTCCTTGCTTCAAAACCGTAAAATTGCAGCAAATTAACCAGCTTACTTTACTTCGAAACATCGCTCAGGGCAGCTTGCTTCAAACAACGCTCAGAGCTCACCAAACTTTTACTTTGACTTGATTTGAAAAAAAAATAAAAGTTTTAGCTACTAGAATGCTGCTGAGTACACAGATTCCTCTTTCCTCTCAATGTTCAGTTCGGCTTATTTTTGGTGGCTTATGGTGAAAATCATGGTGGGTGAAAAAACACTTATAATGGTGACGAGACTTATTCAACATAATTAAATTTAAAAATTGAAAAATATAAAAAATTTGTTAGCCCATCACAGACAACGCAAACGAATACAGGAAAAAAAGAATCGGCAAAAAAGCTCAAAAAAAACTAAAAATTCAGAAAAAGACGAAATTATGAATAGTACAAAAATAAGCCAGAAGCCAGAAGCTCAAGCCAGAAGTATAGGGGCGAAGCGGCTGCTATGGTCCTCTTAGACTAAATATCTTTTTATCAAGCCATTATGATGATTGCTTATCTTCGGTTGGATTCCTCGTCGTCAAAGGAAATTGTGCTATGACAAAATCCCCAGTTCAAGTGGATACATGTATCAAAAAAGCTATGCCACGATCACCATCCCGTGGCTACCGACGGAGAGAGCTCATGGCTGCACTTCACCGGAGGACGAGCTCGCTCCGCCTGGAGGATGAGGTTGCGCCGTGCCGCCGGAGGAGGAGCTCACGGTGCAGTCGAGGAGGCAAGCCCCTTAATCCTTACTTGAATTTTCTAGAAATCGGTTTGATTTTTTTTCTCGAAACCTAGTTGAAAGCTTTGTCCAAATCGCGTTGAATTTTCTTGCAATCGGAAGTGCTACCTTCGGTCTAACAGACATGTGTCTTAGAAATAAGAGTGGGTTCTTGTAAACTGTGCTTTATGGATTAAATTTTTCAATTCTGACTATTCGTGAGGGGCAGTAAGCAGAATAGTCGCATATGATTTTTACCAATATAACTGAATTCATTATATTTTTTACTATATCTTCTATTAACCCACCTTAAAAATGTACCATTTAAAAATTAATTACTGTAATATAAGCCATGAGCCCAACTGAACACAGCCAATGTGTCCAGTCAACTTTTTAAAGCTTTTACCACTAGTATACTACTCCATATAGAAGTACTTATGTTTGTGACATCCAACTTATATTAGTAGAGTTATCATAAAAAAAAACTCCTATATTATTATACCTTTAATAACTTTTTCTGCTCTATAACCATAAAAAATAGCGGTCAAAGTGACCGAAGAGCATGTCGACGTGGTGAAAGACTGTGACCGAGAGGGTGTCGATGTCCTAAAAGACTAGTAAAAGAAGCTAGAGGGAGTAGCATTGAGTGGTTAACTGCAGCTTTAGGCAGGATTAGACCTGTCAACTTTTTAAATTTCTGATCTTGGTATATGTGAAAAGCGGAACCGGGCGGGGCCCTGTATTATGATTTATAAAACAGAGTGAGTAAAATGGTTGCAAAATGGGTTGGCCCCAGTCCGATACTGTAGGCCTGTTCTTTTTTGCTGCGGTTTATAGCTTTTAGCTAAAAATTTTGAATTTTGGCTATTTACAGTACAGATTACGGAGAGATCGATACTCATTTGCGATTTTGGCTGGTACAGATGTTAAGCTTTTAACGTGTACTACGTTTAACTTGTAGGTCCTATCTTGAGAAAATATTACATTTAAAAGTTAGAGTCTTGTGCGGTGACAAAACCGATCGACTTGTAGCCTGAAGAACAGGCCCTGAGGGCGTCGCAAATCGTGCTAGACTAGCACGACATGAAGTTGGGCTGTACTTGGGCCACCGCTCCAATCCAACAGGCACGGCACGCATAATGTTGGACACGACACGTACGAATCGAGGACAGCATGATCTGTTATAGCCGTTTTATTTTTTAATATTTATATAATGTTGTTTTATCATTTTTTTTATTTTATATAGCTGTTTTTATCAGTATAAATAATTTTATTTTGGTTTTTTTAATATTTTTATATATTTTCTAGGATTTCTTATTTTTTAAAAAAATTCATGATAAATGGGCTTGACAGGCCTCCTAGCCCATTGAGCTAACCGGCCGAAATGGCAGTGGCGGAAGCCCAACCCATGTCATATCGGCAAGCCACTGAAGGCTGAAGCCAGGCAGGTCTTCGATCCCTCATCCCCATTCCCCAAATTGCTAAACCCCTAATCAGCTAATCCCGTGAAGCGCTCGGTCGGGCGGGCGACGCGACGGGCCGACGGCGTTGGCGAGTGACGCGCGACCGACGGGCGCCGGGCGGCTTGGAGCCTTGAAGGTGGCTGACGGGCTGAGTGTTGATCGTCGGACCGCCGGTGGGGTCGTGGGGCGCCAAGCACGTAGACGGCAGCCGACCCGACCATCACCAGCCACCAGGAGCCTGACGGCCTGGCCGACGTGGCCGCCTGGGTGCGTCGCTGATCTGTCGATCTGCTCATCTGCAGCATATGCCAACTGCCATCTGGTGACTCCGTGACTGGTTAGCTTGACTGCTTGACGGTTGACGCCATAGTTCAATCAGATAACATTTTATAGCTTGAGTGCTTGACGCCATTGTTCAATTAGATGACATTTTAGAGCTTGACACCATTGTTCAATTAGATAACACTTTATAGTTTGACGCCATTGTTCAATTAGTAACCTGAAAGGCACTGAATTTGTAGACGATTCAATTATGCTTTGTCCGTTTTTCAATCTTTATAACTATACAATAGCATTTTCTGATTTTATCATTGAGTTTATTAATTTTGTTGTATAGATAGCTACTTACATATATTTACAGTCTTTGAGAGGTACATTACCTATTACCGAGATACAATTTTTGTTGTATTTCATATTTGCACTGTGTACTTGTTTTAATTACGAATGATTTTAAATTACAAAAATAGTTCGACTTGTGTTTAGTTCATTTATCTTCTGTTAATCATGCTCTATTAGCCCCCTCTAAAATTTGATTCTGGATCCTCTACTGTATATGATCCAAGTACCCATAATCTAATGCAACAGAGGGTGTCCATACCTTCCAAGAATGGAAGCGAGCATGTCGTGGTGTGAAGCGGTGACAAGATCAGCATCTTCATGTCGTCTCTCCCGAGGTAGACGATGTATATCTGAAAAGTAAATTACCAACAATGCAATATATATATATATATATATATATATATATATATATATATATATATATATATATATATATATATATATAGGAAGCCTCTTTTCACGCCCGAGTGTAATTACACTCTATATCGTATCTCGCAATGTAGGGAGTATCTCGCGTGTGAAGGGTATGTACGTGTAGTATACAAGTATTTAAGACCATCTAGGTGGTATGAACAATTTTTCGAAGTGGTATGTATATTTTTCGACATACTCATTTTTATGCTTGCGTATATAAGGGTATTTACAAAATACGCTAAAACTATGAACTCCTTTACAAGTTTTTCGTGTGGTTCATATTGGAGTATTTTATAATTAGTATACAAATGTACCTAACGTGATAAATGAGTATTTCAAGTTTGTTTAGGTGGTATATTAGAGGTGGGTGTAATTACACCGGGTGTAAGAGGTATTTTCCTATATATATATATATATATATATATATATATATATATATATATATATATATATATATATATATATATATATATATATATATATATATATATATATATATATATATATATATATATATATAGTAAAACTAACGAGTGCTCCTTGGTGTTCGGGCACCATAAGTCTAAAATAGGTATGTATTGCGTGCAAAAAATTTTAAAATTTCTTGGATATCAAGTTTAGCTAGTTTACTAACTAGTTCAAACAAGTTCGAACTGAAATTTGAACTGTAGTTGCCTTTTTATTGATAGTTTGATTGTAGGTATGTGCTGATTATATATATAAATCAACAGCGCGAGTGATCTAAATTGTTCAAAACTTTGAATTCGAGTATTTTTTTTCAAAGGTATATGTTTCATTTGAATTGTTATAGATGTGTATATACCCTAAAACTGATATTTTCAATAAACATACCCGAATTTGGGTTGAATTCGCGCATTTGAAATCAAGGTGTCCGGGCACCCTGGTGCCCAATTTTAGCGTCATATATATATATATGTGTGTGTGTGTGTGTGTGTGTGTTTTGTGCACGATGGTGCCTAGGTACCTAAATCAATACCCGTTGATGTGTTTTGAGATTCATGACATTAGACATGGGTATATTCACATACCCATAAAAAAGTGTATTTGAGATATCAAACACCGAAAAAAATAAACTCAACTTCAGTTTAACTAGTTTCATGGTCTATACTCACTACAGTCATGTTAAATTCAAAAGTAGTTCAAACTAGTTTAAAGTGGGTTTAAAACTCACTTATCATAATTATATCAAGGGCATAAAATATTTTTATACTTAAACTCTAAAAATTCTATTAATCATACATATGTATCGGACGGTTTTTTATATAGGTGTCTAGACGTTCAGGTGCCTTATATAATTTATATAATTATATCAAAGATATAAAACATTTGTATATGTGGTGTGCCCTAAACTTAGCAATATTGATGAAGATGGAAGTGGAGGCTTACTTGTCTTGGTTCGTTCTGCTCGAGCCCGTGGGACGATTGCAATTGCAGCGAAAAGTGGAGAAGAAAGAGCACGACTAGGGATAGCGCTTGTAGCTCTGAGAGCCGTGCCATCTGCTCTATTATTGCAGCATCAGAATGCAACTGCGTGCCTTCCTTTTTATAGACTACTCGAACCAGCGTATCTCCTCAAGGATAAAATGTGAACACTGCAGACCTCACATGGATGCAGTTAAGGATTAGGTCCGCTCGTTTGGGCTTAGGTTTATAGTTTCTGGTTTATTATTTATTATTTTTAAATTTTAATTTTTATATTTTTCAAATTTTTTGAGTTTTTTTGCTGGTTCTTTTTTTTTCTAATTCGTTTGTATTATACATGCTGGGCTAATTCATTTTTTTATTTTTAAAATTTTAAATTTAATTATACCAAGTAAGCCACCATCAGCTCAACTGAGCACCACCTAAATTAACCGTTTGCTATTTGTAATTTACCTGATTTTTTCTTAAATCTAAGTCGATTTTTTACCATTTGATTTGTATGAAGACTACAGTGCCATTTATTTGAATGTTTATCCAATAGTTAAAAAATGAGACTTACACTTATCAAAAAACCACCTATGGCCACAGAATCATCTCTTAGTGGGTAGTAGAGTTGCTCCACCCATTAGGAATCCAATAGGAATCAGATTGTGGTGCCACCTTTAAGCACATAGGAGTACATCTCGGTGAGAAACTGTGAGGCCGCGAATTTATTCCAAGTATCTATATTTCTAGGTATTTGCTAAGGGGATGTATTAGCACGTGTGCATATGGTGTACGTATTTAGTGGTGTGTGTACGTCTACCTTGTAATCACAAAAACACAACCTAAAGGAAGTTTTTCTTTTCGGTATGGTACAGTAGCTAAGATATAATATAAACCCACTTGTTATGGTGCAAGCCGAAATTCAAACTATAAGTTAGATCTGATTTTACAAGCTAGCGAATAAGCGTGTATAATATCAAGAATAAAGAAGCAAAACCTTATATAACATACGAACCACCGGATGGTCGGGTTGGCTAAAAAAGATTGCAAATTCATATTTTAGCTAAATCTCAAAATTAGTTCAAAGGATTCGAATGACCCTCTCTCACACACAACACCTGGACTTTTGGGACCCTAGATTTACGCCCTGTAATAAGTTAGGTCAACCATCGATCACTTTGATATCTCAAAGGAATAAATGACTCTATTTTTTTTTAATAAGCAACGGTGAGCAAAGCCTGCCTGAGCTCAATATATTGCTTCAAAATTGTACTTCACAAAGGCTGGTAAACCCGCGCACGGGTGCCTTTGGGGAGTTACAGCAAGGAGACGAGAGCAGGTATACATCAAGCATGAATATGTGAATTTATGGACCCGATTTTTTAGATGGAGCCACTCTAATGCATCACTAGCTCTTTGTCGATAATGCTCCTTGCACATTAGAGCATGATGTATCGATCAATCATCATCCAATGATAAAGCCAAACTATCTTCGAGACTATATGAAAGTCACTCCATATTATGATGAGCATTTGATTTTGTTTATGCTTTGTGTTGAAGTTTGATTTTGATGTTGTGTTATTTGCTCTCTTGTTTTTTGCTATTAGGTGGGTAGTGATTTGACTGGCCTACACAGGTGGTCTGACCGATCTGACCAGCCGTGGGTGGCAGTCTAACCAGTGTCCGGTGTGACTGGGCGTGAGAGCAGTCTGACCGGAAATACGGTGCGACCAATTTATAGTTTGTGGTAGCTTTATTTCTAGAGAGGTGCTCATTATGTTGTACAGAGTTTTTGAGAGTGGTATAAACGGCCATGTAATGGCGGTCTAATCAGACGTCGTCGGGCGATTTGACCGACATTGTTGCCGCAGTCAGATTGGTCCTCTGTTACCAGGATGTTTTAAGTCAGTTTGTGGTGGTCTAATCGATCGTTGGTTGGCAGTCAGACTGACCTTTGGGAAATTGAGTGAGTTGAATTGGTGTGGGTTGTGTTTGCCATGGCGGGAGTTCATGTATTATGGAAATATGACGTCGATATCAAGTGGTGCATATTTGCATCAGTTTTGTTGATGAGAGTCAAGTTCATGTCACTTGTGCTCAGGATAGTTGCTTGTTTTTTTATGTGTATGGAGCTTCGTGATTGTTGTGGTTAATGACGAGGCTAGGAGAGGTGTCCTGAGGCCGTGGAGGGCCACGTAAGTCTGGGTGAAGCATCATCTCAATCGAAGAAGCACGGGAGAAAGACAAAGATCGTGATGAGTCAAGTAAATGCATGTGAAGTGCCATTGGACTTAAGGCATTTCAAGCCATGCACTGTTGGCATCGAGTCATTAGGTATCACTGACTTCGTTGCGGTGATTACTTCGAGGATAAGCACCGTAAAGGCCAGTGGGTGGCAACTAAGGAAGTCAAGTAAATGCATTTGATACTGGCTAAAGAGGCAGTTTACAAAACTGTGATAGTGGTGATTTAGGTCACGTCTTGAACGATGGAGAGTCTTACGGGCTATTGGAGCTATGTGAAAGCCACACTTTGAAAAGTGTGTGTGTGTGTGTGTGTGTGTGAAACTCGTTTGTGTATGGGTTATCGGATTTCTCTAATTATAAGTGGTTGTATCAACTAAGGATGTTCTGGTTGTTAGGGTTAGGTGTGAGGTGAGGATCCACCACTATATAAGCCCTTATGTGTGTTGAGAAAGATGAACTCTCTTAGGCCTTGTTTGGGAGACCCATTCCCGGCCGGGATCTATGTTGGATGGGTTAGGCCCATCCTCATGGATCTTGCCCGGGAATGGGTCTCCTAAACAAGGCCATAGCTGGTTTTGGAGAGTGAGGTTAGATTTTCTTTGTGTTAGAAGCTTTATGTGTGTTCTTTAGGCTTAGAACTCTGTCCTCTATAAGGGAGTAGCTGTAAACCATTCATCTCAAGTGAAATGAATATCTAAATTTCATCTAAGTGAGTTATGCCATGGATTTCTCATTATGCTTTTGATTTACTTGGTTTTCTTGTTTGGATTCCATCTTCTTTTGATCTTTCTTAGTGCCAATGATATGTAAAGATGTGAAGATATCTTTTGGAGATCAGATCCCATCTATCTACGTATATTCTATGGAAAGTTCTTATGATTGTCAGGTTTTGCTCAAGAGAGGGATGGGTTTGGAGTTTTGATCTTGAGGGCAACTTGACTTCAATTCATGCTATGATCCAGTTTGCTATGACATGTAAGAATCCATCTAAGGCCATCTAGATCATCAAGGACTCATGAGCAAGTGCAGATCAAAGTTCCTCTTTTTTGCCCGGTTTTGGTGCAACCTTCCTTGTTTTGCATAAAGGTCAGGACTTTGGCACTCATTTCACAATCCTTGATTGGAATAGGTTCCTAATATCCTAGAGAGGATTTATACCAAGTTTCATCATATTTGGATGAATGATCTAAGAGTTAGCTATTATCTTGGTCATGAGCCATGTCAATTTTTGTCTTTATTCGGTGAGTGGTCCGACCACTGTGACCCGAGCGGTCGGACCACCCAGCTCAGTCTGACCAGTGGCGCTTGAGATCAGATCGGTTGATCAATCTAACTGTCCCCTACCGGCGGTCAAACCAGTGAGGCTGAAAGTATCAAGTGATCTTGTGTCCTTTAGTTCTTGGCTTTGGTGAAGCTTGTGAGTTTATATTTTTTTGCTACAGCATGTTACTAATACTAGGGGAGATTTGAAGAAATCATTAACCCCTCGATTCGCCATACATGATCCTGCACTGTCCTATCTTTTTCACAAACAATGTTTTAAAGTTGTTGCTGTCAATTGAAAATTTCTTCATGTAAGCATTCATGCATTCAAATGAATGTAGAATTACATATCAATATGCAAATCAAGTTGTGTTGACATATGAATTTGCGAGAGGTGGTTTTGTTGTCCTTGAGGATATATTGGAACAGTTCACACATTTGGCATTGTAGCCACTTTTATTTTAAATTTGGCCTCCAGACACCTGTTTCTGCAAAAATAGCCCTGTCCACGAGCTTGAAAGATGCGGCAAGAGACACCTATCACCTGTCGCACCTAAGGAGCTTGGTAGGGATGGGCGCATGGTAGGACTTAGCGCAACGCGGTAGCAGGCTGGCCTGGGGTACTACTGAGCTCTAGTTGCTCAGCAGGTGCCTTCCAAGCCACCCTTGCTCAGTAAGGCGTTGCTAATTAGCCCGTGCTTAGTAGGTGGGCATGGGCAGGTGTGTGCAGGGGCCCGAGGGAGCGCTCGGCTACCGCACCGGCTCGGTAGTACCATATGGTCAATTTAGTTTTTTGTAATTAGATGAATATTGATGCAAACCAGTTAAAAACGTGTGCTTTGCTACACATTAATAAATCGTATTATCCAGACACGGTTTTCTTCATGTGTGAGTACAAAATTTTAGAAAAGTGCAAGGGGGTTCAACGGGGCAGATGAACCACCATCACCAACTCCCTGTGTTAAGTAGTAGAGATACGTTATTACAAATAATTATCGTAATGGACTATGTGTAGGCCGACAAAGCACTTCATAATGATGGTGCGAATTACATGGCACGTAGGGTTTTGTTAGATGTGTATGTTTGCCTCACTACTCGTACGATATAAATGGCAACATATGTGAACCTCAACCCCAACTACTGCTAAGATATATGTGCGTCTTTTGGAAGTCATTGTTGCAGTCATTCATCGTACATATTTTGGTCCATTAGTGCTTTTCTCTTCTCTCCTTTGCGGGCTTTAGCCCTCGTGACCCACGCCTAGTATTTGGTTTCCACAACTGGTGTAGGCTTGCTTCAATCAGAAAAAACTGGTGCCTTACCCTTGTCCTCCACCATCATGTTCGATTTTCTATCATCGGGACCAATGGCACCTTACCCTTGTCGTTTGCCATCCTGTTCTTTCCGTTGTCACCCGAGGTGTAAAGCTTCTCGTGTGTGAATCTCTCCAATGCCACCAGGTAGTTGAGTATGTATTTTTGCTCTGTGGCAGACCGGTGAGTGTCAGACCCGGATTTTTCAATCCAGAATCTGGTGTGTCTTGCCGCATTATTCCCTGGATCAGAAGATAATGCACACAGATACATTGCTAGATCATTTCATACATCGTTGAATTCACACAAGACCATAATATTATTACATAACATAGTCGAAGTTAGGCCTTCAAAAGGGCGGAGTTCTTGGAGTAGGGCCGCTCAGGCCAAATGTTTACATTTCAAAAGTACAACAGCGGAAGCAGAACAAAGTAGGCTTATTAACCACAGGCAAAGACTGAGGGCAAAAGTGGTCATACAAATACTACTAAAGTTCCAGCAATATTTGTATGCAAACCACACCTTAGTCTAGTTGCCTAAGGTTCTAAGCGTGAAATATTAGTCCTAAGTCTCGGCGTTGTCTCCTCCATCCGACGGTGCTTCCTCGTAGGCATAGTGATCTTGAGCTCCACGAATACGGGTTTTGGTAATGCGGTGTGAGCACACTAACCACCGTGCTCGGTGGGTCAATACAGAGTCACGATAAGTAGTATGCAAGGCTTAACCAAGGGAGGCTCAAGTTATTTTAGTTGATGAAATGTGCTTTTAGAACTACAATACTTAAAAGTTCCCTAAGACATAGCCTTTTTAGACTTTTAAACATGGTGCTCATAACATATCTGTCTATTTTCAACGAGTCGGAGGCCATCCACCATTACATGGTCTCTGCTCTTCATATCATGCCTTCAGCGTTATAACCGCTTACATTACCACTGGGACGACACCCAGGACAACTCAAATAAGGGCCTTTCTCTGCCCTCCTCTTTATCCCATTCCATCCACCAAAATTTTGAAATAGAACTATATCTAGTTAAGTTCCCATGTCCGCCCTTAATGATTATCTGGGCGGTTCTATCACAATCCCCTTTGTGCTATCACGGCACCACTCACATACTCACACCCTCGAACCAACCGCCCAGATATTAAAGCAAGTAGGGTTTTTGGAATGTAAAATATTCATACCAACAAATACCAGTCATCATCGCAATGACTGCCCATTCAAAACTCTCTCATGTTTGAAACTGATGTTTGGGCGTTCTCACGCCCATGAATATCTAAGCAATACTAGGCATGGCATATAATTACGGACTTATTTTTGAAAGATTACTATTATAATTTTGCTAGGGTGACAAGGTTCACATAATCAAGTATTCAAAAGAAGGTGTAATATTAGTCAAGGTAAGCATGGTCATATAACTAGGATCTTAAATTAAACATATACTTGCATATCAAATAATAGCATGCAATTTGGTAATTTAAACAAAAGTAATTTGCAGAAAAGTAGGTTCAACATGATCAAAGTATTGACTCGCCTTGATTATAGATATCGAGGTTCTGTGTGTTGGGACCTACAGATGCAGCTTCCTCTTCCTAGGCTTTGAATGCTAATTTTTACGTGCGCAAAAATTTGGATAAAAATCAGTACAACATTCAAAATATTACAACAAAATTCAAACAAGCTACAAAAATATTGGTTCTTGTTCCATTAGATAGCTCTTGAATTTAGATGAATTTATTTTGTGTAAAAATACATGCCCAAAATTTTTCATATGGATATTTATATTCTTAGGCCAAGTATTTATGTAATATTTGTTCCCAATTTATATCCACCTTATACTGTGTAAAATATTTATATCTAATACTTTTGCCTTTTTATGGATCATCTTTTTAGATTTGGATTTAAAATTTGAATCCTCTATTATTTAAACAGGGGCATTTCCTTCTTAACATTTTTAATTTTTGGAACCTTAACCAGATTTTTCCAGAAATATTTTTAAAAGTCCAAACTCAAAACAATGCATTGGAGAACAATTCACAATATTTGATTCCACAGTTCCTTTGATTTTTCAGGATGTTACAAATCTACCCCCCTTAGAAAGAATCTCGACCTCGAGATTCGGCTTAGCTAGAAAACAAAGCGGGGTAATCTCTGTGTAGCTGATCTTCGCGTTCCCAGGTAGCTTCTTTCTTTGAATGATGGCTCCATTGTACTCTACACAAATGAATGGATTGGGTTCTGGTTCCTTTTTCCACGGTGTCCAAAATCTTGATTGGGCGCTCTTTGTAAGTCAGGTCCTTCTCGAGCTCGATTGCTTCTAACGGAACCTTGTCTTCCGGCACTCGCAGGCATTTCTTCAGTTGGGACACATGGAAGATATTGTGTACATCGGACAGGTTTGGTGGTAGTGTTAGCTGATAGGCAACCTCTCCTTTCTTGGCCACAATTGGGAATGGCCCAACATAGCGCGGGGTGAGTTTGCCTTTGACCTTAAATCGCTTAACCCCACGCAAGGGTGACACCTTCAAATATACGTGATCCCCAACTTCAAAACTTAGTGGCCTTCGCCTCGTGTTCGCATAACTCTTCTGCCTGGACTGAGCTGCTAACAATCGATCCCTAATCATGCGAACTTTTTCTTCAGCTTGCCTTAGGGTTTTAGGTCCAAACACATAGCCTTCTCCCACTTCTGACCAGTGTAGCGGTGTCCGGCATTTCCTTCCATACAGGGCTTCAAAGGGGGACATCTGCAGACTAGCTTGATAGCTATTGTTATATGCGAACTCAACGTAGGGCAGACATTTATCCCAATCTTCTAATATCTGGTTTACTCTCTCTGTTTGACCGTCCGTCTGAGGGTGGCGGGCGATCTTGAAGTCAAATGGGTGCCTGGGCTTCATGCGAGCTTGCCCGAGTGTGAGGTAAATTGGGAACCGCGATCTGACACGATCCGCTTGGGTACACCGTGCAAGCACACGATGCGGGACATGTACAGTTCAGCCAATTTATCCCCTTTTTAGGTTGTCTTGATGGGAATAAAATGTGCCACCTTGGTTAACCTATCAATTATGACCCATATCGAGTCGTACCCTGACTTTGTTTGCGGAAATCCTGTAATGAAGTCCATACCAACTTCCTCCCACTTCGACTGAGGTATTTGCAAGGGCTGAAGTAGTCTTGTCGGCCTCTGGTGTTCGTCCTTCACTCGTTGGCATACATCACAACAGGCGATGTGTTCAGCGATGTGCCTTTTCATGCATGGCCACCAGTACCATTGCTTCATGTCTTGATACATTTTGGTACTTCGGTGGAGAGAATAAGCAGAGCTATGGGCTTCCACAGTACCGGATCCTTGAGGTCCTTCGGTGGGATGCGAAGATCGTGTCCGTGCCTTAAAACTCCTTGCTGATCCATTGTCACCTGGGAGCCTTCCCTTCTTCCATTAATCTTCTCAATCTTAGAGTAGCTGGGTCTTCTTTTTGTGTGGCCATAATTCTCTCTTCTATACTTGTCTGCACTTCCATTGCCGCTAAAGTTCCTTTTTCCACCTTTTCTAAGTTTAAGGCCATTAATTCTTTATATAGCTCCGGCTGGTGTTCCTGAACCATAAGGTTATTACAATAGGCCTTACGACTTAGATCATCTGCTACCACATTAGCTTTTACGGGGTGGTAGTGGACACTTAGGTCATAATCTTTGATCGGTTCCACTAGGGATGGCAATCGGGTGCGGTAGTGCGGTAGTGCTCGCCCATACCCGTGCACGCGACCCGATTCGCCGGGTATACCGCGAAGGACCACGGGTAAAACCTCGCCCATACCGTCGCCTGCTGGTACCGTCTCCATGGCATACCCGTTTACCGAATATAGTACATCACATTCAAACATCACCAAGCAGTATATAGCTAAATCTTTATGATGGTATCCTAACCATAACTAAATCTCTTACATACAAGCAGTGATGCGGTGATCCTGATTCCACACCTATGGCCAAGCGGGCTTCAAGAGAGTAGTGCATTCAAATCTCCGTTCTTAGCGAGCTTCAGAGTATATAGCCATGAATTAAAATCAAAACAACAGGAAACATAATAATATAGCTTAAGTTGTGTAAGTTGATGCATACAACAATTGCATTGACTAGAGATGTCTTCCAAACAAAGGGCCAGCAAGCAGCAGCAAGCACTCGACGAGCTGCAATTCACCAGCAGCCGCTATGAGCCTATGAACAATATATACAACACAATGCAAATGGTAGAGCAAAAGGCGACAACGGTGGCGGAGGCTCACTGAGCGAAAGGGGCGAGGACCGGAGGTGACTGATCCGGACGAAGGGAGGACCGGGCCGGTGGTGGCGGTCAGCGGAGAGGGCTGCAGGAGGCTGCTGGAGACGTCTCGGCGATGAGGACGAAATGAGGGAGTCCGGCGGATCTGGAGTCGGGAGTCCGGCGGATCTGGGGGCGGCTGGAGTCGGGAGTCCGGCGGATCTGGGGGCGGCTGGAGTCGGGAGTCCGGCGGCCGAGTGGGGGCAGAGGAGGAGGTGGATCTGGGGGCGGAGGAGGCCGGGCGGTGGGGGCGGAGGAGGAGGCGGTTGGGGGCGGAGGAGGAGGAGGCGGTTGGGGGTAGTGGAGGAGGCCGGCTACGGGTGTGGGCGGTGGAGGAGGCCGTGGCCGGGTGGCGGCGGAGGAGGCGGTTGGGGGGAGGAGGAGGAGGCGGTTGGGGGTAGTGGAGGAGGCCGGCTACGGGTGTGGGCGGAGGTGGAGGAGGCCGCGGCGGGTGAGGCGGATGAGCGACAGCGAGGAGGCGAACTGGAGGCGGAGGAGGCGGATGAACGACGACGAGGGGGCGGATCTGGAGGGCAGTGAGCTAGTGGCCGCGAGTCTGCGGCGGCAGTCACGAGATAGATGGGGCGGGAGGCGGGAGTGCGGGACTGGTGGAGAGTTATCTGGCGGCGGCGGATGAGTTAGTCTAGGGTTTATGTTTTAGGGGGCCCACATGTCAGTCAATATCACGGGTAAATGGGCGAGACGGGTACGGGTAGAGCTAACCCATACCCGTACCCGTTTACCCGACGGGTAGAGGTTTCCCCCCATTTTCCTACCCGTGGGTAAAAAATCCATCCCATACCCGACTCCATTAGGGTATTTACCCACGGGTACACGGGTAAACGGGTACAATTGCCATCCCTAGTTCCGACCATCTCCTCTCCTCAGTTAATGTGTGTTGGGTGAAGAAGTATTTGAGGCTTTTGTGATCTGTGTATATATCACGGTGGTTGCCAATGAGATAGTGCCTCCAGTTTTAGGGCATGCACCATGAAGCTAGTTCCAGGTCGTGGGTCGGGTAGTTTGCTTCATGAGGGCGAAGCTGCTGGATCGTGCGCCACAACCTTTCCTCCTTGCATCGATCTGGACCCAAGCCCTTGATGTGAAGCATCACAGTACACCTCAAAATCTCGGCGTACATCAGGTAGAACCAGCACTGGGGTAGTAGTCAACCTCTTCTTCAGTTCTTGAAAACTCTCTTCACAAGCCTTGGTCCACTCAAATGCCTGCTCTTTCTTAAGTAGTTGGGTCATTGGCCTGGCAATTCGGGAGAATCCCTCTATGAATCGTCTGTAATATCCCGCTAGTCCAAGAAAGCTCCTCACCTCAGTGACGGAGGTGGGCTGCTGCCGATACATCCTTCTTGCCGCAATTTTGGCGGGGTCAACCGACACTCCTCCCGGACACTATATGTCCCGGAAGGCGATGTCGGGCCGAATTCACACTTCTGAATTTGGCGTGAGTTGGTGTTCCTCGACTTTTCTAGTACCGATCGCAAATGCTCAGCATGTTCTTCCGTGGTCTTGGAGTAGATGAGGATATCATCGATGAATACTACCATAAACTTATCCAAATATTCCATGAAAACCTTATTCATGAGGTTCATGAAATAGGCGGGGGTATTGGTCAAACCAAAAGACATAACTATAAACTCATACAGTCCATATCTAGTGGTGAATGCAGTTTTTGGAATGTCCTCCGGCCTAATTTTCAGTTTGTGATAACCCGACCGCAAATCAATTTTGGAGAATACCGTGGCTCCCCCAAGCTGATCAAATAGGTCATCGATCCTAGGCAGCGGGTACTTGTTTTTTATGGTCACTTCATTTAAGGCCCGATAGTCTACACACATCCTAGCGGTGCCATCTTTCTTCTTCACAAAGATTACCGGGGATCCCCAAGGTGAGGAACTCGGCCTAATAAAACCCTTGTCTCGTAGCGCATGAAGTTGCTTCTTCAACTCCTCTAGCTCATCTACGGTCATTCTGTATGGTCTCTTGGAGATAGGGGCAGCACCAGGCTTTAAATTGATAAGAAATTTGAGATCTCGATCTGGTGGCATGCCGGACAGTTCTTCGGGGAAGACTTCAGGGTAGTCTTGCACCACCATCATCCCCTCCAGTGGCACATCTTCGTAGTAATATATGGCGCGGCCCCATCGATCTGGCGGTCCACTTTTACCTCAATGGTTAGCCCCGGGCACTTGGTTAGTTTCACTCTCCTCGTGGCACAATCAATATTCCTTGGTGTCTAGCTAACGGTCCATCCCGATATAATATCCGAGTGCGGGAGGCCAAAACTATTAAATCTGCTAGGAACCAAAACCTTTCCTTGACAATTTCTACCCGAGGGCATACTAAGGTGGCATTAATAACCCCTGCGGGTGAGCTAAGCACCATTGGTTTCTTCAGTGAGTAAGCGGGCAGCCTAAGTTTATCGGTAAATCTCTTGGCTATAAATGAATGTGATGCCCCGGAATCAAAAGAACACGTGCTGGTAAGGTCTTAACAGAGCGTGCCAGCGAGGACTCCAGCGACCTCCTCGACTTCTTCTGCGGTGACATGATTAACCCTTCCTCGGTTTGGAGTTGATGTCATACTGTTGGATTTAGAGTCGATTTCCCTTGCTAGGTGCTGAAGCTTGGCCTCGGTGGGGTGGTCCCCAAATTGAACTTCACGGGAGTGGTTTACCGCTGCGGGCAGCGATAGGCAAAATGCCCCTTTTCTCCACAGCTGTAGCAGTTGAAGGAGGCGCAGAGTTGGTTCGAGCGGCTCGAAGGATAGGGAGTCTGGAAAGTGTTGCCACTAGGACGGAGTCTGGATGGGATTACAGGCGGGGCGATCCTAAGAAGGAGGGTTGTTGAAGAACTTGGATGAACCTCCACAGGGTCATTGAGCCACACCTTGCGCTTCTGGCTAGCCTCTGGGTTTTCTTCTCATTTTCGAACTAGTGCCTTATTTACAAGTTGGTGGAAGCTTGTGAAATCTTGAATGATAAGTTGCACCCAGATTCTTCATTCATCCCTACGAAGAACACATCAATCTTTTCTTCTTAAATGCTACATTCTTTGGGGCGTGCGAGCAAGTTGGTTAAACTTGGTGAGGTATTCACTGACTGGCATGCTGCCCTATTTCAGGTTGCGGAATTCATTCTTCTTCATTCGCATTACACCAGCTGGAACAAAGTTGGCCTTGAAGGCCGCCTTGAACTCTGCCCATGGTATAACTGCCGTGCTAGCTCCGATGGGGTGTCCTCATATCCTTTAGTAGACGGTAATTCTCCCACCAAGCAACGGCTCCCTGCGATTGGTGGGTTGCAAAGATTACTTGGTCATTCTCTGCGGTCTTGGCTATCTGAGTTTCCTCTCGGTGTCCGTAGCCAATCTTCCACCTCGAGGCTCATACGCCCGCGAAGGTAAGGCGGGGTCTGATAAGTCGCCCGGTCGAGACATGGACATTGGTGTTGGTCTGGCGGCTGCGTAGATAGCTGAAGTATTTGCGTCTGCTGCGCCATTACTTGCGCCATGGACGGGTTGGTCGTCGGGGGCGGGAGGTTTACCCCTTGACTTGGGCCTCTTCCCTTCCGCGTCTGCGCTTCTTGGTAGCTTCCATACGCACGCATGTCCGGGTTCGCACCAGCCTGTGCATAGGTAACTCTATGGCTGGCCATCTGCAATTATTTTAGCACTCTTTCAAACATTTGCTCTAACCCCAGTAAGACTAGTAACCTAAGACCATCACATAAAAGAACCAAATCCAAACGTCAAACAGCAAGAAAGTTTTTAAACACAAGGCCGTTTTCATTAAGCATAGATAACACATCACATAGTCGGCTTTTTATGGCTTCACAAGCCACGCCGGGCTTTACAAACATACACTCACTTAGCGTTCATAATTATACATACACGGGACTAAGATACTAGCACAAGCTGCTACTAATAAGACGGGGACCTGTGCTTGCTAACACTAGCCAAACACTGGCAAGCACTGTACTAACCGAACCTCGTCGCCTACTCCTCCATGTCACCAACACTGGGGATGGAGGGCGTAATCCGTACTGCGAGAGCGGGACTGCTACCACTAAACTCGGCGGGTCGGTGTCGGAGTGAGGCCTTGACAGTGCGTCCCGGCCTTTCCCGGTGCGAGCGGGTGAGGCCGGGGCCGCACGCTCTTGCGTCTTGGTGAGCCTAGTCTGAAGTCCCGGAACACAGTGGAGGTCTTTGGGCTGTGGCTGGTGTGGCGTCTGCTGAGTGCAGGCGCGGGCGGCCCCTGCCGCTTGGCCTCTGCCAAGGCCCGCTGCATCGGGCGAGCGCCCTGCAAGGACTCCACCTCGATGTGGCGTGCGGCGGGCGCTCCCCGTCGCGGTGATCTCCTCCTGCGCCACCACGTGGGTTGTACCCATGGCGGGTGAGGTCCACGATGCGTAAGCATCGGGTGATCCTCCAACTCGATCACCGGGTCCCGTCGTGCACAGGCGTGCTCGTCCGTAGTGGGTGGTAGGCGAAGGAGACTCTAACACCGGTCGCGTGGATGTCGCAAAGTCGGGCGCGGACCAAGCAGGCGGCGTCTGTGAGCTGCCGCCACCAAGCTCCTCCGGTGGGTGGTCTGGAAAACATGAGACGTGTCTCCCTCGCGCCGGGGGTAGATGAAGATCTCCACTAACCAGGACTCGTCTCCTCCGGTCTTGGTCCTGTGACCGCGGTAGATGGGCGCGTCCTTGTAGCCCAAGTAGTGGAGTAGTTTGCGAAGTATATTCGCAAACTCTCCCTCACGCACTCCGTGAGCGAAGAAGTCCTAGTGTCCTGCGTCTGCAGCTCCTGCTATCTGAAAGTACATAATAGCGTTAGTAATTTTCAAAAATATCAACTGAAATGTAGAACTAGGAAGGATGCGAGAAGAAATGTTATGCTACATTTTTACGAAATTCCTTTTTATATTTTTTTATAACATCCGCAGTCCTAAGTACTAACGACCACCTAAGGTTTTTACCCTGCAGTCGTATGTTCTGATACTAGCACTGTCAGACCCGGATTTTTCAATCCAGAATCCCCTGTGTCTTGCCGCATTATTCCCTGGATTAGTAGATAATGCACACAGATACATTGCTAGATCATTTCATACATCGCTGAATTCACACAAGACCATAATATTATTACATAACATAGTCGAAATTAGGCCTTCAAAAGGGCGGAGTTCTTCTGATGGGGCCGCTCGAATAAATGTTTACATTTCAAAAGTACAACAGTGAGCGAACAAAGTAGGCCTATTAGCCACAGGCAAAGACTGAGGGCAAAAGTGGTCATACAAATACTACTAAAGTTCCAGCAATATTTGTATGCAAACCACATCTTAGTCTAGTTGCCTAAGGTTCTAAGCGTGAAATATTCGTCCTAAGTCTCGGCGTTGTCTCCTCCATCCGTAGCAGATGCTTCCTCGTAGGCATAGTGATCTTGAGCTCCTGAATCTGGGTTTTGGTAATGCGAGTGTGAGCACACTAACCACCGTGCTCAGCGGGTCAATACACAGAATGCAGTAAGTAGTATGCAAGGTTTAACCAAGGGAGGCTCAGGTTATTTTGGTTGCTGAAATGTGCTTTTAGAACTACAATACTTAAAAGTTCCCTAAGACCTAGCCTTTTTAGACTTTTAAACATGATGCTCATAACATATCCGTCTATTTTCAACGAGTCGGAGGCCATCCACCATTACATGGTCTCTGCTCTTCATATCATGCCTTCAGCATTATAACTGCTTACATTACCACTGGGACGACACCCAGGACAACTCAAATAAGGGCCTTTCTCTGCCCTCCAATTTATCCCATTCCATCCACCAAAATTTTAAAATAGAACTATATCTAGTTAAGTTCCCATATCCGCCCTTAATGGTTATCTAGGCGGTTCTACCACAATCCCCTTTGTGCTATCACGGCACCACTCACACCCTCGAACCAGCCGCCCTGATATTAAAGCAAGTAGGGTTTTTGGAATGTAAAATATTCATACCAACAAATGCCAGTCATCATCACAATGACTGCCCATTCAAAATTCTCTCATGTTTGAAACTGATGTTTGGGCGTTCTCACGCCCATGAATATCTAAGCAATACTAGGCATGGCATATAGTTACAGACTTATTTTCGAAAGATTACTATTATAATTTTGCTAGGGTGATAAGGTTCACATAATCAAGTATTCTAAAGAAGGTGTAATATTAGTCAAGGTAAACATGGTCATATAACCAGGATCTTAAATTAAACATATACTTGCATATCAAATAATAGCATGCAATTTCGTAATTTAAACAAAAGTAATTTGCAGAAAAGTAGGTTCAACATGATCAAAGTATTGACTCGCCTTGATTATAGATGTCGGGGTTCTGTGTGTTGGGACCTACAACTGCAGCTTCCTCTTCCTGGGCTTCAAATGCTAATTTTTACGTGCGCGACAATTTGGATAAAAATCAGTACAACATTCAAAATAACACAACAAAATTCAAACAACCTACAAAAATGTTGGTTCTGGTTTCATTAGATAGCTCTTGAATTTAGATGAATTTAGAAATTGGTTTCACTTAATTTGGAGTTAAAATGAATAAGTTATGCCCATTTGAATACTTTCGGTTCAATTAAATTCGGAAAATAATAAAGTCTGACATGTGGGACCCACTGTCAGTGACCGAGCTTGCACGGGCGCTGACACGTGGGGTCCGGCGGCGATGGCTCACGCCCTCCCTGCGCCCGACAAGCGGGGTCCGTCTGTCGGCGGTCGTCGTCGTCTGCGATCAGCGGCAGTGGGGCCCACTTTGTCGGTGGCGGATTAAAAGAAGCTCGACCTCGGTGCTGCGTGGCGGGGCTCGAGCAGCAGA
Source organism: Bonia amplexicaulis (assembly GCA_036346245.1). Taxonomy (NCBI): domain Eukaryota; kingdom Viridiplantae; phylum Streptophyta; class Magnoliopsida; order Poales; family Poaceae; genus Bonia; species Bonia amplexicaulis. The sequence continues at coordinate 1,523,486 of CM070746.1, read as the reverse complement.
GGGAGCAGGGGAAGAGATAGCGCGATAACGGGGGGTCGCTCGGTGTTTCTTACCTATAAGGGTAATAATACCCTTTGGTGTCGGGCGGAGGAGGCGGGCGGGGAGGTCGGGCCGCGGAAGACGGTGGCGTCGCCTGTGAGGGAGGCCCGGGGAGATTGGGATAAGGCCTGAAATGGGTTGCTTGCGTCAAGGCGAAGCTGCTAGTGGTGGCGGGGAGGGGGAGGCTGGGAGGTGGGTCGGCGGCGTCGGCGGCGGTGAGCTCGGGTGGCGATCGGCGGCAGCGCGGTACATGCGATTAAGTGTCCGGTTGAGGCGGGAGGGTTGGCGATGCACGGAGGTGGTGTAGGAGGCGGTGCTGGGTTCCTCTGGCGAGGCGGCGGAATTTGCGAAAGGGGCGGCGGCCGAGTTGGGAAAGGCGGCGGTTTGTCGGTGATTGGGTTGCCTCGCGGCCAATTCCTTTTGGCAAAATCTTGAGGGGCGGGATCATGCTTTTGAGAGCGTCCGGGCCTTATAGCCGGCCGGACGGGCTGGCCACGATTGCCCTGCGCGGACACGCAGGGGTGTCGGGCGGCGGCAGCGTGGCGACCACGCAGGCGGCGGAGCGTGCGGCATGATCCGGGCGGCGCCATTAAGGTCTCTCCCGTCGCGGGATTTGCGCGCATGTCGCCGAGGCGGGTCGGGGCACAGGCGGAGGAAGAGGGGGTCGGGCGAGAGAGAGAGAGAAGAAAGAAGAGAGAGGGTCGTCCGGTGGGCCCACATCGTGAGGAGGCGAGAGGCCGAGGAGGCGTCTTGGGGGAAGGGGGGTGGGTGGGCGGTCGACTGGTAGCTCCCCGCCTTTTCTTTTCTTTTCTTTTCTTTTTATTTATTTGTGGTACATTTATTTTGTGTAAAAATACATGCCCAAAATTTTTCATATGGATATTTATATTCTTAGGTCAAGTATTTATGTAATATTTGTTCCCAATTTATATCCACCTTATATTGTGTAAAATATTTATATCTAATACTTTTGCCTTTTTATGGATCATCTTTTCAGATTCGGATTTAAAATTTGAATCCTCTATTATTTAAATAGGGGCATTTCCTTCTTAACATTTTTAATTTTTGGAACCTTAACCAAATTTTTCCAGAAATATTTTTAAAAGTTCAAACTCAAAACAAGGCACTGGAGAACAATTTGCAATATTTGATTCCACAGTTCCTTTGATTTTTTAGGATGTTACAGTTAGGTACGCAACATTCTATGGGGTGATGGTCATCTCCCCCACCGAAAGTGAATCGGCTAGGTCTTCGGCCTCCACCGGTAATATAGTGTTGATTGAAGCGACAAGTCCTCGCTATGGGAAGCAACCCGGCCCACTGTAGAATTGGAACGTACCAATCATTGGGAGGCTAGTCCTCCTGAGTTCCCTAGAGAACAAAGGGGGGTAGTCTGTCACAGCTTGACCACACCCAACAATGATGCTGCCAATCCGAAGATGGGTCCAATAATGTGCCACTAGCAGCCATGTCCTGCAATATGAAAAATAATGTGTCGGTTTCCAACAATGCTAAATACAACCGACCATAACCGAGAATAATCATGGTGCAGACTTACATACATATTTCCTAAATTATGCATGCACTGGGAACACTACCAATAACGACGTGTTTTCCTTCAGCTATTTACAAAAAGGGTCAATATGCTTAAATGCATGTTTACAGGTACACATGTATATGCATACATATGTACAAATAGACACTACAACAAATAGTGCACACAAAATCATTATTGTCTATAACTTTCTATAATAGCATGAGAGCAATAAAATATATACGTGCTGACTTATATAAAAATATTTTAGCTATTTTTCGGGCCGTATTTCTGCAACTATTTAAGATAAATAATCATTCTCGCCACTGATACGTCATAAATATGGCTAATTACATAAACACATATGTCGAATAAAACATGGTTACCTAGCATATTCTACATTACAAAACCACCATTACGCTAATTAAACTCTAACGACATATTAAGCGTGTCGCTCGCATGTGAATAGAGCATACCTTTTCCTGAAGGTCTTCACATGCTCTATAATGCTTTCAACTGTGAAATATTATAAATCATAGCTAAACCACCTCAAAAATATACTACAAACTCACATTTCAATCTCTCCTTCCTTCCCTTCCCAAGCTGCTTTCTTGCTTGGTAGGAAAGAAATCGAGTGAGGTTCGGATGAGAGGGCAGCCTGAGGCCTCCCATTTTGATGCGTGTGGGAAGGCATTCACGTCGACATTCACACGCGAGCGCACGTGGTCACAAACAGCAGCGAAATCCCTGGGCGAATGAAACGGGAATCAAATATCACATCATGTCGCGTCGCTGCGTCGTCGCAGATGGCCATGCGAGATAGAATCCTCTCTGTGCTAGCAGCCAAGCCAGCCAGCACACGTGCCCGCCTGCCCACACCCCCCTACGCCCTTGCGTGCCTGGCCCTCGCCCCCCTATGCACCTACCTGCGACCACCTGTCGAGCACGGGCTGCTCAATAATGCCTTACCGAGCAAGGGTGACTTGGCAGGCAGCTACCGAGTAGCTAGAGATTGGCAGCGCCCTCAAGCCCACCTGCTGCCACTCCATGCCATCCGGTCTGCCGCGTGCCTGTCCCTACCAAGCTCCGTAGGTGTGGCAGGCGTACCTTCCAAGATTAAGGATGGGGCTATTTTTTATAAAAACGGATGTTTAAGGATAAATCTAAAATAAAAAATAATTATAGTGTCACGTACGTAAACAGTTCGACATATTGAATGCATTGGTTGGTCGTGAGTTGGGACGAAGCAGCTGGATAGGTAATCATTTCATCGTGGATAATTAATCCTTTATTCCTTCCGTTAGTGAGCATTACCGTGAAAATTTATTGAATTTTTTGTTACACTAAACTCCATTTGTGTACTACCTAGGAGTCTAGTATTAGTACATGGATGAGAGTTTTTACCATTTTTGAGAGGTACCATGAGGTACTGGTACCTCGTCACTAAATTACACATAAATTTTTGGTACTTAGATACCAAAAGGTACTAAGAATTTGTGTGTAATTTGGTGATAAGGTACTGGTATCTCCTAGTACTTTTTCGATGACGATAAAAACTCTTGCACTTGATACATCATGTTTTTCCACGTAGGAAAATCTGATGCAGCTTTGTAAGGCCATCTTGGCTTGCAATGACCACTCCTAGTGGAGATATGTGATCAATAATAAATCCACCCAGACCTTATAACTTTTTCTAGTAATATACCATATAACTTTGATGAAAGGCATTTAGGAATATGGAAAAGGCAAAAGTTTGAAGGCAACTTTAATGCAGGACCACCCACAAGGTGCATAAGATTGGAAGCTAACAGATTGGAAGCTTGCCCAACATGGCCGACATGATGCTGCTGTTCACTCCCTGAGGATTCCAATAGCAGCTGTGTAAGTCTAGGGATGACTTCGATAATAAGTTAATTCAATTCAGGCAAGATGAAGACCCAAGATTCATGCCTTGTAATAAGTGCTGGACTTAACCACGTCACACCTACAGATGTTATAGTAGTCTTAGTCGTATTGCATTAGTGCATACATTAAGTGAGTTAGTGCGTACGTTAAGAGTATTAGTGCATGTGTTTTGTAACTTCATGAATGTCATGAATAGTTCGGACGTGAGATGGCGCGTCACGAAGTGCTGGATGTGGCAGGTATGTTGGGTCAGTTATTTCTTTTTCGTAGTATAAAAGATCAATAGAGAAAACGCCGCAAACCAATTTCAGGTGGCGCAAAAACAATGTTGTCTAGTGAGTTCACTATTCTCCAGCGAGTCCAGCCATTGGCGAGTGTCGAGTTTTCGTGATCGTCACTCGCTTCGAGTATGTTTTGTTCATGGTCGTGGCTCACTTTGAGTACATTCCTTCATGGTTGTAACTTGTTTTGAGTATGTTCATTCATTGTCATAACTCGTTTTGAGTACTAGTTACTTTGTGGTCGTAACTCACTTTGAGTACGAGTTACTTCGTGGTCGTAAATGATTCTTGTTCACCGAGTCTTTGTGGCAGTCTGTTACGTGAGTCTTGTAATAGAACACTATTCTACGAGTACTGTAATAGAGTATTGTTCTATGAGACTGTAGCAAAGTACTGTTCTACGAGTACTGTAGTAGAGTACTATTCATCCGAGTAGTTCTTCCAAGTACTCACGGTCGAAGCTACCGAGTACTCATAGCCGAAATCTTCCGACAACGATGTGTGCTCCGACTTGTTGCAATAGGTGGTATCAGAGCGAGTGTAGTGGTTGATCCTGCCACGATGTCGGAGCATAAACCAAGATCTCCATCATGGACACCACCACCACCAAGTGCCTGTGTCCATGATGACGGCGACGGGAGTGCAATGGAGGCCACGAGGTCGTTGTGCAGTGTGTGCTGAAGGAGACGAGTGGCACGGTGGTCTACTCCATGTCGATGCGTACAAACTACCATGATTGGTCCCTCCTGATGAGGGTCAATTTGCAGGCACAAGGACTCTGAGAAGTGATTGAGCCGTTTCTGTGTGTTGCTCCCTCGTGGTACTCGTAGGTTGCAATTTTGATCGAGACGCTTGTCGACCTCAAGACAATCTCCATTGAAGAGCTGATGGGACGGCTCAGGGTTGTGGAGGAACGCTACGACCTGGAGAGTAAAGCCAACGTCCAAGGAGGGCAGCTACTCGTCACAAAGGAGAAGTGGCTCGTGCGCCAGAAGAAGAAGGAGCATGGCCAAGGCTCTTCTAGTGGCGAGAAGAATTGAGGTGGCGACGATGATCGACGCTGCGACAAGCAACGTGGTCATGGGTGTGGCAATGATAGCCGCGACGGTAGAGATTCTATGTTATCTACTGGTGGCCGTGACATGACGAAGGTCAAGCATTACAACTGTAACAACTACGGGCTTTTCTCGAATGACTACCGCAAGCCATGTCACGAGCGCAGGGAAACGACGAACCTGGCGCAGGTGCAGGACGACGCACCTGCAAAAAGACAAAAAAACATTTTTACCTTTTCTTTATATGTCGCTAATAGTAATTTTTCTGTGTTGTCCTGTCTAGACATTGTTGAGTTGTTTGCTTCAAAAATAAAGAAGTAATGCTTGCTGCGTCTCTTTTTCTTCACGTGATACAAGCTAGCTCAACTCTCTGATGCCTTTTGCGGTGTGTGTGCTGCTCGAGAGCCAGCCAAGGCAAAGAATCTTTGAGAACCTTTTCGCCCAGAACCACGCGTTGACTCTGGCAGTGCTCTGCTTGCCGATTCAGCTCTCTTATAGCGCGCGGATCGTGCAGGCGCGCACGAGAAACACCGACCGAGGCACCCACGTCATGCACGAGCTCGATGAAACGAAGATGATGAGACGTTGTAGTAAGCGATGCGACTGTGGCGAGCGAAGAGCCGAGACCAAAACCAGTGATGAACGCGAACGAGAAACGATGAACAAGACGTTGCCGACGTTGGCTTCAAGATGAAAAGATCAAATGCGCCGTCGCAATTTTTTTTCCCAAACAAAACAACGCGTTCGGTCAAAAGCTGCGTGAAAACAACATCCCTCCTCTAGTTCTTATACCCCACGTATATCTCTCCTTTTTTTAAATCTCTACCTAAAGCTCTAATACAACTCATCTAACTAAGCCTAAATCTTTTTTACCACAATCAAGCTTTTCGCCTATTACTATTTAAGAGTTCCAAAACCCTTTCTAACACGGATTTTCTAAAATTTCAACTTTTCAACTCGTCATGGGTCGAAGCCTCCAGTACAACACCTTCCGTAGCTTCTCCACGTATCATCCAACTTTGATCTCCACATGCTCTAACATGAGTCCGATCACCTCGTGACATCCTCAATCGTCTAGACCTCATATTTCCCCTCCTATTTCCGGTCCTCCTCGTTATTGACCATGACCGTCTCCACGCCCAACCTGCACATGCAAAGATGAAAAAATATTTTTTCGGCACAAGTTGTCTCCAACTTGACCAATATTAGTCCACACACACACGCCACACACCTCAAATAGCAATACTAAACAATGTTATCAATTATTCGTCATTATAAAAATTCTAGACCTAGCCACATGGTCTAACAATTAGTCTTGGCCAACTCGAGGAGGGTGGATAGAAAATTATAATCGAAGACAGCGAGCTAAGCATCTTCCACCAGGAATGAGTGCTGCTGGCACGGGTGCGTCAGTCAAGAAATAGGTTATACACCCTTGGCCTGAACCTGACCGCACCCGTTTGCTTGATATCGAAGGCCAAGAAGATGGTCGAGGGGGTACCCTTCATCGAACGACTGGAACAATTTTCTGATGGTACGCACTCGGCAAGCAGCACCGAGCGTCATTCCGATAAGCCTCAACGTACCGTGCCGAGCATGGCCTTGAGCTGGCTCACTGCGACTTGTGTGGCCCTATTACACTAGGCACTCCAGGAGGCGGCTGCTAATTCCTGCACATTATGGACGATCATAGCTATTTCATGTGGCTAGAGGTGATCGGGGTGGTCGAGGTGAAGTCTGTGCGCTATGGTTAGGGAGTGATTTGTTGGACTTAACCACATCGCACCTATAAACATTACAATAGTCTTAGTCGTATTGTATTAGTGCGTACATTAAGTGAGTTAATGCGTGCATTAAGAGTACTAGTGCATGCGTTTTGTAACTTCATGAATATCACGAATAGCTCTGACATAGGATGGCACGTCATGAAGAGCTGGACGTGGCGGGTATGTCGGGTCAGTTATTTCTTTTTTGTAATATAAAAGATCAATGGAGAAAATGCCGCAAACCAATTTCGAGCGACAAAAAAACACTGTTGTCTCGTGAGTTCACTGTTCTCTAGCGAGTCCAGCCATCCACGAGTGTCGAGTCTTTATGATCGTCACTCGTTTCGAGTACGTTTCCTTCGTGATCGTGGCTCACTTCGAGTACATTCCTTCATGGTCATAGCTCGCTTCGAGTACATTCCTTTGTGGTTGTAGCTGGTTTTGAGTACGTTCCTTCGTAGTCATAACTCATTTTGAGTGCGGGATACTTTGTGGTCGTAAGATTATTGTTCACCGAGCACTATACTAGAGTACTCTAGCATAGCACTGTTCTACGAGTATTGTAGCAGAGCATTGTTCTTTAAGTACTGTAGCAGAGCACTATTCTAAGAGTACTATTCATTCGAGCAGTTCTTCCGAGTACTCACGGTCGAAACTACCGAGTACTCACGATCGAAGTCTTCTAACCATATTGTGTGCTCTTCCGATCACATTACGTGCTTTGACTTACCGCAACAATAAGTTAGTTCAACCATAGATCATTTCGATATCTCAAGGAATATATGACTATTTTTTTAATATGCAACAGTGAGCAAAGCTCGCCTAAACTCAATATATTGCTCAAAGTTGTACTTTACAAAGGCTGGCAAACCCGCACAAGGGTGCCTTTGGTAGGGGTGGAAACGAACCGGAATCCATATTTTTAAAATGAATACGAATACGAATTCAAATATTCTCAAATATAGATATGAATATTCTCGAATACGAATACAAATATTTTTGAATACGGATTTTCTCGAATACGAATATCGGATAAAACGGATTCCTAGCGGTTTTGCAGATTTTTCCCCGGTTTTTGACCGGTTACCGGTTTTAAACCGCCTAAATTCAAATTTTGAATCACAAAATTCGTACGGATTTTGCATGGGTTGTAGAAACGGATCGAATACGAATCAAATAGTCTCGAATACGAATACGAATACAAATATTCTCAAATACGAATGCGAATATTCTCAAATATGGATGCGAATATTCTCGAATACGAATACGAACATTTTTGAAAATGGATTTTGCTTACCACATTTACGTTTTCTCGAATACGAATATCGAATAAAATAAATTATCCGTTACGGTTTTCCACCTCTACCCTAGCCTTTGGGGAGTTTCAGCAAGGGGACGAGAGCAGGTGTCCGTCAAGCAGGAATACATGACTTTATAGACCAGATTTTTCAGATGGAGCCACTGTAATGTATCACTAGTTCTTGTCGATAATGCTCCACGCACATCAGAGCATGATGTATCGATCAATCATCATCCAATGATAAAGCCATACTGTCCTCTCTTTTTTCACAAACAATGTTTCAGAGTTGTTGCAGTGAACTGAAAATTTCTTCATGTAAGCATTCATGCGTTCAGTACCACCCAATGGATTAGAAACCCAACGACCGCTTTTTTTTGAAGGGAGGAGATTGTTTTTTGAGGAGGGGGAGATTTTTTTTGGAGCGGTGGGGGGGAATTCATGGCCGTTGGATCTCTAATCCAATGATCATAAATCTGGATAATAGTTAGAAAGAAAATATCTAAATGACATTTATCAACACCCAATAAGATTTGTTGTGGACCAGATGGCGTAGCTTTCTACATATTGGGAGTACTATATAACTTTATGTCCATTCTTAAAAACTTTTGTGTTTATTAGTTTCCAAACTTTAAAACATTTTACTTTACATATTCTAAACCGTCACCTATTTGGAAATACTACATAATTTTTGTTTTGCCAACGACCTAGTATGTACCAACCTCCTAAAGTTAGATTTAGTTGATCTTGCAATACATCAATATCAATTTTAGGTAATGTTGAACACTTTCTATGTTTTGTTGTAAGAGACCATAGCTATGGTGGAACAAATTCTCTTTTGAGAGTCCTAGGTCAGCAAGGAGGGGAAGTGTTCCTTTTGCTGTTGTAGTCTGAAGAAACAACTATCCTGTTGTAGTCTGAAAACGCATGATGTATATAACAAGATAGATACAGCATTTATCTCATTTCTTTTTTTCTATTTTTTGTTATAATTAATCTTTTTGTTGATTTTGATGGCTCAGCTGAATTTTGCCTTGTCGCTTTCCCAACATAAGCTTCTATTCTCACGGGCTCTTAGTGCTTGGAGTTGACACTTCAATTGGAAAGCGTATTACCTTTGTCCATGTACGTACGTAGCAACATACCGGTCTGGCTACACATCCATGTGCAGGCTAACGAGCAACCATCAAACCTCCAGAAAACGAAAGGAGAAACGATATTGGAGCCTCCACTGCGATGTTTTTAAGACTAGCTCCTCCGATTGAAGTGCATGCGCGCACCGACGCTAGGAGTTGTACGATCTACCAGAGAAGGTAAATGGGAGCCTCTAAGTTTTACCCTCAACTATTACTCTACCGGAGAGGGTAAATGGGAGCCTCTAATTTTTACCCTAAACTATTACAAAATTTTTTTTGCTCCAAAAGTTATGAACAGATATAGAGATCAAAACCTAAACACACGCAGCGAAAACACTATTAAAAAAATCAAGCAAAACTCGTCCTAGACACTCGTAACCTCAAGGTGGATGGTCCACCTCTAGCAAGAGGACAGTCCAATAAGGATGGAAATTGGTTCACATAGGCCAAAAATTCCTTGAAATGAGAAATCATAATCTGCACCCTTCTCAACCCAAAACCCAGCAAACTTCAAGACCTTGCTTCAAACGTACCTAGATGAATGGGAAATGAGCTCCTAGAGGCTACACCATCTTTTACACATCCTTGGCACAAAGCTTGATCAAGAAGAGGAAATTAAAGAAAAGCAAGAACACAACTAAATCAAGAAGAGAAAAAGAAAATGCAAGAACACAACTAAATCAACTACATTTGATACATGACTAGCAGTAACAATCGCTTCTACCTAGTACTTCATAGTCCTCGCCATCTCAACTAAGGTTCTATTCTTCCTTTGTATAACCCTATTTTGCTCAGGGACATGTGGAGAAAAGAATTGATATTCTATACCTCACTTAGCACAAAAGGACTCAAAGGAGGAGTTCTTAAACTCAGTGTCCTTGTCACTACAAATCGCCTTAAGTTCCCCTGGAAGATCTACTACTAAGGGAAGGACTAGCTCAAGAAAGTAGCCAAATGCCTCATTCTTGGACGCAAGAAAATACACCCATGAGTATCTAGAGCAATCATCTTCTATGACTAGCACGTACCACTTCCCACCCATAGACTGATCCCTAGACGGTCCGACCTTGTCCATATGAACAAGCTGACATATACCACTAGTCATAACCATAGTCAAAGGGGGCGAGGAGTGGCAACCATCTAACATGTCTATAGGGTGCATAAACCAGATCCTTAGCCAATTTTAGCTTAGGAAATCGTGAACCAAATTTGAGCCACTAATCATAGTCAAGTGATCGAAACGTATAATACTAAGTGTCAAAACCAGATTTTTGAATAAGAACCCTCTATGTATTACTGCACTAGTCCTAGATCAAAGCTAGTGCACATAGCCAAATAATGATGATTACATAACTAAACAATGCTTTATTTCAATAATAAAGAGTACATGCTTTTATAGTCACTTTTTACAACTGAGGTTACAAGACCTCTCAAACTTACAAAAACACAGTGAAAGCAAAATAAAACTATAAAGATGCTCTATCAATACACTACAGGAAATTGACTAGGGAAGCATAATCTAGTACTCTAGATGTCCTTCATTGAAGCCACATGTGAAGTAGTCATAGTCTCCTTCTACATCTTCATAATCCTCTGAGAGTTTTTTTAGTGTAGCATGTGTGTAACAACCTAAAATTTAGGTAGCTCAAAAGAGTGAAAATTTTAGAACTTTTTTCTTGTATTTTGTTGACACATTGTTTTTCTAGCTTTTGACTGAAGTTTCTCAAAAAAGTAATTTATAAACACTAATTTGGGAAAACAATATACAAATGATGAAATTAAAATTGAATTAAAACTCAAATATGAAAAGATGATTCACAAAGTGGTGTATGAAAATTTATAGTAAAAACCATTACTTGAAACTTCACTAATGTAACAAAAATAAATCCATTGTGCTAGAAATAAATGTTAGAAATTTTTTGAGCATTTATTAAGAGCTTTTCTATGTTTCAACTGCTAAAAATAATTTTTTAAAATTAATTAAAACATTATTAGTAGTTGGAAATACTTATTTGGGTTTTCAATATTATAAAGGACCTCTCCAAAAATTTTCATAATTTTCAGAGTTGGTTTGTTAATTTGAGTAATTCAAACTCAAATTCAACAATTAAATCAATTGGAAAATGAAATTAAAAGTCTAAAACCATTGGTGGGCCAAATCCTCTCCTCAGCTGGCCCATCGCTAATTTAGCCCAGCTCGCCCTGTGCGTTGTTCGCAGTCGACGCCATTTCCACTTTCTGCCTCCTCTCGCTTTAAGACGTACTCCAAGCCAACCCGCCTTCTCTCTCACCTCTTCCATTTTTCTCGCCGACTAGTGGACCCATGACCCACTCGCTAAGACCTTTCTTCTAGCTTTTGCTTGCTCCATGGCAACCTCTTGTAGAGCTCTGCACCATGGCCACATCTTACAGAGCTCTGTGACACACTACCAAAGCCGCAATGCTTGCTACCATCCTCGAGTTCCCTTCCCCACACACTTCTCTGCCTTCCCTCTACCATCCCCAAGCAGTCCCATCATTAGAGCCGCCTGGAGCTTCTTCTTCTCATCGTGGTCCGAGAAGCATCTTTGAGTCTAGCCACGCCCTTAACCCTATTTAAGGCCATCTGAGTGTGACATTATTTTCCCCGCAACACGCCGTCCCCATTTCCCCCTTCGTCTAAGCTTCCCTTTCTTTGTTTCGCCCAGAATGCACCTTCATCTCGAGCTCCATGTGCACACCCGCCGCCATGCCCCACCATGTCCTGAGCCTTTCCAGCAAGCCTTTAGCTCTTTGATCATGTCATCTTGCGCCATCCCACCTTAAATTGAATTTTCCTCACTCAATGTTGCCTCCCCTACAATGCCTCACCAGATCTACGCCATCTTCTTCAATGCCGACCGCCATCGTTGCCATCTTCTTAACCTACAAACTAAGTAGAATTAACAAGATGGCGTTGTAAATCTTCGATGGTCATCTTCTTAACCTGTAAATCTTCTTCAAGCGTTGCCATCTTCTTCAAGAGGGAAGGAGAGAAAGCAAAAACACCAACCAAACTAAGTGCAAAATCAACAAGAGCAAGAGCACACCATGTAGAATTAACAAGATATATCTATTACAACTTGTAGATGTATATTTTACAGCTCCTCAACCCTGGAGGACAGAGTTCTTTGTCTTAAGAGTACTCACCCAACGCTTCCCTTCTAAAGAAGTCTCAAACCCTAAAGAATGGATATTTTGTGGGCTAGCAACCAACCCCTCCTACTCATATATATGGAGCAACCAGTCCACATCTAACTCCAATGGATACTATCAATTAAACATAACTGAGAAAACTCATTAACCACACACTAGGTTTTACTCTAATACGTAACTTATGCACGCTTCTGAAAGCTCATAAGCCCAAACTCGCTAAGGAGCAAGCTTTCCATCTACTTAGCCTCATCAGCGTCTCCACCATTTCTATAATTTTGCTTCCCCGCCAAAGCACCCTCTATGACCATGAACCTCACATCTTCCTCGAGTCTAGTTTATGATCATCTCTTCCTTTGCAAGTAATCCCTATGCTTGTAACATATAAGTTTACCAATAGCTCATGCATTGGTAAGTCTCTACGGGTTGGTCTCCCCCAACTGTGCCTTAGTAATCGCTATGCTTGCAACATGTAAGTTCACAAATGACTCACGCATTAGTAAGTCTCTCCATGTTGGTTCCCCTGATCATGCCTTACTTGTACCAAACACATCATTCAATAAACTATTGCTCGAATTTCCCTGTAACATCCCTTGCCTTCCATGTGCCTTACTTGACCCCAACCATCCTATCCGACTTCCTTTACCGTATCTCAGCTCATCTCCCGAGCCTAGTCCTAGTCCATGTCGTTGACCATGGTTATCTCCAAACACCCTACACATCAAAGACCATAAATTATTTATGGGCATAAGTTCTTCAAAACTTAACCCATGTTAGTCTAAACATGCTTCATACACCATGAATCTAATAACCTAAGACTCCAAAACTCAATCCATGACTATTTTCCACAAACTCCCAAAACGTCTTAGCCCTGGTCGGACCGCTGGTCCCCATTCTAACTGCCCAATAGTTGTTATGACCATTGGGGTTGAGCACCATAAAATAGTATATCTGCAATTTCAGTTAAACTCTATGTAGTTTTAGTCTAGAACTCCAAATGTAGTGACACCTAGTGCAAAGACATCATCAAACACACATACATAAGTTTTTGGTGTCGAATTTCCAAAAAAGGCATATGGCCAGTCTGACTGCCGTTACTAGGCCGGTCAGACTGGTTGATGCCTGATAGCAACTCTAAAAAATTGTAAACTTTAGCAGATTCAGATTTTAACTTAACACGATTGGCAATTATTCAGCACACATAAATCATAGGCATTCTCAATATGGTTGATGCCCTATAGTAAGTTAGTTCAATCATCGATCACTTTGATATCTCAAAAGGAATATAAGACTCTTTTTTTAGCACGCAACGGTGAGCAAAGCCCGCCTGAACTCAATATATTGCTTCAAAATTGTACTTTACAAAGTCTGGCAAACCCGCACACGGGTGCCTTTGGGGGAGTTTCAGCAAGGGGACGAGAGCCGGTATACGTCAAGCAGGAATACATGACTTTATAGACCAGATTTTTTAGATGGAGCCACTGTAATGTATCAGTAGTTCTTGTCGATAATGCTCCTTGCACATCAGAACACGATGTATCGATCAATCGTCATCCAATGATAAAGCCATATTGTCCTCTCTTTTTTCACAAACAATGTTTTAAAGTTGTTGCAGTGAACTGAAAATTTCTTCATGTAAGCATTCATGAGTTCAGTACCACCCAATTGTTTTAAAGTTGGAGGAAACTTCGATTCAGGACCACCCACAAGGTGCACAAGAGCTACCGATTGGAAGCTAGCCCAACATGGCCGGCATGATGCTGCTGTTCCCTCGGATTTTTTTGGAGGGGGTGTTTATATGAGATATTTTTTTTGGAGGAGGTGCTTATATGAGTGGATCCGTTGGATAGAGATCCAACGCCTCCAAATCATCTGACTTTTTTTATCTTAAAAAATAGAATGTTCGATAGCATTTCTTATCAAATTTTAGGGCTTACTTTGGCCACGCGTACTATTCATGAAGCCGGCAAGTCCTTAATGCCTCGGAAATTTCAAGAGAATGCGAACTAATATATGTACTTTGGCCACGCGTACTATTGATGAAAAGAGAGACGAAAATAAATGATGGCATCTTCTCCTTCCTCGTTTTACGTGGATAGAGCTAAAATATGTGATTTGGACCAGATGATTTAGCTTTCTACATGTTGTGAGTACTATATAACTTATTTTTCTATTCTTAAAAAACTTTTGTGTGTATTAGTATCCGAACTTTAAAACATTTAACTTTACATATTCTAAAGCGTCACCTATTTGGAAACGGAAGGAATACTATATAATTTTTGTTGTGCCAACGACCGAGTATCTACCAACCTCCTGTAATTACATTTAGTTGAACCTACAAAACATGAATATCAACACTAGGTAATGTTGAACTAGTGGTCCTTGCAATCACTCTCTTCTTTTTTCTTGTTTTTTTTGCGAGGACTCGACACTATCTTTGTTGGCCATAGCTTTTGTTCCACTAATTAAGGGCATCTTGGTCAACAAGGAGTGGAAGTGTTTTTTTTCTCTAGAAGAATGAGTTGAGCTCAGAAATCTTTAGTGCATCTGTCTTTGTGGCAGGGTCCATGGGCACTGAATCCTCTTTGTCAATTCTTTCTAACACGAAAAGCACGTTTATGCCTTATTTTATGAATGCCCTGATGGGAGCTTTTCATTGATTTATATATACGATGTGTTAGACTATGTGGATAGGTCATGGATTTATTAATAATGAATAATTGGCATTTTGGGTTGCATTGACATTTGCGTTTGGGAAAATTTTGGTCGACGCTCTTTTGCAGAACTAAAATCGACAGATTATTAACATGACATTTCGATTACATCAGATTTCGACCACATTCGGCTTCGACCACGGCATAACGGTCACAAAAGGTAATCGTAGGCTTCAACCTCGAACAGTAAACAAGTCATAAGCGACAGTGAACTGATCAGAGGTCGTAAGCTCGTTTTCTACAGTAACCGGTCGATGGTCATAGCTACAATACTTTGTTCATGGTCGTAGATTTTGCTAGTCGATACTTGATAGTCATCGACTTTACTGGTCGATACTCATAGACATAGCGGTCTGCTATCATTGTCTTCGGTAGTCGAAGGCTTTGCAATCGGTTGTCGTAGGCTTCACGATTGGTACTGGTAGACATCATTGTCGGTACCAGTTCTTTAATTCTTATGATCTTCGAGTACCTCGAGTACTCGTGTTAGGCCAGTAGTGTGACTGGCTGGTACGTGATTGTCAGTGATTGGTGAACAGTATTCAGAGGAATAGTGCTCAAAGGATTCGTTACTCGGTAGTCTGAAGGACTTGGTACTCGTAGTTGTAGGCATTGCGATTGGTTCGTGAGTTGTGGTCTGTTCTCGTATGTCTCGAGTATGTGTTGCAATAATGGTCTGATCAGCTGTGCTTGGCGGTTAGACTGGTCGTAATCAGTGGTCTAAGGTAGATTTCTGGAAAGCAATAGATTTTGATGTCATGGCCAATCTGGTTGATCTTGGTGGATAGTTAAGAGTGTGATATGAGTGTGTGGACTAATGACGGTCAAGTTGTGAAGAACTTGTGCTGAGAAAATATTTTCTTTGTAACACCCTAGGACCCACATTACCCTGGGATGCTACTAAATCACTCCACAACTAGCCAATTTATAAGATAAATTAAATTGGCAATAATTACTAATCAAGATAATATAAGCGGAAGCATAAATAACTAAGAAAAACAGAATAGTGATAGCAATTCAATATTTAAAACATCCTCCAACATATTAACCTAAAACATAGTTCACAAATTTAACATTATTAAGATAATGTAAACAAAGCTATGCAAAGGTCTAGAATCCTTTCAACTTTATTACAGCATAAAAATATGATTCATGTGCATCAGTGTGGTGCCGCTCTACCCTTCCCATGCATGCTCGAAGTCCACTTGTAGAGAGGGGGAAACAAGGGTGAGATAAAATCTCAGCAAGCAAACTGTTTAACAGGCTATTCAAACTACAAGCAATTATACATCATCATTTATAATTCCATACAACCACAACCACAATTCATGTCCACAATTATTAAACCACCACAAACTTCCATGAATCATACCTCTTCAATTTCAAATTTAATTGGCATATGAATGCAGTCATTTTATACACAATTAAATGCAAATGAAACATTTAATCTTCCACAAACCACAATAGGTTAATCATCAACATTTTAATCTTCCACAATTACAATGTTTAAATCCTCAACCTCAAATCACCATCAATGACGGTAAAGCATTAACAAATAAATCTTATTTGACTACTTTAAAACCTCAACCACTACCACTACCAAAGGCAATAAAACATATATATGTTTTACTTCAATACTTCATTATTTCTCACATCCATAATTGCTATCAACAATTAATACAAGAGAAAAGAATCTCATGCCACAAACACAACCCTTACCGTACATAAGGGACGAACCCCATTCCACGACCACATCCACAATCCTCATACCACAAATAGCTCACATGAGCCAATTCCACATTACAACTAGAAAGTTGTATATTCACAAAATATCATCACCACAATATATATTGCATATGTATGCAAATGATCTCTCCACAATGCAATGCATATGAATGCTTTCATATTATGCTCCACATCACTCTTTCCACGCGGAATAGGAGGTGCATCGTATTACGACAATATACGATGCTCCCAGCGGGATAAGAGGTGCACCGTATTCTGACAATATACGATCTTTGTGTCGATGCGGTCGCGGCTTGGTGCGGCGACTTCCACATATGCAAATGACATGATATGTCATGAATGATATGATAATTCATAAATCACATTAATCCATCCTCAAGGAGCATTATCATGCTCACAACATATCCATATCCACAAGTTCACCACATGTTTATTTTCATATTTCACATTTACACATTAAGCAAAATTCCACATGACTACTAGCAGTTTATCAACATATCAATTGATCAATACTTGCTATCATCACCACATTTAAAATATCATGCAATCATGGCATAATGTATCAAATTACGATAATAATGTAAATTGCAAGTAGAAGGAATAACAAGTTAAACAGTAGCAACCACCGCTACATTTACTTGCCTCGACCGACGAAGCGAAGCACATTCAAGAGCGCTTCGGGACAAGACCACCTGTCCAAAAGGCAACTCTCAGCACATAGCTACAGCATACAAACACGATTAAAATAATTAAAGGCGTCGCTAGAACCCCGAACCCGCATACACTTCTCTCCGCTCAACAATTCAGTAAATTATACACTGCAGCAGCATTGCTTAATATTTTCGTATCTTTAAAAATATTGATCCAATTACAGCAAATGATACCTCTGGATTCAACACTTAAAAGCCTACATTTTTCATGTTGAACACATATTTTTATTTTGATCACAGCTAGGTGTAATTTAATGCCCAAAATAGAGGAAGATCTCTGTTCTGGCAAACGGGACAACAGCATTCAAATGCGTCCCAGCAATAGTACAAGGGTCTAAAAATTCTGAATTTTCTACAGAAGCTAGAATACCAGATTCTCTACAACTTTCTAAATTACGGCTATGATCATAAAAATCATTTACTACCTCAAATTCATAGATTAATGTCGGTCTGTACCAATCTGCTCGCCTGACGAACAACAGTATTCCCGACCCTGTAACTCCCAGATCCCACGGCCAAAAATTCCGAAAAGAATAAAAGAGACGCGTCTGGAAGTCCTCTACAACTTTCCTTTTGGGAGAGTCTACAGGAAAAATCGTTTACTAGGTTAAAACCGCGCGAACAGATGCACTGCGCGAATCAATCCACAGGCAGACAACATCTAATCTCTAATCGGGCAATTAATCTATTAACTACCTTCAAAATCCGTGCCAAGAACCCTAATTACTCCATAAAACAGAGGGTTTGGGATGGGAAAAAATTACCTAGATGAGGGATCACCCATTTTTTCCTCCTCTTCTTCTTCTCCTTCCTTCTCTTCTCCTTCTTCTCCTTCTCCTTCCTCTCTTCCCTTTCTTTTCTTCCTTGGCACCAATGGCAGCAGCAGGGGAGGGGAGGCGCCCAAAAGGGTGGAGAGGGGGGTGGTGGCTGGAAAGGGGAGGAGAGGGGCCCTAGGGTTAAAAGGGTGGGGGTGCGGTTGGGGGTGGGTGTGCCACCCCTTGGGCCTTGGCCCAAGGCGGTCGGCCCACTCCCCAGGCAGCCCACTCTGAATTTTTAAAATAATTTTTAATATATTTTATTCCTTTTCAATTGTTCTACAATTTTATTTTTTCCCTTCCCGCGATTTGCCGAAAAACCGGCGACTCCGCGACTGTTTTAAAAACTTACGCCGTAACGATGTTCGGGATATTACATTTTTGATCGTGGTCGGTGATGAGGAGGACCAAGACTAGGATAGGGAGATCTGTGGTCTAGACGGTCGAGGATGTCACGTGAGATGGTCGTGCTCACACTGGAGCACATTGACATCAGAGATGGATGATGTGTGATGAAGATACGAGAGGTAAGGTCCTGGAGGATTCGTCACGTGATGAGTTAGGACTTGTGGATATAGTCCATAACTGAGAAGATCGAGGGTTTGAATAAAGCCCATGTTCGGAAGGGTTTCGGATCCCTTAGTTTTCAGAAGAGATAAAGTTTTGAGTTCGTGTTTAAGATAGACATGATTTATGAAAAGGTGCTAGTGTTTGCAGGTGGAACAAAGTGTACGACTACATGTGAAAGTGAACAAGAGGTTCTACTTCTGGATTGATGATTTTGGGTACGTTTAATCTAGTCAAAGATCGAGGTTGAGCAATCACTCGAGTGGTTGAGCGAGCGATCGATCGAGATCTTCATCGAGCGATAGGAGATCGAAAAAGTGAAGGCAATCATTTATCCTCCTCTTATTGCGCCATACGATCCTACAAGTGGTATTAGAGCAAGGTTGCAATAGCATCAGATCTAGATCGGTTTTCATCTAAGCCACCATTTTTTGATAGATCAAACTATCTCTATTGGAAAACCCGGCATGGAGGTCTTTGTTCAAGCACAAGGTAATTCTATCTGGTAAAAAGTTGAAAATACATATGAAGTGTCTCTTGTTATTACAACTGAAAATACCTCTGAAATTGAAGCAAATGCTAACGCTACAAATATTTTATTGCAAGGTATAAGTAGAAACGAGTTTGTTAGAATTGCTCATCTCAAATCTGCAAATAAAATTTGGATCACTCTAGCTGATTATCATGAAGGATCTAAATCTGTTAAAGGTGCGCGTCAGAATCAATTCAAAAAAGAGTACTCAAAATTTGAGATGAAACCTGAAGAATCAGTAGATGCTTTTTGTTATTGCTTCAATAAAATTGTTAGTGATTTGCAATTTGTCGATATTACATATCCTGATTCTGACAATGCTCGTCAAATTTTGAATGCTCTTGATATGTCTATTTGGAATATGTTAGTCACTACTATGAATCACTCTATTAGCATGGAAACACTTACCTTGAATGATCTTTACTCCAAGATGAAAACACATGAAATTTATGTGTTGACCAGGATAAATAAGTCTAACTCTTTGGGTTTAGTGACTAACCAGGCTAACAAGTTTTCTAGTTCCTCTATTGTTCCCTTATCTGCTTTGTGCTCTATTTCAGATGAACAATTAGAGGAGATTCCAGAAGAGCAGCTTGTACTTCTTTCCAACATGGTGACTAAGACAATCAATAACTTCAGAATAAGGCGGAGAGGAGGTTCTATCATATGCTATGAATGTGGTGAGTTTAATCACATAAGTTTAATTGCCCCAAACTAAAGAGAAAGGAAGTCAATGATGACAAGGCACCAACTCATCGCTTTCAACTCAAGACTGCTCTGAGCAAGAAGCACAACTATTGAAAGGCGGTCAACAAAGTCATTTTGGCATTTGAGGATATTGATTTGAGCGATGTTGATTCTGCAAGTGATGAGGAGGACAATGGCAAGAAGGTAAAGGAGGTGGACTTTACAGGATGTGCTTTATGGAAAATAGTGAGGAGCTCGACAGTGATAATCTCTACAGTGATCCTAATGAGGTAAAACATCCTTACACAGATTTATCTCGTGCTGTGCTTATATTAACAAAGGAGCTCAAGAAATATAAAAAGAAAGTTAAAAACCATGATTTCATTGTTGAGAGATTAAATTCTGAAATTAATAGACTTATATCATCTATTTCTAATGATGAGTTATGTGAGTCATGTCAAGTTTTACATTCTGAGTTGGAATCTGCTAGAAAAGTTAATGCATCAAACATGGTTCAAATTAGTGATGTAACTGCTGTACTTGAGGAATGGAAATTGGCTCATGATTCTTGTGATGACAAATTAAAACATGCAAATGATGAAATTGATAAGCTCAAGTCTAGCTCTTCTACATGTTTAGAGTCAAGTATTTCAAATGCTCAATCTAAAATTTGCTCTAATTGTGAATTACTGAAAGCTAGAATTAATTCATCTCGAGAATCAATTCAATAGATGCTTTATAATAAGACCCTTTCTTGCTCTAATTGTTAAAAGCTTAACACAAAAATAGAAGTTTTGACTAGACAACTTAACGAGTTTGCTGAGATGGAAAAATTGGCTCAGTCTAGTGCTTCCAAGCATTCGATGGTAGAATCTGTTAAGTGCACATCTTGTTCTTCACTGGCTAAAGAGAATGAGTTCCTTCAAAACACTTTAGAGAGGTTTTCTTTTAGCAAGAAGAATTTGAATATGATCATGGACAAGTCAAAAACTAGTGTGAAAAATTATGGTCTAGGATTTAATTTTGTTGAGCTTTATTTGACACGAGAAATCGCTCATGGATTTCTTGCCCCGGGGTATAAGATGCAGGCATGCTAGTGTACTAAAGTACACAAAAATAAACACAAAAAGGATAGGGAAAACATGCATTTTTTCATTCATTTGAGAATAACAAAATTACAAGTTCCCTTTACATGATTGCGCTTCGTAGCCTTGCTTTGTATAGGAGACCTAACTTAGGCATTCTATAAATGTGGGCATTGGCATTATCCATAGCTTTATTAGTCTATGGGGCCGTTGATAGCGTAGCCTTTGCATTGCCCATGCCCACCCATGTAGTCGACCTCGTCGGTATCAAATGACACATGAAACAAAGGTGGTTAAAAATGTGTATGATTCACACCAAGCATGCCTGATCTGATGATACGGTAGTAGGATCAGTGTAGTAGCCATACTTTAATTCGATTGTCGGGGTTTTCACGCAGGCGGGATGCGGGTCCGATGTCGACATGGCCGATAGTGATAGATGGGAAGACTCCTCGAAAGCCGGAAAGCCATCGCCTCGGGAGTGATTGGTAGTTGAGAGCCGAAAACCATTAGCATCTGGAACTAGTAGTCAAAAGCCGATTGCCATCGGCAATCGGAAATAGCCGGTAGTCGAAGGTCATCGGTGGTTGAAACCTATCGGAAGATGTCTACGGTCGAAAGTTAGTGTGGTCGAAACCCATCAGAAGATGTGTGTGGTTGAAAGCCAGCATGGTTGAAACCCATCGAAAAATGCCTGTGGTCGAAATCCACGGTGGTCAAAATCCATCGGAAGTAGTCCATGGTCGAAAGCTAGTGTGGTCGATACCCATCAGAAGATGTCCGTGGTCGCAACACATGCAGGTCGAAGTTGTAGTCGTAGAACAGGGTAGCACCTTGACCGAAGAGAGACTGTAGCACCATTCTCGCAGTCGTACTCGCAGGAGTACTGTACCACACGGTCATGATCACTATAGCACTTGTGCTCGAAGTCATGCTCATAGGCACTATAGCACACTGATCTAAGATTATACTCAGAGAGTACTGCAGCGTACCGTTCAAGAATGTACCGTAGCACACCAGTGAAAAGCACTATAGCACCATGGTCGTAGTCATGCTTGTGGGCACTGTATCACTCTGGTCAAAGATCACTAAAGCACCGTGGTCGTAGGGAGCACTTGCAGAGTAATGTAGCACCTTAGTTGTAGGGAGTACTCGTTGGAGTACTGTAGCATCATAGTCGAGTGGAGCACGCGTAGAACATTGTAGCACCGTGGTCGAGGGGTACTCATTGGAGTACTTTAGCAGCATGGTCGAACGGAGCACTCATTGGAGTACTGTAACCCGTGGTCAAATGGGTACTTGTTGGAGTTCTATAGCAGTATGGTCGAATAGAGCACTCATTGGAGTATTGTAACACCGTGATTGAATGGGTACTCATTGGAGTACTATAACGCCGTGGTCGAACGGAGCACTTGTTGGAGTACTGTAATGCCATGGTCGAATGGGTACTCGTTGGAGTACTGTAGCTACCGACCATTGCTCATGGTCGTAGAGCATACTCGTAAAAGTATTGTAGCAGACTTGGTCAAAGACCACTATAGTACCGTGGTCGGTAGTCGTAAGTCGGAAGCTACCGACCATCCCAACAACCTCCAAGGGACCCATATTCATGGTTACCCTCACCTCCACAGCCACCCAGCCACCAAGCATGGCTGCTCGCTTATGTCGCCCCTACTCCAGCCGAACCAGAGGACCCCTTGTTTCTCTCTTTCTCTCTCTCTCAAATGACTGGTGGGCCCAACCAGTTGAGAAGTATAGCTAATGCTTGCAAGTCTCTTGTATCTCTTCAAATACATGAATAATTTATTATATTCATGTTTAAGAAATGTTCAATTCCACAATCTAGCAAGTTATGATCTGTAAATAATAATAGAAATGATAAGGGAATTACAATAAGAGTTCATGCAAACTAAAAAGATTTAATCCTGATTAATTTCATGACAATTAAGAAAATGGCAATAAAAATAATTAATGTAACAATTTGGATAAATATATGATAATTTTCACACTTTAAATAATGATGATTTAATCTACCTTGCCTAACGAGATTATCTCTCGAAAACAATTTGCATGCCGCATATAATATCAAGTGTGGTTTTCTCATCTCTAAAATCATGAGAACTCTCTTTTGAAAATTTCTTAGAATAATTATTGGTAAAGTCTCCAAAATTTACCTGTAAAATGCCAAGATTTAAATCAAGGAATGCCTTATAATTGTTTAAAACCTTCTGGGGCATCAATAATCCTTATCTTAGACCCTATCACTAATCAAATGGTTCTTAGAATCAATTGTAAGCCACTAATATTTATCTTAATCCCGCATCTTGCAAAAAGATACATAAAATAACTCTACTTATGCAAATAAAATCCTCAATTAAAGAATCTTACTAAAATGCAATTTTGCCTGATTAGTAATCACCCAATCGTTATCTCAGGATTCAAATCTGCCTTAATAATTGAGAATAATTACTAATGCAAGAAATGACTTTATCAAGAAAACCTGTGCAAAGTTGTTAACAAAGTTATTAATTAGCCAACTAATCAACCTGTACATGATAACAAGTGATTAACGGACCAACTCTATACCTTAATGGAATTAATTATTCAATTATTTTGCAGTTGCAATCTCAGATAATATTACATCTTGAAATATCAAGTTAATTCAACCAATTAAAATTTTGCTCATCATATTATGGAAACCTCATCCTAAAATCCCTAAGTTTTAATGCTCATTATTCTGTTAATCTCTCATATATCCTTATGTCTATCCTGACTTATGGAGCTTCCTTGATAAATATAAATCAATAAAAAAAGTTACCAAGTAAAAGATCGAGCCCTAGCATTTCCCAATCGGCTATGTCTGACCACCTTTTTTCCAAAGCAGAATATTCCTGTTCATTTACCTTTGATCCCTCCTGATACTAATTTTCCCTCACGGTAAAGTTTCTCAACCACCTCCTTATGCCCAAGTCTTTTACCTCCGTGCCTACTTCACACTCGCTAAATCCTCTCTCAAATCTCAATTAGAGCCAAACTTAATCAAGCACAATTAAATCTATTTGAACTTTTCAAGTTATTTGGATTTATTTCGTCTTTTGTTTGTTTGCTGTGTATTAGAATTTGAAGTCTCAAAGAAGCGACAAGTTCGAGTGAGATCAAGATTTGAGTAAAAAGAAGAAGACCGAAAGATTCAAGACTACTGACTGAGCAGGCTTTGAACTAGATCAAGATCGTGATAAACCAAGCAAGGCAAGTCATCACTTTGAATATATTGATCCTACAGTTTATGCAAAAATTATGTTCCTTTAAATTATCAAAGTGCATGCCTAATTTACTATGCAAATGTATGTTAAACCTTAAGGTAGCTACATGCCCACTTGATGCTATATTATTTTTAATATGTCATTCCTTAACACTTGAAATACATGATCCTTGTCACCCTAGATGTTAATGATACCTTTACTATCTATAAGTCATAATTAATGACATGCTAGTCTTAGCAAGTTCAGGGCATTAAATTGCCCTGCTCATTATTCATCAAACATGAAAGCTTATTTTGGTACAGTTATGGGATGTAAGTGACTAATAGTTTGTATAACTCAATTTATGCTTCTCGAAACCCCTACAAACTTTCTATACCTGTCTGGGCGGATGGTAAGAGAGGTTGGTGTGGATGTAACACAAGAATTTGTGGTTTGTGGTATGCACCGTCCAGACAAATTAAGGACTTAATCTTGTGATGGCCTCCTCATGTAAAATAATACAACCACAAGCTGGCAAAGTGTAAGCTTGGCTGAAAATTTCCTAGACCACCCGAAGTCATCTCACAGGTAGGGGAAATGAGGGAACTTGCAAGATGATAGTGAAGGTCCGGCCTAAATAGGACACCAAGTAGAGGGTGATGTTTGCTAGATAGAGTGGCATTGCGGAGAGGGGAGTTTCTTGATGGAACATCCCACATAACCTATGGGACCCACCATGTGTGGGAGCAGCCCATAGGGGTGAGATGCAGGGGGCGAGGTATTGTAAAGGCCTCATGACAATATCTCGATCTACATGACCAAGGAATCAAGTAGACCCGTCAAGTTGATTGTCTCTTGTGAGTAAATATGTACAAACTTGTCGGGACCCCAGATTTCTGAATCCGGACCCTCTGTGTATTACAACACTAGTCCGAGATCAGCTAGTGCACACAGTCAAACAGTGATGATTACATAACCAACAACGCTTTATTACAATAATAGAGAGTATAGACCAAAAGGCTTCTTTACACAACTGAGGTTTCAAAACCTCACAAACTCACAAAATACGAAACACAGCGGAAGCAAAAGTAAATCCGGTGAAGACCCATCAATACGCTACATGCAATTGATTGGGGAAGCGCAACCTAGAACTCCAGAAAGCCTTCGTCGTATCCACACGCGAAGTAGTCGTAATCTCCTTCTTAAGCTTCATATTCCTCTAAGTTGATTTTTAGTGCAGCATGTGAGTACAAAAGTACTCCGCAAGTCTTGGAAAAATGCAGTAGATGCAAGGCTTAACAAAGGAGGGTTATATGGTTCTTTTGCACAAAGCAATATTTTATTTCAAATACCATTAAATATTTTCGAAGACATTAATTTAATAAAGTAATTATTTTAATAGAAACTATCAATAATTTTTATAGTGAAGGTTCTATCCACCAACACTAGTTAACAGGCTCCATCCGCCAAGGTTCAGGACTACAGGTTCCATCCACCCGCACTGGCTCCATCCGCTAGGACACAATCCCGAGAGTTCCATCCACTCTCGGGTTCCCAAAACTTTTACTTTAAAATCAAAACCAAAGATCTACCATGTGAATACATTCCTTACCCGCCTTTGACCGTGGGCATGGCTATTTGAATAGTTTAACACTCTACAGAGGATATATAACTTTACCCACAAGAGATAAGTTATCTTAATAGCCAACATGCTTCCTTAGGCATGAGATCCAGACACCACCCGCTGAGGTTTCACCGCTGAAGGGTTAAATCCACCCAGTTAAAAGCCCCCTCTTGCGCCATATGAGTACAGTAAATCCTTGTCCCTCACTGTGAATAACCAGTAAATTCCTGGCACCCACTTTGCACTGGTGGTACCTAAACTAGACTATCATAAGTTAATCAGCTAGGTCGTACCCATATAGACTTGTGGTTGCACGGTTATGCTCAGTCTGGACAAACACAAGCGTCGGTCCTTAATTGACTAGGGCGGAACATACACTTTACAAGTTCTCGTGCTAAATCTGCACCAATCCAAACTTACCATCCGCCCAAGTGTAAAACAACTTTCACCTTTTTATTTTATTTTAAATAGAACAATACCCATCGCCACAAAATTCTGAATACAAAGACTAGTTCAACGAAATATAATTTTTCATTCCCAGTTTACAAAGTTGAAGAGCGGCAGTACCTCTGAGCGGTAGTACCGCTGAGCCGAGCGGTAGTACCTTTGAGCGGTAGTACCTCTCGAGGAGCGGTAGTCCCGCACCCTACAGACCGAAGAACAACAGGCACAGAATCTGACCAAAATCCAAAATACTCACGATTTGCTGCTCTTCTCGGGTCAATTTCAACAGGACATCATCCTAAACACCATATTGACCTCATTGAGAAGAAATTGCAGACAAAGATCAAGCAATCAAGGGAAAATCGGATTTCTTGGAAAAACTAAGCAGGAGAGACCAAAATCCGAAATTTGCAAGATTCTTTGATTCTCGACTCAAGAAAATTTGGGGAAAGTTTAGCAATAAGCTGAGTAGCACTTAGAGCACCAAATCTTAGGGCATCTTAAGATGAGAAACAAGATTCACATCAATACCCTAAGAACATGAACAGAGAGGAAAAACAGGGCTCAAACTGAAACAAAAAGGATTCTTGCGATTCAATCAATTTGCTCTTGGAACAAGCTGACCAAAGGGTCTAGAAATGCAATTCCATCACAGAGCAACCCAGTTTGCTCCCCTCAATAAGAATCAACTCAAAAACACAAAAGCTCAGAAATCAAACAGAGAGCACGAAGGGAGGCATGAACAAAAATAAACTTCAGTGATTTCATTCCCAGAAGCAAGAGGCTCACTAAGGAGTCCCCATACGCGATTACAATCAGAGGAATCATTACAAGATAGCTCAACTCATCTCATCTCCCTCTCTCAACCTCAAGAACACGTATGTACAAGGAGGGGACACAGCCTCTACCTCCCTCACCAGCTCATACCCACTAAAGCAAAAGAGAAGCAAAGCAAAAGCAAAACCCCAAAAGCTTGAAGACCATGCAGGAGACACCCCTCCTTTTATAGCCTCCCACTAATGGGTTTGGTTTTCTCTTTACCCACTAAGCCTCCACCAACTCTAGTGCTTTATCCATAATCCGTCTCCTTTAGTGCAGCTTTGCCTATTCACCAAAACGCCCCTCCTGCACCTTCCGAGAAGCTTCCTCATTCCTTGCCTTGCAAGCCTCGCAGCTACCTCGAGCCCTCGCCGTCTTCGGCACACCTCGACCGTTCTGACCTCGGCACCACCTGCGCCTAGTCCGGTCCTCTGTGCCTCGCCACGACTCCACCTCGACGTCCTGCAGTCATCACAGACAAGAAACACATCTCATAGCACCGCTCGAGATAATGGAATTAACATATGCCCTAATTGCAAAACCACATGAACCAAACTCAAATTTTAAGCGCTCCTTTATTACGATTGCATGCGCAGCGGTAGTACCGCCATTGACAACGCGGTAGTACCGCCAAGTGGTAGTACCGCCGTGTAACTGCAGTAGTTCCATACAGTGGTCTGAAACATCGTGACATAGCAGCAACACTCCATTTCACAAACTTTTCACCATACGTGTCAATTACTCATCACAAGCATGGGAGCACCTCTCACATGGTCTCTCAATCTCTCCCTTGATGAGTGTATTGACAAACACCGAAAAAGCGCAAAGTTGAGTTTGTTTGAACAAGAAAAGAGAGTCAAACATGGTACAAAGGAAATCAAGGAAACTTATAACCATATCGACAGAAGGAACAATAGAGCAACAACAGAAAGAGCAAATTGTTCTTCAAAGCTCTAAAAAGTTCCCAAATGGCTTTTTCTCCGCTATTCTCCCCCTTTTGGATATAAACACATCAAGATGCAAAAGAGAGAATAAGGTCGCATACAAAATGGATGAAATGGCTGAAGTTTGTTTATTTTAAGCATTTAGAGCCATGAGAATTATCCAAAATAACCATAACGGATTACACCAAGCCATAACTCAATAAAAGGCTATCTAGATCATGACAAGATATGTATATGCCAGTTAAACAAAAGAGATGACAATCTGAAATGCAATGCAATTTATGAGCAAGTCATGTCATCAATAAGCAAAGTCTAGCTAGAGACATCCAAGGATGATGTAGGCCATGTCAATTAAGCTAAGCGGAACTAAGAAGCTAATATTGAGTCCAAATAAAGTGATATATGCTCAAGAGTGAAATATTGGTTCAAGTACTTGGTTCTTTTAGTAGCTTAAGCAAATTGAGCATAAATGACATATTTTCTTTGGAAACTAATGGTCATTTCCAACCAATATTTTTATCATGTGCTAGATCTCAAGCCTTATGCGACTACTCCAAGCAAGAAGCTTAAAAAGATAGTCTAGGTCATCTAAAACTCCCCCTGAGTTCATGCCTAGTGCAATGGCAAGCCGTCTCATGAGAAAGAATTGGTGAGATCAGTTTTTTCGCACAAAAGAGATCTTTTGCTTTTAACAGTTGTACTAAATTATGCATCATCAAGAGACTAAAACAGCTCAATCTAAGGCTCAATAGAGATTCAACGCTCAACTCAGCCTATTTGACATGGCATAGATCATAAAAGGATAGCTCAAGAAAGACTAATCTCGAGTGCTAACATGACAAGTTTCAGTTCAAATTGAGCAAGTTTAATTAACTTATTATGGCAAAAGCTAGTTTACACATATGAAGTCAAGATAAATGTAGCAAATAAGCACAAGTCATGGCAAGGTGTAAAGCATTTCAAGCATGTCATAACAGGATAATAATCAAGGCTCAATGTAGTTATATTACAATGCAGAAAATCCAGCTCCCCCTCAACATAAAATGCAACTTTTAGTTCAAGTTGAGTTAGGTTAACATTAAGATCTAGAAGTTCCCAAATGAACTCCGCCTGAACGAAAGCAATAAAAATGAGAAGCTGGCAAAGAAATCAAGGAGGGCAGTCCTTAAAGTATAGATAAGACAAAGAGGAAACTATGGCTCAGACCGACTCTCATCTACCCCCATATGACTCCAGGACTATCAACTGGACATCTAACAGACTAAAGAGCAAACACGTACCATGTCTACCCGAGAGTGGCCCAACCCTCGCTAGAACCTATAAGTAGTGGGTAAGCTCGACCTAGTAAGAAGAGAACCAGCTAATAAGCAGCATCCTATAATCACAAGATAAGAGTAAGAAGTCTAAGCAACTCGGCAAGAGAACCACTCTAACCTATGCTAGAAGGACTAAACCCAATGCACCCGTATGCAATGCAATCAGAAAGGAGTAAGAGCATAATAAATATAGTAAAGCAGTAAAGCACAAGCTCCCCTTCATAACAGTCCATAAGGACAAACCACCCCAAGCTCTCCCCGCAGAGTTTAAAACCGAGAGCTATCCAATGGCTTGGTAAATATGTCAGCTAATTGGTGGTCACTCTCCACAAACTGGAGCACTATGTCACATTCTCTACATGGTCTCGAAGGAAGTGATATCTGATATCGATATGCTTGGTCCGAGAATGCTGCACTGGGTTCTTAGTAATGTTAACCGCAGAAGTGTTATCACAAAAGAGTGGAGCACTGTCGATAACTAACCCAAAGTCTCGCAGAGTCGAGACCATCCAAGCACACAGCTCGACAAAGAATCGGCAGTAGCAACGTACTCGACCTCTGCGGTGGGCATGCAACACGGACTACTTCCTAGAAGACCAAGAAACAAGAGAAGTGCCAATGAATTGGCAAGTGCCAGAAGTGCTCTTCCTATCTATCCTCTGACCAAAGAAAGTCTGCGTCCGAATAGGCTCTGAGGGAAAGACAAGAAGAGGAAGAGTACCAGATACCATAGTCAATGGTAGCTCGAAGGTACCGAAAGATGTGCTTCACCGTCTGGCGGTGAGATACGCGAGGAGAAGCCTGAAATCGAGCACACAGACACACGGAGAAGTGTATATCCGGTCTCGAGGCAGTGAGGTATAAGACGGAGCCAATCATGCTGCGATACTCCTTTTGATCAACTGGCTCGCCATCCTCATCTGGGTCGAGAGAAGCTGTAGAAGCCATCGGAGTTGACACCGGCTTACCATCACTCATGTCAAAGCGTCTCAAGAGGTCACGAGTGTACTTGCCATGATGCAAGAAAGTACCCTCCCGAGTCTGCTTGATCTGGAAGCTAAGGAAGAAGGTCAACTCACCCATCATGCTCATCTCAAACTCGGTGCTCATGACATCCGAGAACTGTAAAACCATAGCATGAGAAGAGCCGCCAAAGATAATGTCATCGACATAAATCTGGACGAGCAGAAAGTCAGTGCCATGTCTACGAATGAACAATGTCTTATCCACCTTACCCATCTCAAAACCATGACTCAACAGATAGGACTTAAGCCTGTCATACCAATCTCTAGGAGCCTGCTTAAATCCATACAAGGCTTTGGAAAGCTTGTAGACATGGTTTGGGTATTGGGGTTCTCAAAACCTGGAGGCTGTCTCAGATAGACTTCTTCCTCAATAAACCCATTGAGGAAGGCACTCTTGACATCCATCTAGTAAAGCTTGAAACTTTTAGAAGCCGCAAAAGCAACCAGGATTCTAATGACCTCAAGTCTAGCTACAGGGGCAAAGGTCTCCTCGAAATCTAGACCCTCAACATGGGAGAACCCCTTAGCTACCAGTCTAGCCTTGTTTCGAATGACTAACCCCTCCTCACTCTGCTTGTTCTTGAACACCCACTTGGTCCCAATGACATTGTGACCTCGAGGGGGCTCTACAAGCGACCAGACCTTGTTTCTCTCGAAATTCTCTAACTCTTCATGCATAGCATTGACCCAAGATTCGTCAGAGAGAGCATGATAAACGTCCTTGGGCTCGAATGAGGCAACAAAGGCAGAATGGAGCGAGAAAAGAGACATGCCGATTTTGAGCAGTGACTCGCTCAAAAGGTCTCCAATAATCTGCTCAGAAGGATGGTCTTTTTGAATGTATCTAGGAGGTCCAGGATGAGATGAAGAAGTGGCCTCTACCTCATGTGCTGATGAGGTAGGAACAGAGCCACCAGCTCCAGAAGACGTGGAAGGAATGGGCTGATCTCCCTAAGGTACTGTGGAAGAAGGAAGCTCCACAGGGGGAGGAAGAACTGGATCGGTTACACCACCCTCATCTCCATCTTCCTCATCATCCACGAAGATGGTCTCACATCGCTCTCATCGAACACGAGATATCGGGCCTAGTCCCCAGACTGGCCTCATCAAAAGTCACCTCACAGGTTTCTACCATTTTACTAGACTCGCAGTTCCAGACCCTATAAGCTTGCGAAGAAGTCGAGTAGCCTAGAAAGATCCCATCACAAGAGCGTGACTCGAACTTATTTAGATTCCCAGACTTCAAAATAAAGCACTTGCAACCAAACACACGAAAATGAGAGACGCTGGGCTTTCGCCCATATCTCATCTCATAAGAAGTGCGGTGCAAGTGTGCCCTGAGAAAAACTCGATTTGAGACATGGCACGCGGTAGCATAGCCTCAGCCCAAAACTTCTGTGGTGTAGAGTACTCATCAAGCATCGTCCTGGCCATCTCGACCAAGGTACGGTTCTTTCTCTCCACGATGCCATTTTGTTGTGGGACGTGCGGAGAGGAGAACTGATGCTCTACACCTGTCTCAACACAGAACCTCTCAAAGTAGGAATTCTTGAACTCCGTGCCATTATCATTGCGGATCACTCGTAAGGCACTAGGGAGCTCAACAGAAAGCCTACTGAAAAGACCTCGAAAATATGAAAACGTCTCATCCTTCGAGGCTAAGAAAAATACCCAAGAATACCTTGAGAAGTCATCGACCACGACAAGGACATAGCACTTCCTCCACCGACCGCACTTTCGAGTGGTCCAGCGGTGTCCATATAGAGCGGTGTCACGATGCATCGGTCATAGTCACTTGGACCAAGGATGAGAAGCGACAACCATCTTCTGTGTAGGCATGGAGCACAAACAAGATCTTTGATCATCTTGAGTTATCGTGGCCGCTAACTCGGGTCAAATGGTCAAACCTCATATGACCAAGTCTCCTATGCCAGAAGGAAAGGTCGCGAGATTCAGAAGCAACTAAACACCTGAGAGGATCACCGGAAGACTCGGAAAAATCAGCACGACAGATCCTCCCAAAGCGAAAATCCATAAACCGGACTACAGAAGAATCAAGAATTTTGCAATTGTTTTCTTAAAGCTCACCTTAAAGCCGTCATCGGTACGCTGAAAAACGGAAAGCAAATTATACTGCAACTTACTAACCATGGCAACATCTTTTAAAATAAAAGACTCATTAACGCGCACTGTACCTTTGGCGATGACCTGGAGCACGGGCAAGGAAAGAAAACCAACGGGAGTCTCCGGTCATGTGTCGTGAACACCCGAGTCACGAGCCAAACCTTTCCTTCCCCCGCCTTGGTGAACCCGAGTCAAGCAGAGTAGAGTCTCGATCTTGGGTAAATCAAGAGTGATTTTGGTACCCAATCTTGAGTAACACGTCGGCGATGAAGTAGTCAAGCACGGTGACCTCTATCTACCCTCGCTCTGTCACTCAACAAGCGAGGAGGGTCCGTGAGCAAACCCGCTGTTGTTGGGCTTGATCGCTCTGAGAGGAGCGAGTCAAGACATCAGCAACATGCTGATCACGCCGCGGGTAGCCATCTCGACGAGGAAAACGAGATCTACCCTCAGAACGGCGGAAGTCACGACCAAAGGGAGCATGAGGACGAAAACCAGAAAACTCAGAAAAGCAAGCTCTCGATGCTGCCCAAACCCCTCAACAGGAGCAAACCTAGACCTCGTGTTGGTTTTAGGTGCACTCAGGGTCTGGAGCTGACCCTGAATACGCCTAAGAGACTCAACACGGTCTCTCCACGCGATCTTGGTGCGCCTCAAGCATCGATCTATCAAATGCCAATCCTTCTGACAGAAGGTGCAGTGATACTTCACCTTCTGAGAGGTGGAAGTAGCACGAGCAGGCTTCACCTTCTGAGAGGCCAAAGTAGCAGGTGGAATCACCTTGCTGTCAGAAATCCCCTGGACAAAGCCCGCTGACTTAAATTTGACTTTTTCGGTCCTGGGCTTGACCTCGATCACACCTGCGGCTATGGGTCTGAACACGGCAGGTGGATGCTTCCTCA
This sequence comes from Bonia amplexicaulis, assembly GCA_036346245.1. NCBI lineage: Eukaryota > Viridiplantae > Streptophyta > Magnoliopsida > Poales > Poaceae > Bonia > Bonia amplexicaulis. The sequence goes on along the minus strand of CM070746.1, from coordinate 1,490,006 downwards.
CATCCTCTAGAAAATCATATCCTAGACCTTGATTGAATTTCCAAATCTTTGATTCGTCTGGAATAAGATTCAGCTTCTTCTTGCCGCCTACAACCTCTCGAGAGTGTTCATAAGGTACTGACACTCCCGAAAGAGAGAGGTGCAAGAAGATCAGGGGGAAGAAGAGACAGCGAAGGTAAGGGAGCAGAAGACGAACCAATAGTAGAGGAAAGAATGGCTTGTGCGCGCACAGTCGACTCTGAGGGGACAGTCCTACTACTAGCCAGTTGGTTTACGTTGCTAAGCGTCTCTACCTTACCTGGGGCTCCTCCCTCTTCCCAGCAATCACATTACAAGCAGAAAGTGGCTACTCTAGAAGGTCCTTAGTTAGCTTCACACATTTTTCATCCAATGCAATCAAGTCAGATTTTAGTTTGTTACAGTTCATGCATGGTGAGCTAACAGGGTCCTTAGAAGCATACTGAGCCAATCTGTTATTGTCATCAACTAGTTCTTGAAACTGTTTGGAGACAGATTCAAGTTCAGTAGTAAGCTTAGGACAATTCACACATGAAGCAATAGGCTCAAGAAGAAAAGTTTGTAATTCAATAATTTTATGATCTGCCCGTTTTAGGTTCATCTTCAAATTATTGTAATTTTCACAAGACTTGGGCAGATCCAGAAGCATGGTATAAAGACCTCTAACAGCGTTGTCCTTATCCTCACATGAGGTGCAAGCAACAGTCTCAACAGTAATAGATGAAATAGAAGCAACCCTACTCATCTCTAGTTCAGCCAAGAGACTAATGTTCTTGATGAGGACATCACTTATTCGGATATACACAACACTCCTCCACTTGATATTCAAGGACCAATCACTAGAGCTCACTCCCGACAATTGAATTTACAGGTGAGCTCGTTCCTAAGTACTTCTTTTTGTTCATTTGAGAATCGATTGCTACCTAATGATTTAATTATGATTAGGAACCATGGAGAGGATCAGGAAGTACTTGGAGAAGGGCTACGAGGCGCACAAGGCCATCAAGGGCGGACGAATCATGTTGGATATCCAACTCAATCCGACTTGAATCCAATTCGGAGTCCAGGATCAAACGCACTAAAACGGACGCCCAGATCGTATCGGACTCCGTTTGGACATTCCACATATGTATGGAAAGCTGAGAAGACGACCTTTCCAATGGCTCTGGTCCCATGTCAAAATTCCTTCTGAGTCAATGGTAATCGTCGAAACAATTAAGCATTCAGAATCTGTCAGGGTGCTGCGCCACCGTCTTTTGGGCCGTTCGGCTTTGTATCGTGTTGGAGTCCATTAAGGATGCGTCCAGGGGTTTTGCACGCCCCTTACTCCTTTATATGCAGCCGCCACCCCCACCATTAGGGTTGGGTTTTGATTAGATTAATTCTGTCTTTGAACAGTTTCATCGTTCATCGGTTTGCGAGACCCCAACTTTCGAGTGCTAAATCAATACATTTGCAATTCAGTTGTGATCTTCCTTGTTCTTGCTTGTGTTCTTGATTCGCAGCGAGGATTAGCCTTCTTGGCGAGGTCAACCGGCTGCGCACGGTTGATAACCCGAGGCGACGGTGCTGCGATTGCGGGGTTTGGGACGTGTTGTTCGAGCGGATCGATTTGTGTCGCGACTCCACCAAATCGAATATATCCAGAACCTGTTGGAAGATCGGGACCCCATTCCTATCAAGTGGTAATCAGAGCTTCAGGTGTTCCTTCAGGTTCGAATTTACCCCACCTTTGTTGTTTTCGTTTTCATCCTAGAGTCATAGGTTATTTCCTGTCTTAGATCTCGTTTAGCCTTTTGCACAATTTGATTCCAGAGTCCGTAGTGTCGAGTTTGTATCCTTAGTCGAGTTGTGTTGCTGGTTTAGATCGTGTTTTGTTTCGGGTTATCTTGCTTCCGCTACCTTTTATACAAACCCTAGTCGGATTGTCTTGCTTCCTACCTCATACAAACCCTAGCCGTCAATTTTGTTTTCCCACCCATATCCCACCCTCTGTTTGAGTCATCCATCGTGTCTCGTGATCGCCCACACCATCCCCACCTTTCCCGAGCTTCCGCCCCAATTTCCACCAATTGCCTCTACCGATTGTAGTTACGGCCTCCACAAAACCATAACTCGGAGGCCCTACTTCAAACGTCCATAACTTTCGCATACGGACTCGAAATCAGGCGATTTTTTTTTTGAAATTGGGTGAAATTAAATTTTACATCCGAATCTCCCCTATTTTGTCAGGTTCGACGAATTTATTTTGCCCAAATTCGGCCTGCAAAATGTAGTACTCGAGCTCCGAAATTTCATCACCGAATTGTTAGCACATTCATCTTTTTTTGGAGGCCACACCTTACATCAGATTGATGTGAAACTTTGTGTGGTTCCTATTCCTGTGCTCTGCTTTGCGAAAAAAATACAAAAAAAATAAAAAGAAAAAAAATTTTGGCACCTAGGATAGTGCTGCGAGTGCTATCTGTGACCAAAAAAAACCGTGACAGAGCACAGTTTTAGGTGACAGAGCTTCATTTGTTTTGTGCTTCTACTGAATTAAGTTTCATTGCCTGGCCGTCCTTGTTGGTGTCCTTGCTTTACTATTCTGTTATTGACTCCTTGTTCTTCATATCATACCTGCTATAGGACACATTTAGACCAGCAACTAGGACCAGTGCTTTGGACGTTTATTCAGCATTACTATTTGTTATTGCTTTGTGTTCCACTAATATATTTGGCCATCCAAGCTCCATATACCTACTTCCGGATAGCACAGTTTTGACCCTTGCAATCGCCGGATCACACTCTCCAGGTATCCTTTGCCTTGCTTTGGTAAGAACACTTGTAAGAGTATTTTCAGAGTATTTCAACATTTTGCATTTATTCGAGTTCTTGTTTTGAGTTTTTGAAGTCAAACTCAATTAAGGAAAATGAAAATCCAGAAGGCAAGAGCCAACTAATTTAAAATTTTAGTTGACCATAATTTGAATCTGAGAATTCAAATTAAATCCCATCTAATTAGTTTAACCAAGAATTCAAATTTTAATCTTTGCTAGCTTTTCCTTTCTTTCTCCCTCTTCGAACTTCCTCCCTATCTCTTGCTCCCTATGTTGGCACCCTACGGCCTCAAGCCGAGCCAGCCCACCCGGATGAAATCCATTACTAGTCACAGCTTTTATTCTAGCCCAATGGCTAAGTCTCCCCATGCTTGACCTGAGGTCCTGGGATCGAAGCCCCAACATCCTACTCCCATTTTCTGTATTTTTACGGAGGGTGCACTGACATGTGGGTCCCACATAAAGTTCTATCATGGAAAAATAAAATAAGCCAACCTTGGAATCGAACCCACGATCTCTCATTCACTAAGGCAGCCCCCCACCACTGGACCAAAGCACAGGTTGCATTAAATGCTCACTTTACTCGCCATTTATCCCTAGTTTTAAGGTTCAAAATTCAAATAGTGCTCCTCCTTCCACACTAGCCTCCCTGCACCGCCCATGGCTCCAACAGTCGGCTCGATTCGGCCATCCTCCACCTTCGTGCTTTGCTGGATAAGCTTCACTAGACCTCCCTTGTGCTCATGCTCTCCTCCGCTTTCTTCCCTTTTCCCTCCATTGTCTCCACATTCACCATCGCCCCGTGTGAGCGCCGCCCGCCCACCATGGCACCCGAGCGCCGCCCGCCCACCATGGCACCCGTCCCACCACAACGCCACCTCCTGTAGCCCCTTACCACTCGGGCATCCCATTTGCCGCCTCCTCCCTTCTTGGTGCCCTTCGCCGCCACCACCGTGCGCCCCTCCCTCCTCCCCTATTCGGCCGAATGGGTCTCCCTCTCCTCTGTTTCCCCTTTTGCTTGGCCCTTCCTTTTTCTTTGCATGACAAGTGGGGCCGGCTGGCTAAATGTCCAATTCTTGCATGCAAGTCTCTATATCCTTTTTTCCATATGATTAAATTTTGAATTTCATGTTTAAGAAAATACTCAAATTAGCAATCGCATAAAATATGATTTGTCATTAATATTAGGAATTAGAATTTAATTATGAGATTAAGTTAAAATGGTTTGTGCAAATTAAAAATATTTACCCTGATTGATTTCATGTCCACTGAGAATTAGCAAGATAAGGGAGAATAATGATTTAATTATGACATTAGAATAAAGTTTTTAAGTAAGATTATTATAAATTTAATCCTACTTAATTGCATGTCAACAAGAAATGGCAAGTTAATTATCATGAAAATAATTAATATATGAATTTAAAATTTGCATATTAACATGAATTGAAATTTTACAGCCGAACAAAGATAATAATTATGCTAGTCAATGATCCTACCACACCTTTAAGTCCGGATGTAAAATTATCATTTGCAAGTTAAAAATATTTATTGTAGCAAAATTTTGCCACATGAATTAATAAATATCATTTGCTTACCTCAAAATCATGAGGCCCTTCTTTTAATTAATGCTTAAAATAATTTTATTAAATCATTTAAAGTTAAGTCTCCAATATTTATCTGTAAATTGCTAAGATTTAAACTAAAGATTTCCTTGTCTATGATTAAGGAAATTCTTAAGTGTGACCAAGGAGTCATTAATCTGTATTTCAAATCCAACTCTAATCATATGACCCTAAAAAATGAATTCTGAGCCACTAATATTTATCTTGAATCCAAACCTTGCAAAAAGATGCATAAAATGATGTCATTTCATACAAAGAACATCTTCAATTAAAGAGTCCCACTAAATTTCAATCCTACCAATTTACTAATCATCCGATCATTATCTCCGGATTTAAATTCACCAATGATAATTAGTACACATATAACTCAGTACAATCTTAAAAGAGGACCCAGTTAAAAACTCCTTGCCCAATAAAACGCGGGTCATTGATCATTATTAACAAAATTGTTAATCAGCCAAATAATCAACTTTGTGCATAATAACAATTGGGTAAATGACCAACTCTACACTTTAATTAACTTACTAAAATATTGATTCCATAAATCGGTAGTTGCAATTTCACATAATTCGAATCATAAATTATCAAGTTAACTCAACCAATTCACATTATCTGCATCACATGTAAAACTTGTATCCTAAATCACCAAGTTTTATCATTTGATAACTAATACCCAGTATCCCGGATAATCTCTCCTATCTATCTGTAAGTCTTGCCCAACATATGAAACTTCCTTAATAAATATAAATTAAATAAAGAAGCTATTAAATTAAAGATCGAGCCTTAGTATCTTGCATTCAGCTATGTATAGCCATGCTCCAATCTAAAGTGCAATATTCTCATGAGTATGTCTTCAACATCAATCATTCTTTTGTCTTCCCAATGAAGCTACTCTGTCGCCTTGCTTTCACTCAAAATTCATGTGAATCTGTCTCTATTCTACAACTCGCTAAATCTTCTCTCTATCCTCGATCATAACAAAATATAACTAAGACCAATTAAATATATTTAAGTGTTGGAAGTTATTAGATTTATTTTGCTTTTCGTTCGTTTGTCACGTAATTAAAAGCTGAAGTCTCGAAGGAGTGACAAGTTCAAGCAGGATCAAGATTCGAGTAGAGACGAAGACCAGGAATTCAAAACCACTGACTGAGATGGCTTTGAGTAAGATCAAGACCATGGTAAACTAAGCAAGGCAAGTCATTACTTTGATCATATTGACCCTACATTTTATGAAAAAATTATATTCCTTTAAATTAGCAAAAAATTTGCATGCTTAATTTTAATATACAAACATATGTCAATCTTTAAGGTAGATACATGCCCAATTGACCTCATATTATTATTAATATGCCATTCATTGACACCTTAAATACCTGATCCTTATCACCCTGGACATTAATGGTAATCTTACTAGCTATAAATTGTACTTAAATGCCATCCTAGTCTTTTCTAAGACCAAGGCATTAATTTGCCCTAGTCTTCATTCTTTAAACATGACAAAATTGTTTTGGGATAGTCATAGGATGTATGTAGCTGACATTTTGAGGCAACTTAATTTATGCTCCTCAAACCCCTAAAAACTTACAATACCTGTCTGTGCATATGGTAAAAAAAGGTTGGTATGGATGGAACATGAGAATCTTTGATTTGTGGTATGAACCGCCCAAATAAATGAAGGAGTTAATCCTGTGATGATCTCCTATTGTAAAATAGTACAACCACAAGTCTGCAAAGTGCAACTAGAACAAATAGGGTTACTCACTACCACAGAAATGGTTATCACAGATAGTTCTAAACCATCATCACAGATGGTCTTCTGAACCATATGAATTTATTTGTCTGTGATAATTAGTAGTTATCACAGATGGTTTGTGAGCCGTCCGTGATAAGCCACAACACAGACGGTTTATATAAAAAACCGTCTATGAAGGATACTATCACAGATGGCTCGAACCAAAAATCGTCTGTGATACTCACACATTACAGACAGTCTAGCTACCAACCGTCTGTAATGGGTGAGTATTACATATGATTGGTATATAGAACCATCTCTGATACTCTCCCATTATAAACTATTGGTAGATAAAACCGTTTGTGAGGTACGAGTATCACAGGTAGTTTTTGGTTCGAGTCGTCTGTGATAGTCCTTCATAAATGATTTATACCACAAAATCGTATATGATAGTTCATTCTATACGTAAAATTGTTTCTATTTTTCAACTATCCTCAGGAAATGTTAGTTATGCCCTTTGAAAATAAGCAAATACAACAGCAAACACAACAGCACATTTCATTTCTATTAAGATTAGAATCCACCATTATAGCGTTACAAGATAACGGGCAGGGTACCCATCTAACACAGTAAGAACATGGCAAGAACACATCTCCTAATCCTATGAACCCAACTCTTAAACATGGCAAGAACATAGAAGAAGCAGAGATCCAAGCAGACAGTAGAACCTCAACCACGCCAATGAGGCCTCTATGCCTAGGCCCTCTCGCCCTAATGCAGTGCGCGAGCTGGATGTCCTTGACGCTCGCCATTGCTGGTGCCGACTTGAGCTCCGTCTTGGTATCCAGCAGCTTCTGTGGCACCTTGCCGCCCATATACTTACTTGCCATCTACTTCGTAAGGGCCATCGGGGTCGGGTCAAGGAGGAGGATGGTGAGGAGGCTGGAGAGATTTTTAGTATAGTAGGTAGGGGATGGGTTTGGGTGAGTATTTATAGGGGAGGGAGAGGTGGGAGTGGAATAATTTTTGGCAGAATCTGTACGGGATGAAGAGGTGGAACTACGATCCGTGGAGTGGGGGTTAGTGGGTTTCTATTGGATGGGATTGGGTTGGAGATAATCGATGCGCCTAGCGGTCAGGGATATAATTATCAAAGACGGTTTAAACCACAAACCGTCTGTGATACATAATTATTACAGATGGTTCTTATTAAAAATTATCTGTGATGAACAGATGGTTCTCATGATATAGAGCAGAAAACAATATATATATATAGCAATAACAGCAATCAAAAACTTACGATCGAATTCAAGGCTAAAATAGCCGATTTGGGAGCAACTGGAGGGTGACGGGCACAATCTAGTTAGTTTTTTGGGTCAACCTCGTCGTTAGCTTTCAAACGAGTACAAGAACATCGAAAACGGACACCATATGTGAAAGTTAGGCCTGTTTTACTGAAGGTGCCTTGGAATGGAATCCTACTCGGACTTGAATTCGTCTCGGGTTCAAATTAAAATTGCTATATCTTTCAGTCCCTGGGCAAAACTTGTTGAATTTTTTTGTGAAAGTTTGTGGCTATATGTAGAAGGACACCACCAATGTTTGCTAGATTTGGCATAAATTTGGCACACTTTTCAATTTTTGGGAGGGTAGACACTTTTTGGGAAGTTCTACACGGCAAAATTGGAAAAACAGCCACACTGGATTTGGATTTTAGGAGATTCAATAACTCAAGAAAGGTAAGAGGATTTGGACTTTTAAATGGTTTTTATTGCAACGTCACAGACGATTTTTAACCTGAATCGTCTGTGATAATTGTAGACATCACAAATGGTTCTTGTTAAGAGTTTGTAACATCCTGATTTTCAGAGCCTTTTTGAAGTTTTTAAAATAAAATTCACCAGTTGGATTTTTCTGGAATTAATAAAAGCTTAAGTTGAATTTGATTTAATTAAAAGGATTTAATAAGACTAAATTAAACAGTAACATTTGTTGTAAATATTTTATTTGGGTTCCTTGTGTTTCAAGGAATTTTCTAGAATTTTATGTGATTTTTATGAATTTATTTGATATTTGCTAGTGCTCAAAAGGATTTAGTTGAATTGCTGAAATTAAGAAAATTCCTTAAAATCCCTAAGGACTTTGGGCCGAAACCCTAGCCGGCCCATCTTCTCTTAGCCCAACCTAGTCTGTCACCTACCTGACTCGCCGGATACTCGCCATGTGTCCACCATCCACCGCATCGCTCCGCAGTCGTTCAATTGCCACGCGTTACCCATCCAATGGCGCTAGCACTGTTCTTCGTCTTCCTCATGGACTCTACCGCCGGGTGCGAGGCGAGCCCGTCTCCGCGTCCGCGCATCTCCCCCTAGACTCGGCTTCTGTGCCACCGTGGACTCCTTGAGGTTCGGGTATAAATAGCCGAGCCACTCCCCTCGATCTTCGCATCCCGTAGCTGAGTTCATTATGTGCCCTCAACATCTGTGCCAAGCCGAGCAACATCGTCCCCGCCGTCGTCTCCTGCTCGGGCAGCTGTCGTCTTTGTTGGCGAGGTCGTCTCCACCGTGCATCGTCGTTCGACCAACACTGCCTGTCGAACCATCGCCGGTGAGATTTCACTCTGGTCAGCGCATCTCGCTCGTCCGCTGTTCGCGTCGTCCAACCTAGCCGTGCCATCACCTCGGTTCGCGTGTCGGTTTCCTCAGTTCGTGAGCCACCGTGCATCCCACACCTGCACGTTCGCATCCCTTCGGCTTCTCCGTAGACCCCGTCTACCGTGCGTCGTGCCGCCGACAGCCAGGTATGACTTAAGGTGATGTATACCCATTTCACTAACGTTGTGGAACGTCATAATCCAGTTGTGCTAGATGTTAGGGTATGACTTCCTGCACAACTTATGAAGACCAACCTGGGGTGGGACAAACTTCATATGCATGGCTGACAATGGGGCAAGGTAACTACGAAAAGCCACATGACGGTCACTCGATCCATATGACTCAGCAATCGTGTAGAGATAAGGGTCGATTATCTCTTGTGGGTAAAGATGTGCAGTCTCTATAGAGTATAAACTATTCAAACAGCCATGCCTACGGTCAAGGGCGAACATGGGAACTTTCTTGAGTTATTTCTATTTCAAAACCTTTGTGGGTTGGATAAAAACCTGTCGGAGGGAAGTACTTTGGCTTTGGCTTTCTCCTAGAGGAAAGTACTCTAGTGTTGATAATAAAGTGGATATAACTCTAATAATCAAAATTAGCATTCGGTGGAAGTAACCATGCACTGTAACAAGTAGATGTAACCTACACCGCTATTAGTATTGCATTCATTCAAGCAACTTTAGAAAAAATGATTTAGTTAAAAACTGCTAAGTCTCAGGCGCTTTCCTATTTATTGTTACTTTCAAAATACTGCCCTTTTCAACTAAGGGAACCTCAAGCCTCCCTTGACAGCTTTGCATCAATTATTAATGCATCTTGTGTGGTGGCTTGCTGAGTACCATCATACTCACTCTTGCTCAATTACCATTCAGTCATTAAGAAAGATAAAGTCAAGCCTTGTGTCATCAGAAAGAAACCGACAGAGCTAGAGGACGATGAGGCCTAGCATTAGGTCATGAACCCTAGTTAGCTGCCTATGGGTGTGTCCTAAGGATCCCACCTGTGTGAAGTTTCTGTAGCTGCATTTTGCTATTTTTGGCATGACCGGCCCATGTGTAAGTTATTGCGGTATTATCTATACTTTCGTATGATATATTTTTGATATATAGCAATATAATTGTGATCACTATCTATTGATCTAGGGATAGTGCAGTGGAATCACACAGGAGTGTGGATTGGTAAAATCCGGGTTCGACGCCCACTGTCAGGGTAGTCGTCAAAGGGCCTCCTCCGCTGGTCGTCGCTACCTCTGTTGCAGCTGCACCGGTACACTACTACTCTGGGAGTCCTTCATTGGCTGCCTCTGTTGCAGTTGCGTCGGGCTCGAAGGTTGTGATTCTCTTTTGCTTGGTGGTCAACACTGTCACCTTTTTTGGGGTCAACATATTCTTTAGTGTCAATGTCTCTGCTTTTTTGAGCACCATTGGCTCCAACCACTCTTACCTTAGCTCGTAGCTTCTAAACTGTCCCCACAGATGGTGCCAACTGTTATGGTTACACACTAAATAGTAGGGAAAGAGGGTTACGAGAAGGCCGTGGATAGGTGCTTGTAATCTTACACACCCTAGAGATAGCAATAGAAATCTGTGCTAGTGTCTTGGAAGTTGGTGTTATCTGACCTCTTGCTAAAAAAAAGTGTTCTGCCCTTTCCTCATGGCGCACTAAGGCATGTCCTTATAGCCATGGGGGCTTAGTTATAAAGATATCCCTACCTTTATAGGGGTACACATGTCCATTCTCCTACTTGAAGTTACATAAACACCCATATCTAAGTCTATTTTTCTAGGTGTATATATACCATTTCCCTAGCCTTGTGGGCTTCCATGAAGCTGCCGACTTGTCCTGCTGACGCCGTGGGCCGTTTGGGCCAAGGTGGGGGCCACTCCCCCAACAGATGGGATTGGTTTCCAAGATATATCTCCATCACATACATATCCTTGGTATCCAGCAAGATCAAGAAGGAAATAAGTGATAATCAAAACCAACCAAATCAAGAGCAAATCAACCAAAACAAGAGGGACCTACGAGAAATGAACAAAGTTAATATATTGCTACTTGAGGATGAAAGTCTTACAACCACTCCACCTGGAGGATAAGAGAGCACACCACAACACTTACACTTCTCAAACCCTAACCCTAGAACACTTGGCATCGATGAGGAAAGGTTGGATGGTTAACCAATAAGTCTTAATCCCAAACCATTAAATAGATATGAAACCAGCTCCTATCTAATCCTAATGGATTCTATGCACTTAGCATATATAGAGGAAGCCTATTAACCCCACACAACACTGGTTTTACTCACACACTACACTTATGCACACACTAAACTTATGCATGCTTTTCAAAGCACATAACTCCGAATCTGCTAAATCTTTAGCCTTTAATCCAACTTGATCTACTTAGCTTCTCCTTAACCTAAACTGCTTTCCCATGTGGTCCTTAAGCGCCACGGTTTTGATTCAAGATAGTTTCTGGTATTTTGGTTAACTCTTTCTTCACTCGGTCTACATCTTCCCTTGCATGTAATCACCATACTTGTCACGTGTAGGTGCACCACAGGCTTTCCACGCATCAGCAAGTTCCTCCCGTTCCAATTCCACCAGACCACGCCTCATTGGACTGACCAAGCAACATGGTGCAACATGTCGCTTGAACTTCCCATCAATATTTCCGGCCTTCCTTATGCCATGCTTGAGCTCAGTCATTTCAACTAGCATCAATGATTGTTCTAGGCCTCGGCTCCTCCATGAGAGTTGCCCTAATCCTCACCGTTGACCATAGTTGACTCTAAGTGACCCTGCACATCTAAAGACCAAAAAATTATTTTTAGGCATAAGTTTTTCACAATTTGACCCATGTTAGCTAAAACATACATCATACAACACATATGCACTAACCTAGGTCGAACCAAATCACACCGCAACTCAATTTCTCAAATAATCCAAAATTCGGCGAAGCACCTAGCCCTGCTAGTCCCGGCCAGTCTGATTGTTGGTGGTGGCTAGTAAGACCGCCTGGGCCAATCAGTTTGACCAATCTGGCCGGTCAGACTGGTTAGCTTGAAAAGTACTCCAAATACAGGACTTGCTATCCGGAGGTGTTCATCTACTTTAGTTAGTGCTTTTTCAAATGCAGACTGGGCTAGATGCTCTGATGACAAACGCTCAACTTGTGGCTTTGTTGTCTTCTTTGGAGGTAATCTAGTGTCATGGAGTTCCAGGAAGCAAGCTACTGCATCGCGCTCAAGTATAGAATCAGAGTGTAAATCACTTACTAATACTACGGTAGAAGTATCGTGGATACAATCATTACTCACAGAACTTGGGATATTTCTATCTAGATCACCATCTTTGTGGTGTGACAATCTTGGAGCCACGTATCTCTCAGCAAATCCTGTGTTTCATGCAAAAACAAAACACATAGAAGTTAATTTTCATTTCGTTAGAGAAAATGTGGCATGCAAGCTACTGGACATTCGATTCATATCTTCAGAGGATCAAATAGTAGACATATTTACCAAAACGCTCCCTACTCAGTAGTTTATCAGATTACGACACAATCTCAATCATGATTCACAAATTTGAGATTAAGGGAGGCTGCTAAGATAGTAACAAATATATATAGATAGAAGCTTATCTCTATACATGTAAACCAATTATCCCTAGAGATAGTTTCATGTATATTATTGTTTGATACCATACCCAATATGTACCTACCATGTATTGTATTGCGGATGACTTTTGGCGTGATATATATATATATATATATATATATATATATATATATATATATATATATATATATATATATATATATATATATATATATATATATATATATATATATATATATATATATATGACATCGAATGGGACATCATGGTGTGGGCACCACCTCCACGCTTTGGATTGCTTTTAGATGCGTGCTAGTGCAATGGTACATAATATATTAGGCATGCTAAATCAATCATGGATGAAAAGTCTCAATCACACTAACACGCATCTAAAAGCAATTCAAAGGCAAGGAGACTTGGTGCCCAGTCACCATGGTGCCCTAGTTATATATATGCCTTATGCCTTATGAATATAAGTTTCAAGAGAAAGATCACAAAATCAATCGACATAACATTTTCTTTATTCCATACATATGAAAGTTAAGTTTTCAATGTAGCTTTGGCCATATTGTTCTAACCCCATATTGCTTCTCAAAAACCCTAAAACATGCTTTACCTATCTGGCTGAACGGAAAGAGAGGCTGGTGTGGATATAGCACGAGAATATATAGTTTGTGGTAGCACTGCCCATATAACTTTAAGGACTGAATTTTGTGATGACCTTCCAATATAAAATAGTGTAATTACAAGTCTGAATAGGTACAACCTGATTAACTAATTCGCATCAACCAGTGTGGGTTACGCCATCTAGTGGCACACGATCAATTAAGCGGCTGGAGGCCTTTGATGTGATTACACGGGAGGGATCTTCAAGAGTAGACAGATGTAGCTACATAGTGGTAGAAACCTTAGCGGGTGTGGCCTCGCTGAGGAGATGCAACGTAAAGGCCTCGTTGCGATCTTCTTGATTCACATGTCTAAGAAAATGTGTTAAACATAACAAGTTGATTATCTCTTAGGGTAAGGTGTATAACCTCTACATAGTGAAAACTATTCGAACAGCCATGCCCACAGTTATGGGTGGATATGAGAAGTTACTCGAGTTAGTGTCAATTTCTAAAACTTTATGTGTGGGATGAAAACTCGTCAGGCGAATGTAGCCCTGAATTGATTTACCCTAAGTAGACGTAACCCAGTGATTATATTGGGTGGATGTAACCCTGGTAACAAAACTAGCATACGGCAGAGGTAACCATGCATTGTAACAAGTGGATGTAACCTGCACTACTACTATTATTGCATATTCTTACAATCTTTAAAAACATGATTTAATAAAAATATTAGGTCTCAGGATTTTCCTATAATTGTACCAAAAAATGATGGCATTTTGCTCAAATAAAAGAACATCAAACCCCTTTTGACAGCTTTGCATAAATTATTGTTGCATCTGTGAGGTGACTTGCTGAGTACCTTTGTACTCATCGTTGCATAATTACTAATATTCAGTTAGTAAGAAGGAGAAAACCAAATCCTACGGTTATCTAAAGGTGTTGACAGAGCTGGAAGCCGTTGAGGCTAAGAACTAGGTCGCGAACCCCAGTTGGCTACCTGTGGGTCTATTCTGAGGGTCACACCTGTGTGAAGTTCTGTTTTCCACTATTGCTTTTATTGATTTCGGTCTGATCGGCCCATGAGTAAGTCCACCATTATATTTATGCTTCCGCAAGATATGATTTTGACATACAGTAGTATATCTATGAGTACTATCTACTGATCCAGAGAATAGTGCGATAGAAATAACAGAGGATTCTAGATTAGCAAAATCCTAGTCCAGCAAGTACCTTGACTTGTCATCAAGGGCGGACCCAACGGTGGGTCAGCCGAGGCTAGAGCCCACCCTACTGCTGGCTGAACAGTGGATACCCCCTGAGCACCTACATCCATCTATGGAGGAAATAAGCCATCAAGTCTGGAGGTAGAAAAATACTAGCCCTGTAAGCACCCTCTTCATTAGTCTTGAATCCGCCACTGCTTGTCACCTACTGCCCTAAAACCAGCACTCATGACAACTCTTAATTTTTTTTATAGAATAGGTTCTCCGATTTCCATTAATAGAAACCACAAAAGCTACAAAAGTGTCTTACAGAGCACAGATTAAAGAAACCTTCAGAGCCTCCTGCCACCATTAGCAGGTGCCATACCAACTGATTACAACTGTTAAGGTGCGAGCTACCACCAAACAGATTTTGCAGGTTTTTTTTTATTTCACTCATAGCAAAAGAACACCGCAAATATGCCTTATGAACATATGTTTCAAGAGAGATCACAAAATAGATCGACATAACATTTTCTTTATTTCCATACATACGAAAGTCAAGTTTTCGATGTAGCTTTCGCCATATTGTTCTAACACCATTATTCAGACGAACATAAGGTACACACATACATTCGACACTGCATTGTGGAGTTGAACGTTGGAATGACACATGCATGCTTCGTTTCATCTAAATTCGACTTTTATTTTAGCCGGTATCGATCCAGTATATATAACTTAGGAGACGTTGGAATAGAACTCTTCAATTATGATGCGAACTGCAATTGGGATACGAACCCAATGATCACCTCCATCGTGCCACGCCAAGCTTCCAAACGTGTAGTCGCCTTGAATCTTTCGAGTCGCCTTGAAGGTCACCTTGAAGCTCTGCACCCTGCTCTCCTTGCAGAACACCAACACCGGCGGCTCGACGGACATCTCGACGCCGGCGGGAGGCTGGAAGAAGGCCTTGTACACCGCATTCGGCTGGCCGACGTTGGTGACGGTGCGCACAACGGTCTCAGACATCTTCAGATTAGGAATCGCGATCGATGGGAGGTTCAGGTCTGGTAAAGATGATTTAGGAGCTGTGCAGCTGCCGTTTGAACCTAATCCTCCCATGCAGTTGAAGAAGTTGAGGTAATCCGATGCACTGATGTCGTATATGAGGCCTGGATCAGCTGCCTTGCTTGGATTCACAAACCCTGCTCCGTAGTCAAAAGGATCGGCAATCTTTGCTCGATTTCCATCTGCTTGTATTGGGATCCCATTGTTGTCAGTGGTAAGAGCTGCGAGATAGAATGTTTTGACCAACAATCTCAATAGATGAGTTGTTAATCGGTGCAACAATCTCAACAATGTACAACAAGCGAGGTTCTAAATTGTTAATTACCAGTTGTCATGAGTGCCGATTTCAGTGCAGCAGGTGACCAGTCAGGATGTAGCGATTTGAGCACGGCGACGATCCCGGATACATGAGGGCAAGACATGGATGTTCCAGAATCAAAATGGTAAGAAACACCTAGACCTTTGTAAAGAGGAATCTGCGCTGCAGCAGCTAGAATGGAAACCCCAGGTGCAGCAACATCAGGCTGTCAATTTCGAAGTACAACAGCTATATGTGTTAGTGCCCTGAATAATGTTGGAATGCTGACCAATGCCATAAGAACAAGTAAAAAGGATTAGTATTAATAACTACGAGCTTAATAAATTACCTTGAGAACCCCAGGATAGATAAGGCTAGGCCCCCTAGAAGAGAAAGTTGCTACTTTTGGTGCAGGAACTCCAGTTCCAATCGTTGTTCGAGCAAAATATATCTTTACTTTTGGGCTATCAGAGTACCTGTTATTATTTGCATTGCACGTGAAAGAGCGCTGCTTCAATGCTTTTCTCTCTTATAAAAGTAGCATTAATCTCAATGCAAATAAAGAGATAAGTGACATCTATCAGCTATTTATCATATTTTAAAAATTATACAAATTACTACTGATGAAAGCATAGAACCACCTTCCAAACTTATAATTAGCCCTAAATTAAGAAGAAATGGAGTAAGAAGAGAACTTAAGGAGTGATATCTATCCAAATAAACTTACTGTCTGAGATACTGCAAAATCTGGTTGGAGACCTCGAAGTCGACGGCAACACATGGAAGCGACTTGCATGCAGTTTCCAAGGAACTGATGAGGAGGTCTGTGTTACGCTGTGAGAATATGATTCCTTTGCCTCCTTTTTTGGCCAGAACTGATGCGATCTCGTCGTAGTCGGGGGGTTCTCCAGGCGGGGGGTTGTGCGTGCCGCAGAAGACGACCACCCCCTCTATGGCCACGCCGGTGCTGTTGACGAAGGTTTCGTCGCACGGAGAGGCCTTGAGTTCATGGAACTCGTCGTCGTCATTCGCCCGGCCTTCCATGCCCGCGAACAAGGATTGCCCCTGTAATAATAAGCATGCATCCAGCGATCGTTCATATGGAAATTTTGTTTTATATACACAAAAGAAATGGACACCAATGCAACTAATTAAGTCTCTGTTCTCTTCAGCTTAGCGCTTTCCTGAATAAATAAACGGGGCGATTTCTTCATTATCTTTTTTAAGCAGTTTGCGGCTTACTGATATTCGGTTCATTCGTGTAAGAGCTCACGTTAGAACAAAAAACCATGAGTCACAACCATAAGCTATTTACCGCAGCCTAAATGAAATCAACCTAATATTGATGTGCATACCACAAGCTTCTGGTTGTTCCCGAGAGTGATAGCCGTAGGGAACTGTCGATCAACCGTGGTTGCTGCAACCGTGAGTAGCCATGGTGATGAGTTCTCAACCGTTTGCGCCGTAGGTCCACCATT
Source organism: Bonia amplexicaulis (assembly GCA_036346245.1). Lineage (NCBI taxonomy): Eukaryota > Viridiplantae > Streptophyta > Magnoliopsida > Poales > Poaceae > Bonia > Bonia amplexicaulis. The sequence continues at coordinate 1,472,882 of CM070746.1, read as the reverse complement.
TCCAGCCGAGTACACGACCGTGATGCCGTTCGCGACGACGTGCATCGTGCCCGGATACTCTGCCGGTTGGCCAATGGACAGCGACAGGACGTCAACGCCGTCGTGGATGGCGTCGTCCATGGCTTTCAACATGCTCGCAACGGAGCAATAACCCGCACCCCAACAAACCTTGTAAACGGCTATCCGGGCGTGAGGCGCCCGCCGGGCGTCCGTCCCCGCCACCGCGAAAACTAACGTTGTGGACGATGTTGCCGCCGGCCGTCGAGGCCGTGTGGGTGCCGTGGCCGTTGGCGCCCCCGCGGAACATGAACTCGCCTTTGAACAAGCTTTTGTCGACATCCTCGACGTACCACCGTCTTGCCGATGAGCTTCCGGTTGCGGTTGTGGGGACCGAACCAGCGCCGACCGCGATTCCTTCCATTTCGAAGGAGGGTCCATAGCCGCCATCATCAAGCTCATGACTCGGGCCAAATACCTGAAATACTCCAATGGAATGGTGGTATCTGATTAAAGTTTTAATTGTTTGACTGTATCTGTTCTAAAACGACATTGTCTTTGTTTTGAAATACTCCAAAGGAATGGTGGAATTTATTTATACTCTCAATCAACTAAAATTGCAGCCCCCCTAAAAAAAAAACAACTGTAACTTCAGGTAATTCAGAGTGCAACTAAAGTAACACTTAGTTGCACTCTCAATCATCTGAAATTACAGCCCCCTTCAAAAAAACCAACTGCAATTTTAGTTAATTGAGAGTGCAACTTCAAGTGATTGAGAGATAAAAAAATTTCAGTCGACTTGGTAATAGTCACTCCTAATTTATTTATTCATGAAGCAACCTGTGTCAAGGACACCGATAATGATGCCATCTCCATCTTTTGCTTTTGCGAGTAGCCCGTTTGGCTGGCTGTAGTCCATCCCAAGGAAATCCCAGCTACGAGTCGTATGCGTGCGGCGGATTTCGTTCTTTCTCACGCTCACCACAGCAGGCAGTGCTATATATGTAATGAAAACAACAACCAATTATCCTCTCAATGATTATTATCATGGTGATAATTAAGCAAGCAGCTAGCTATAATTAGATTAGTGCTCCTGTACTTTTTTTTTTGAGAAAGAAGAAGAGTAAAAGAGAATCAGTTACCTTGTATCTTTCTCGCTTGCGATCCTGTGAGCCTTGCAGAAAAACCAGAGAAACCGTATTTGTAGCTGTAGACAATCGACTGGAGCGCCTCCTCCTTGCTTCAAAACCGTAAAATTGCAGCAAATTAATCAGCTTGTGAACTTGTCTGTGCATTACTCTTGGTTGTACAAAGCAGGCTAGAAAGGTACCAAAGGTCATGGAAATCCAGTGTGTTTTGAGGATAATTCAGAGCAGTTTAGGTGAAGAGGAGGATGGATTTGTAACAGGCAGCAGTAATGGATGCAAATGCAGTTCTATCGAATCGCAGAGCACAGGAAATGTGCAGGAAAGGGTTCTAGGATAGGCGCTGGGGAAAAAACACAGGAGATTGTAATACAGAAGTCAGAGTCAAAAATAGCATTTAAGGAAACATATTTCTATAGTGCATTTTGAGGTCGAGAAAACGGAAGCCTCTAATGTGCTTTGAGAAAATAAGTCACAGTCACACTCCAATCTTAACGGCTGGTAACCCTTCCGTAACGAGTTGTTTCCCTGCCTGCCTGCCCGCGACGGCGGCCGGCACTCACGGCGGCGGCGGCGCTCGGTACCCGCGATGGAGGGCTCGCCGCTCCACGGATGACCACTACGCCTCCTCCCACTAATTGCCCGCCATCTCCGTCCACTCACCATCTCGCCGGCGCCAGACTCCGTTGCTCGCTCCCTGCTGGCTCCGTCTTGGCTGCATCGTCGCGTCGATGGCGTTGTGGAGTCACGGAGAGGAGGAAGTTGTAATACCACCAAAATGCAAAGGTAGGAAATGCATGGAATGAAAGCAATCTATGGGAGAATAAGAGGGATAAAGAAGAGTTTTGCCATCAGATCCACCGGCTTTTAGAATACCGAATAAATAACGCTCGCAGAGATTCCCGGACTGCCTAGGGAGGGTCGGCACCGTCTCGCGTTACAGGTTTTCGTCATCCGACGGGAAATTTCATTCTTACCTTTTTACCAACTTACCTGCCGCAGTAGAAAAACCCTAATCAATGTAGGGCTGCCTTTGGACCAAAAGGTCCATGGTACCCATACCCAGCCAAGGCAAAAAAGGAAGGACATAAATGGCAATGCATACACAGAGAGAGAGTCATGGCCATTTGACCCAAACCACAATCACTTCTGCCAGAGAAGTCACACTCCCAGCATTCTCCTTTCTTCCCTCTCACTCACGGCAAGAGCAAGTGGCGCTCATCCACAAAGCCAACCGAGAATGAGCCCCTCAGCCAAGCATGACCATACCAGCTAGAGCCACCACAGAGAGAGGAAGTGAGGAAGATGAAGTCTGAAGGAGAAGAACTGAGAAGGAAGGGGAAGACGCTTCGGAGGCACAAGACTTCCAGCGACCGACGACACCACGCCAAGTCATCGTCCACCCCCCAGTTTTTCTCAGCCGACATTAAGTAAGCCCCCATTCCTCCCCAATGCATCGGCGGCTAGCCCGTAGTGCCATCGTGTGCCCTTGGATGGCAGTGCATGCTCCCCAGCGCATGCACTCCACCAAGTCCCGACACGGTGTACACCTTGAGCCTTCCCAGCCGTGCGTTTTAGATCAAGGCAAAGGGAGTAGCTAAATCAAAAGCACAAAAGTAAAGAGGGGGGAGTCAACCAATGATGCCCAGAACTCGGGGTGGTGGCGGTTGGAGGTTGGAGGCGTAATGGCCGGCCAGTTGCAAGCCGTGGCTGGCGAGCTCAACCCATAGGGAGCGACCGAAGCCAGGGGCGACGGCTGACAGAGACGGACGGTGGCGCAGGCAACGAAGCCTTGAGGGCGGCGACGTGGCCGGAGACCGAGGTCGGAGGCGTAGAAGCCATGGCCGGAGCCGAGCGGCGTTGCCCCGCGCCCCACCATCGTGCACGTATAGGGGAGGCGGCGGATCCGATCCTGGTTGGCTGGATCCGAGGTGAAAAGCGAGGGGGAGGTGGAATGGCCGGAGGAGGCATCCGACGGTAGGGCGACGGCCGATCCGCACCGACCGCCGGACCGGGAGGGGTCGCCGAGTGCACTCCATGTTGACGCGCCGAGGTCCCCTCCGCGCTGCAAAACGCCAGGAGAAAGAGAGGGAGTGAGGGAGAGCCAGGCGGGGGTGGCGGAGGAGCCATCGGCGGCGAGCTCAAGGCCGGCGAGCCTGAGCTAGCCCATGTGCCCCAAATCGCCTGGAGGAGTACCCGAGAGAGAGGAGAGGGGCATGAGAAGATAAGGCCGGTTTGGCCGAACCGAGTAAAGGAGAGGAAGAAAAAAGAAAAGGGGAAGGAAAAAGAGAGAGAGAAAGAAAGAAAAGAAAAGAGGAGAAAAAGAGAAGAAAAATGAGGTTGGTACATGGGCAACGGGTCCTTAACCCTGTGTGTTTATGCCAGAGTCGGGTTATACACGTAGAGTTGTCTCCGCTCACTTAAGCACTAGTTTTGATATTATGCATTAAGTCGGGTTGACATTTGTACAGGTGGAAGTCCCAGGTCGGAGCCATCCACACATCGTCCCCGAGACTAACCAGGCAAGTGCATGGTAAAGCGGTAAATTCGGGTAATGTTTGCTGTTAGATAAATGATGGTGCATTGCTTACCATGTTGTGCTAAGTTAAGTATTTTCTGGATGCATGATGATGAATGATGAATGACGATTATTGAGACATGGCATGTTGATATGCATAAATGAAGAACTTGTATTGCATGCATGTCATGAGAAGAGATAGTGTTGTGATAACAGAGATCCACTTTGTGTGGACGCTCCACGGGAGTGGAGATTGAGGTCCTCGTATAAAAAGGGACGGGCTACTGTGATCCCCGTATGAAAAAGGACGGGTTTGTGATCCCCGCATGGAAACAGGCCAGGCCTGGGTGAGCATCGACGGTACTGCTCATTATACCGTATAGACTAAAGAGATAGAGAGAAGTGCATGTGCATATGCATAATGATTGGTTAATGAGAACATAAAGAGATTAAACGGAAACAAATGGCGATTGAACCTGAGATGGATACAGATTGATTTGTGAACCTGTTATTTACTGTTTTGCTTTGTACTTGTTGAGTCTTTGGACTCACCCTTGCCTTGTTGGTTTTTTTAGGTGACCGTTGATGACATCATGCACGGGAGGGAGTAGCACATGAAAATTTTTACGAACCAGCAGTAGTCCATTTATCACCTTTTGTTAGTATGCTTAACTTCACTAGAAAGCTAGAATAGTTGCTAAAAAAAGGTATGTGTTGGATTGTAAGGGTCTTCTCACCCCAAAAGTTAGCCTATGAGGTGAGGTACTCACCATTTTTAAGTTAGGTCCCTTGCTTTTCGACAACCAATGTGAGACTATTCCAACAATCTCCCCCTTCACACATTGGTGTCCCTCATTCCTTTACCGCCCCTTTACTGTACACAGACGGTCCCTTAGGGTCTCTTCACCGTACACCGACAGTCCCTCAGGGTCACAGTTCATCAGACATTCACACACTAGTGTCCATTGGGTCAGAGATGTTAGAACCGGGCTCTGATACCACTTGTTAGATCGTAAGGGTCTTCTCACCCCAAAAGCTAGCCAATGAGGTGAGATACTCCCCCACTTTTAAGTTAGGGCCCATGCCCTTCCATAACTAATGTGAGACTATTCTAACAGTATGATATAAGTGGTCGCTGCTTTATAAATAAAATGAAGTTTATTTAAAATAATTAATAGTTAATGGAATGGTAAGAATATATAATGATGATAGCATTCTGAATTCAAAGGATGGACGAAGTGTTACAGAAGCGGGGGGACAGAACTAACCCTTCGAGGGCGACGCGACACGACGCCATCAGTTGCAGGCGACGAATCCCCAATTCCGCCGCGCAAAAGTAAATTAGCCAGACCTGGGCTACGGATGCGTCCGCTCAAGTAGCTTTCCAAGCTTGCTCAGTTTTCTCTCTTCCTGCACTACTTCCACCGGCGAGTCCGAGGCAAGATTCGTTGCACCGAATTTTCAGCTCGCGGTCGGATTCTTCGTTGGACACGATGCAAGCAAGCTTGAATGGGAAGATTATCGAGGTATTGAATTATTCAGCATTGCCGATGGGGACTGGCTGATTGGACAACGGACATCTCTCCTCTTCCAAGACGCGCACAGGCATGGTTTCAGCCTCCCAGTTACAACAAATATCGAACTTGCCATACTTGAGCCACAGTACCAAAGAGAAAACCGGCGATCCAGAGCAGCAAACTAAGCAAGATTTATTTGAGATTTATGAAACCGAGCTAGTTCCTTAATCTACGAGAAAAGTGGAACGGGGCGGGGCCCTGTATTATGATTTACGAAACAGAGTGAGTAGGTTCATGCTTGGTCATCTTAATTCTTATGCCAAGAGCTACCATGTGATATATATGATCCAAGTACCCATAATCTAATGCAGTAGTAGAACAGACCTTCCGAGAATGGAAGCGAGCATGTCGTGGTGTGAAGCGGTGACGAGATCGGCATCTTCATGCTGTCTCTCCCCGAGGTAGACGATGTATATCTGAAAAAATAATTTATCAACGATTCACTCGATCAGTATATATATATATATATAAATGTTGCCCTAAACTTATCTTAGCAAGATTGATGAAGATGGAAATGGATGCTCACTTGTCTTGGTTCGTTCTGCTCGAGCCCGTGCGACGATTGCAATTGCGGCGAAAAGTGGAGAAGAAAGAGCACGAGTAGGGACAGCGCTTGTAGCTTTGAGAGCCGCGCCATCTGCTCTGTTATTGCAGCATCAGATATCTTCTGTGCCGTGCATAGGGCTCTAATGCAACTGCATGCCTTCCTTTTTATAGACTACGCGAACCAGCGTATCTCTTCAAGGATAAAATGTAAACACTGCAGACCTCACATGGATGCAATTAAGGATTAGGGTTCATAGAAACAGAGTCGTCAGAAATATGAGCAGGCCATAAACTAAATTAACCGTTTGCTATTTGTAAGTAACCTGTTTTTTCTTAAATCTATATCGATTTTTTTTACCATTGGATTTGTACGAAGACTGGAGTGCCATTTTTTTGGATGCTTATCCAAAAGTTCAAAAATGTGACTTACGCTTATCAAAAACCACCTGTGGCCACAGGACCATCTCTTAGTAGGTAGTAGAGTTGGTTCACCCATTAGGAATCAAATTCTGGTGCCACCATTAAGCACATATGAGTACAACTCCATAGAATCTTTGTGCAGTCATGAATTTATTCCAAGTATCCATATTTGTAGGTAGAGCAATGCTTCTGTATTTTTCTCTCTAACAAGAGTAGTATTGATCTCAAAGCAAATAAAGAGTTAATTAAAATATATCTGTTAAGGGTATTAGAGTCATTTCCTGTTATCCCAGGGTTTCCACGTATTCACTATATATTGTACCTTTGGGCCTTAATACAATTCGACCTCTATTCAATCTTATATGGTATCAGAACCTAGGTTCTCAACCTAGCTCCTTAACCAACCGCTGCCGATCACCGCCGCCGTCACCCCCAGGAGGAGTGTGCTCCACTCCTAGGGGCGACCACCTCCTTCCACTTCTTGTCGGCGTGCCTGTGCATGCTGCTTCGGCCGCCTCTTCCAGCTAGATTCAGCCAGATCTGGCTCCCACCCGACTCCACCGTCGCTGGATTCGGCAGCTCCTCCGTCAGGCCACCGTCACGTCCATGCTGTGCCTACGCCAGGCCGACGCCAACTTAGAACCGGCGGCCGCGCACGCGCCCGCCCGGATCTAGCCTCTCCTCCACCGGATCCGGAACCCTAAGCCAAATCACGCCGCCACCACTCCGCCACCACGCCGACCGCTACCCCGCCGGATCCGAGCTCCCATCGCCAGATCCAACCATCTCCGTCGTCACCGCGCCGCCGCAGCTCGGATCCGACCTCGCACCACCCAGATTTGGCCTCCTCTACATCAGATTAGGCTAGCATGAGGCCGGTTGGCTTTGCTGGCGCCCGATCTGGGCACCCCAATGTCGCCTCCTCTGTGCCCGCATCGCCGCCTTCAGACGCCGCCACTGGCCCAAGCCTCCGAGCTCGATCCGCCACGCCTCCTGCTGCTGCTTGGGCCGTCGGAGCCTGCGGCTACCCTCCACCTCCGCCTGCTGGTCCCCGCCTCGCAACCAGCCATTGCCGCCCCGGATTCGGTCGTCCCTAACACTACCCGCGCCATGCCATACCACCTTTGTCTCCCGGCCACCGCGCTGCGCCCAAACCGCCGCTTCTCGGCTGCCTGAGGCACTAGAGTCGGGTGGGGCGTGGAGGTGCAGAGAAATGAGGGAAGGAGGTGGCGGTGGTGAGGATGGGGATTAGGTATTTGTGCTGGCCGGAGGGAACAGGAAAGTGGAGGTAGCCGAGAGCACACATTGACATGTCGGAGCTAAGGATGCTAGAATCCGCTGCCTTGCCTTTGAGTCCTTTTCGTTTGAGTCTTCCTTTAGTCTATCCAAGTCCGTTGCTATATCTCTATCAGTTCGTCAAAGCCATGCGAGTCCACAAATTTCTTCTCAGTCAGCCGACTGCTTTGCTAGCTACGGTTCATCCTCTCGGGTGGGTGTGGTCCTCTCCTTCCTTTCGTATAGCCGCAGCCGCCGCAGTAGATCGTAGAAGTCGTTATGATGCCGCCGCTTCACTTTGAGCTACCACCCCAAGCTTCTAAGGCCGCCACACTTCTTCTGCACTACGTCGCCGCCATCTCGGGCTTCGATCTGTGCCGCTATGCTTCTATCTCCCTTTTTGACTTGATTTGATAGCTCTATCTACTTGTATTACCTTCCATATCCTCTTCTTCATGTTACCACGGTCAACTTTGCTCCCGCTTAGCTTTACATCCCCAGCCCCTGCACTTTGTGCTTTCTAGGCTGTTGCATGATTCCGGATGAGTGGAATTCGACATAATTTCCTATGAGCCGCACGCTACGACATCTTCAAGATATGGATTTTGGATTTTCCCTATTTTAGTGTCAACCCTTTTTCAAATATAACGCTATTGCATGCGCCTTACATTTGAGGCGGTGTTAAGGGTATCTAGGTCTTCTCCTAGTTTCTAGGCTTTGGTCTCATGTACTTTCGAATTTTTTCTATTTTTGTGTAAACCATTCCAAATGCAATGCTATTGCATATTCAATCTTACACTATCTACTATTCATCTTGTTTTAAAAATTATGCAAAGCACAACTATGACCGGTTTTGCTGGAACTGGTTGGCTCCCACTAGTTTTCTAAACCTTGGTTAGGAAGTTTTTCTTTTCAGTATGGTACATGAAATACCCCAAAAATTCAAACCTAATTTTTCCAGGATTTTTCCTGAATTTTTGAGTGATTTTTGAAAACTTTCCGTTTTTGGAAAATCTCCCAGAAAACCGCTTTCCTCTTTCGGCCTTTCCGTTTTCTCTATCTCCCCGGTGCCTTTTCTTTTTCCCCGCCTCCCTCTCCCCGCTATCAACCAAGCATCCAGATGGCCCCATTTGAAGCACTATATGGTAGAAAATGTAGAACACCCTTAAACTGGTCGGAAGCCGGAGAACGTCAACTCATTGGCCCTCAGATTGCTCAAGATTCAGAAGACCATATCAAGATCATCAAGGATAGACTGAAAATTGCACAAGACAGACAGAAGAGTTATGCTGACAACCGCATAAAAGATTTGAACTTCGAAGTTGGAGATTTCGTCTACATCAAGGTTACCCCTTTCAAGACAGTCAAAAGATTTCAAGTCAAGGGCAAGCTAGCTTCGAGATATGTGGGACCCTTCTAAATAACCGGAAGAGTTGGGGACGTAGCTTATAAAGTGCAGCTCCCACCCAACTTATCAAGGATACACAACGTGTTCCATGTATCATAGCTTCGAAAGTGTCTGTGGCAACCTACGGATGAAGTACCATTGTCAGACATTGAGTTACAAGGTGATTGGACCTATCCTGAAGAACCATTGCAGATACTTGAGACGTCAGAAAGGTAGCTCAGAAACAAGAATGTCAGGGTCTGCAGAGTTCAGTGGAGAAACCACACAGCAGATGAGTCCACTTGGGAAAGAGAGTCAGATTTGCAGCGAGATTTTCCCAACTTACTCCTTGGACCAAATTAATCTCGGGGTCGAGATTCTTTTAAGAGGGTAGGTTGAAATACCCCAAAAATTCAAACCAAATTTTTCCTGGATTTTTCCTGAATTTTTGAGTGACTTTTGATAACTTTCCCTTTTTGGAAAATCTCCCGAAAAACCGCTTTCCTCTTTCGGCCTTTCCATTTTCTCTATCTCCCCGGCGCCTTTTCTTTTTCCCCGCCTCCCTCTCCCCACCGGTGCCCTGCCTCTCCCGCCTTCTCCTCGTGCACGCCCAGCTGCGTGGGACACCGCCAGCCGTGTCCGCCGCCGACTCGCCACCGGCCATCCTCCAACCGCTTTTGACCCGGCCGCCCTTATGCCGCTCGGGCCTAGCCTGCCAGCCTCTACCTTCCCTTCCCTTACGCCACGCTGCGCCCAACTCACCGACCACCTACTCCCGTCCTATCCCGCAGATTCAAGCGGTGACGCCACCTCGTGCGGACGCGACTCCACCCCACCCTGCGCCTTCCCAGCCGTCAAGCCCCACAAGACGCCCACACGTCATTAAACCCGAGCTCCCCGGCTTGCCCCGCACGCCGTCAGCTTCCTCCACTCCCTTTAAAGCCAGGCCGAGCCCCGCATTGTCTTCCCCTTGCTCCCCTGAAGCTCCCCGAGCAACCGATTGAGCTCCCAGCGCCTGTGCCACCGCCGATCATCTCCTTTGCCGCCAGTGAACTCCCAAGCCATTCTCCTTCTCCTCTTGATTAAAATCCAATTCCTTGCGCTGACTTGCTCTCCTAAACACGGTGGTGGACTCGCGTCGGCTGAGAACGCCCCTCCTCGCCATGGCGGCGAAGCTCACCGTCGGCCGAAAGGGGGCCACCGTGGCCAGCTTTCCTGAGAGCTTCCCGGTTCAAACCGCCGCCACCATCGAGTTCCCCTCGCCCGGAGATGCTCCACCATCGACATTTTGACCGGAGAGCCGCCGTTGGCCCCCGATGACCGAAAGTCACCGCCACCTTCTCTCCGGCCGTGCGCCGCCGTTGATCTTTTCGATAACCCCCAAAGCCCTGAAATGGATTCCCCTCCGTCCAAGGAGTCGCTGCCTGCCCTCCGATTCCGCCGGAGAGCACCGCTGGCGCCGTCTCCCCAGCATCGTTGCCCTCTGCCTTTCGGCGAGGACGACGAGCCGGAGGAAGACGACGACGACGTGGACGCATCCCTTCCTTCCACGTTTTCGTTGCCATCTAACCTCGGCCGACGGATGGCCCCATTTTCCCACCATATGATATCACTTAAATCGACTCATCCGATCCGTCCGTTCGCTCCGCATCGCCGCCGTCTGCTCCCACCGCGTGTCGGCCATCAGCCGTGGCGGGGCGCGCGCGCGGGGGTCGTCGGCCGCACGTGAGTTGGGCCAAAACCACGCGACCGTGCGGGCCGCACAATGCCAGGCCACACTGTGGCTTTGGGCCGCCCAAGATCGTTCATCCGATTTTCCCCGAATTTATCAATTTTCAAAAATCTAGAAAATCCAAATAAACCCTAGAAAATCACAGAAAATCTCAAAAATTCCCAAATTTCACCACTTTGTTCATTTTGATGTCCTGAATCCATTTTTGGCCTCCATTTCCCAAATTCATCCCAGAAAAATTCTAAAAAAATTCCCCAATTGAGTATTTATGCATTTTACTCCTTTTATAGATTATTTTTCCTCGCTTGATTAGGCTCAAGCTGGACCCGAGGGTACCCGAGGGTGTGTGGATCTCGAACCTATCGGGTAGAGTATAAGCGAAGGATTGAATAGTGAAACGACCCGGTTTCTTAACTCAGTCATGAGAGTTAAGAATGCTTGTGGGTAAAGTTGAGGAACTCTGCAGAGTCAATGAAATGGTATTCGAATACACCGTGCTCCCGGTTAATGGGGCTGTGTCAATTGGGTGATTCCAGCTGCAAAGCATAAGTAGTTTTCACAAGTGTTTTAATCTGATTAGTTGGTTAAACAAGCTTTGAAAACCGCTGTAATCCTAAGGAGTAGTTTTTGGTTTTGGACATCTAAAAATGTTTACAAATAAAACTGCATCCACCCAAATTAATAAACCAAATATACTCCCTTCCTTTGGTGATTCGTGCAAATAGTTAAGATAGGATTTCCTTGTGGCTTGGTGAGCTGGTTAGCTCATGGCTTGTTGATCACTTCAGACGATCAAGACGCTGGTGAAGGTTGCCCTGTTGAGGAAGCTCTTGAGGAGTCGTTCTTCGACGATGACCCGTGGTTTTAGGTCTCAGATGCGCTCGAGCCTTCCTGAAGCTTTTGTGATGTAATATATACTTTGAGCTTGCACGCCCCGCTGCAGTAAAAACTGGGTTGTTAAACCCTATCTTGTAATATAAGTTGGTCTTTTGCTGTAAGCATGTGATGGTATACTCTTGCACGACGTTCCATAACTGTTCATGCGTGGATAGTTGTGGAATACCGTGTCCGTCGGCGCCCATGGCGACGGGGGCGTGACAAGAAGTGGTATCAGAGCAGGCTGCTTGACCGTAGGTTGAGACCTAAGGAAATCTAGAAAGCGATTTCATCGCAAAACATAATTTAAACTCTAAAAAGAGTTTACGAAAAATATAAGTATTACTGCTGTCTTTTTTCTCTTTTGTTGCTACCTTATCTGTCTTAGCTTACTTCTGCTTAAGTTTTACTTTTGCAAAATATTTGCTGCTTTACTTGTCTAACTTCAAAATTTCGTTTCTCGGCAGATGGTTCACTTCGTGCACTCTCGTCCTGACCGCATGGAGGGTTGGCCCTTCAAGCTTTGGGAGATGCAGAGGTACCTTGGAGCTGACGGGTACCACAGTCCGGTGTTCCACGCTGACTAGGAGCAGAGGGTTGAGTGGAAGGCATGGGTGACCCTGACACCCCTGCCTGTCTGCCCAGACACCGAGAGGTCGATCGTCGCTAGGAGGCTCCAGCAGGATGACGCAGTCCAGGATGCAGCCCAGAAGGCTGCGATCTACCTCCGCAGCTACTACGACCTGGAGTTGGCTGAGTCGCCGTTCGACTTGATCCCGAGATCGCTCAGTGGAGGCTTCACCGTTCCTTAGTTCCGCGAGGATGACGATCCCCGCTTGGCGGGCATCGTCACCCTTGTGGCCCAAAGAAAGGCTCCAAGACGAGCGATGCGGCGGCCGAGGAGTCCAGACTTCAGAGGCGCTTGTTGGAGGCCCATCAGGAGGTGCAGCAGCTCCGTGTAGCCATTGTTCGCTTCAAGGCAGTCGAGGCGGGTGAGGCTTCAGAGTGTGGAGAGTCGCCCAGCCCCTCCTCCTCATGTGCGTCTGTGTAGTTTCGACCTAGGCGTAGGCCGACTCCTAGGGAGTACCGTGCTCGGTTTCGCCCTGCAGCCCCTCTCGCCCTGCCAGCTCCGGATGCCATGGAGGAGTAGTTGGTGTTCGCTAGTTTAGCTAGACCCTGTGTAATAGTGGTACTTTTGTAATGTAATGCAGGTGTATCATGAACCCTAAGTGGTCTATGTACCACTTGCATATTGTAAATTTATGTTAATTATCTTTTTAATTTGTTTGCTTAAATTATCGGTATTCCCTCTGTGTTCAAAGCTTTCTTCTGTCTCCTTCGCCCTCGATCTTACCTTTTTCGTCCTATACTTGCATTGAAAATTCAAAGTCTTACTTATCTACTCTTATTCACCAAAGCCACTGCAAGGCTAATCTCAAGATTCCAATTGGCAGACTTTCAAGATGGATCCAGCATAGTAGAGTGGACAGACCAGCGGGCAGGGTGCACCTGCCACCGATCAGGCTACATTAGCAGGCGTCTTGGCTATGATGGAACAGAACAGGTTTTAGGCTGAGCAGAATATGGCCTGAATGCTAGAACAGCACACCCTACTCTTAGAACAGATTGCAGCACGCCCAGTAGGCGCCCCGAATGGAAAGAACGGTAATCGGGATGGTACCCCAATTACCACCCGATGGGTAGATTTTCAAAAGACACGTCCGCCAACCTATTCTACATCGACTGACCCTATAGCAGCCGAGGATTGGTTGTTGGATGTAGAAAGAAAACTTCAGACTGTCCAATGCGAAGATAAAGAGAAGGTGTTGTATGCATCCCACCAGTTGCAAGGCGCTGCAGCAACGTGGTGGATCAATTATCAATGCATGCAGCAAAATAGAGAAATCGATTGGGAGGAGTTCACAAAGGCCTTCCGCAAGGCCCACATACCCGATGGCATAATGGAAGCTAAGCCCCGAGAAATTTTGGCGCTTAAACAAGGTGGAAGCACGATAATGGAGTATCTCCACCAATTCAATCATCTCTCCAGATTTGCTCCAGAGGATGTTGATAAAGAAGAAAAGAAGATGGGAAGATTCCGAGCGGGATTACAGAAATCCACAAGTTCTATATTTCACCATGAAATTTAAGGATCTACACGAGATGGTGGACAACCTTATTAACTCGGAAGAAGCAAGAGGTGAGATGGAAGATTTCAGAAAACGCAAAGCAATGCACAAACCGCAGTCGTCTTCACACAGTGCTCAGCGGGGCAGGACAACGGGATCATCCTCATTTCGATCCCAATCCCCTTGCCAGTTTGTGATGTTGCCGAAAGCCCAGTTCGGCCAGACGCAGCAATATGCCACCCCTCTACCTTTGGCCATCAAGTGCCCCACCTGTGGTAGTAATCACTTTGCAAGCAGCTGTCCACGAAGGTCAAATGTATGTTTCCATTGTGGAGAGATTGGGCATTATAGGGATTAGTGTCCCAGGAAGAATCTGCCATCAGATGCAGCCAAGCTACAAGTGCAAAGCCAGCAGCAAGAAGCAAAGTCACAGGCAGGCTCTAGTACTCCTAAAGGAGGTTTTTTGTAGATCAAAGCAGTAGGACCCCAGTCACCTGCAAGCACAGCAAACTATACGTCTGCAGGCAGAGTAAGAGGCCGCACCAGACCCACTTTCCTAGCTAGGGTGAACCATGTATCAGCAGAAGATGCAGCCGGAGCCTGCGACATTATAGCGGGTATGTTCCCAATCAACTCCATACCCGCATTGATTTTATTTGACCCTGGTGCAACGCATTCTTTCATTTCGAAGAGTTTTGCCTCAAGAAATCAGTTGCCTTCTGTTTCCTTGCCAAAACCTTATGTGGTCCAAACCCTTGGGATTAGGATGGAGTCCCATAGCGGGTGTGGTGGACTTACCATAAAAATACAAGGGGTAGACTTTAGAGCAGATTTGTTGCAGTTAGACATGACAGGGTTAGATGCCATTCTGGGTATGAATTGGCTAGCCAAGAACAAAGGAAAGGTAGACTGTGAGTTCAAGACTGTTACATTGATCAGCCCTGAAGGTCAGAAAGTGGAAGTCGAAATGGACCGAGAACTGATAAAGAATACAAAGAAGCGTGTACTCAACGTAGTAGTAGTTATACTTGACCAAGTGCCAATAGTGCAAGAATACCCTGATGTATTTCCGGAATAACTGCCAGGGAGACCCCCTGATAGACAAGTAGAACTTGCTATATGTTGATTCCAAGCACAAAGCCAATTGCCAAGCATCAGTACTGGATGTCAGCCAGTGAATTGAAAGAACTCAAAAGGCAGCTAGATGAATTGCAAGAAAAGGAGTTCATTCAACCAAGTGTTTCACCTTGGTCGGCACCGGTCCTATTTGTGAAGAAGAATAGCGGAGAATTGAGAATGTGTGTCAATTACAAAGGACTGAATGATGTCACCATCAAGAACAAGTATCCGTTACCAAGAATCGACAACTTGTTTGATCAACTTAAGGGAGCCAAAGTATTTTCTAAGATCGATCTACGCTCAGGCTATCACCAGCTCAAGATCCGAGAGCAAGATCGAGAGAAGACAGCCTTCACTACAAGATACGGACTATTTGAGTTCACAGTTGTGCCCTTTGGTCTGACCAATGCGCCAGCTTATTTCATGAATCTCATGAATCTGGTGCATACGGACCAACTGGATCGATTCGTGATAGTCTTTATCGACGATATTCTGATTTACTCCAAGAGCGAAGAAGAACACAAGCAACATTTGCATATGGCGTTGTCAAGACTGAGAGAGCATCAATTGTACGCCAAATTCGATAAATGCAGTTTCTGGTTGAAAGAAGTAGCTTTCTTGGGTCATATTACTTCAGAAGGAGGAGTCAAGGTTGATCCAGAGAAGATCACAGCGGTCATGGAGTGGAACCATCCCAAGACAGTGACGGAAGTGAGAAGCTTTCTTGGATTGGCGGGTTATTATCACCGATTCATAGAAGGATTCTTGAAGATATCTCGTCCACTCACTCAACTCTTGAAGAAAGACAAACCATTCACTTGGACAGATGCCTGTGAAGGGAGCTTCCAACTGTTGAAGACCAAGCTGACAACAACACTAGTCCTGATTCTACCAAACCCGGAGAAAGAATTCCAGATCTATTGTGATGCTTCAAAGCGTGGTTTGGGATGCTCTACCCTAGCCTCCCTCTCGTGCCGCCGCCTGGTCACATCACCCCAGCCCCACGCCGAGCCCCACTGCCGCCCGGTCCTCCGCCACCGCGCTCCCCGCCTCTCTGCAGCTACAAGAAGCCACGGCTCCCCCATTCCTTCCTCCGCGCGGGCTATTCTATTTTTCCCTTTTTCCCCCACTTCTTCCACCGTGCGCAGGCCACCGCCAATCCCACCGCCGCCTCACGTCGTCCCGGCTACCCCGGCGAACACCACGGCCGATGGACCGTGTCACGCAGTCGCCCGCTTCCCTTTACCTCCTCAAACTTAATTGGAGCCCCATCACCGAAACGACCGCCGCCCACCTTCCCCAACACCGCCACCGCCGACATTCCTACCACCACCTCCTCCTCGGGCCGCTTCTTCTCGATTCCGCACGGTGGGAGCAACTACTCGGTGTCCCGAGCCTCCTCCAAGCGACGGTGAAGCTCCTCGTCGCCCGAGTTCTTCCCTCCCTGCGCCACCACTGGCCATCGCCACCGGCTCGCCTTGGTGCCTCCCCGGCCAAGCCGTCCCCACTGAAGAGTTTCTCTAGGCCTCCTTATGCTAATGCACACCCAAATTTTACTCCCCATCCTCGCCGGCACCGCCGCCCCATTCCACCTTCGCCGTTAGTCGCTTCGAGCTGCCGCCTGCCCACCTCGCCACGGCTCCGGCCAACGCGTCGCCTCCGGTAGCTTGACCACCTCCCCCACACCCCATTTTGACGGTCCCCAACTCCTCCAGTGCCCGCCGCAAGCAAGACTGCCTTCCGCCGGTGCAGCTTTCCTTTGTTCTGCCCCCCCACCACTCGACACAACTGAATTGCAAGCCTCCCTCAGTCAGCCCAGGCACCGCGCCCACTTGGCTAGCAGCGCACGTTTAACATACACACAGCCGAAGTCCCGAGTTCGATCCCAGTTGGCAGCAACTTTTTCCCCACCTTTTTATTCTAATTTTTATAACTCATTTTAATTAGTAAAAATCAAGGAAAATTCGAGGATAATTTAGAGAAGCCAATAAAATTTAACTAGGATGTAAACAAGATTATTTAATATTTAAATTTGGATTAGTTATCCTAATGAATAAATAAGGTGCCTTTAATGTTTATTTTAAAAATGTAAATTAATCAATGGCATTAATAAAGAAAAGTAACTTTCGTTAAATGTCCAAATTTTGATACCCTTAATTATAAGTACAATATAGACATTAACATTCAACATGCTATCATTAAATAAAATCTCGGTGGTGGATTTAATTAAAACAGCAATGCTAAAATATGACCCTGTATGATAAATCTTGCCTAGTTGAAATAAACTTAAAATTTAAAAGTGGTATACATTACTTAAATATAACGCTCAACGAAATAATACTCCCCAACCTCGTACACCAAATCGTAAGTCTAACCTAACTCATGGAACTTCCTAAATAAATACGAGAATATTAATAAAAAGACCGAGTCGTTATATTATCCCACCAACCTTGTCTCAAACCACCTGAACCGACCATTAACTTATAACAAAGCTAAATTAAGATTATTCGGATTTATTTTGGATCTTTTGAGTTATTTGCTTTTATCTGGATTCAGTCGTTATCGCGTAATTAGAAACGGGAGCTCCGAAGAATCAGTGGGACAAACGAGGCCAGGATCGAGGTGAAGATAAAGGCCAGAAGCTCAGGACCTTCGAATAAGAAAGCGTTGAGAGAGCTCAAGACCACGGTAAACCACACAAGGCGAGTCAATACTTTGATCATGTTGAACCTATTTTTCTGCAAATTACTTTTGTTTAAATTATCAAATTGCATGCTATTATTTTATATGCAAATACATGTTAATTTAAGATCCTAGTTATATGCCTATGTTTACCTTGAATAATATTACACACCCTTTTGAATACTTGATTATGTGAACCTTGTCACCCTAGCAAAATTATGATGGTAACCTTTCAAAAATAAGTCTGTAACTATATGCCATGCTTAGTATTGCTTAGATACTCATGGGCGTGGGAACACCCAAGCATCACTTTCAAACATAAGAGAATTTGGCTGGGCAGTCATTGTGATGATGACTGGTATATGTTGGTATGAATATTTTATGCCCCCAAAAACCCTACTTCCTTGGAAATCTGGGCGGATGGTTCGAGGGTGTGAGTATGTGAGTGGTGCAGTGGAAGCACAAAGTGGGTTAGTGGCAGAACCATCCAGATAATCCTAAGAACCGAATCTTGTGATAGGCCTCCCAGGGTACAATAGTACAACCACATGCTGGCAAAGTGTAGGCAGGGCTAACTAATTTGCATAGCTCTAGTGTGGTTACGTGAAGGTGTGAACACGAGCAAAGGGATGGATGGTCTCATCCCCGCCTTTGCCCATGATGGCTCACGAGGGACCCTTCTCGAGGGATGGTCATATCCTACAGAAGATAGACCTTAGCGGGCGTAACCATAAGTAGGATTATGCAATGTAACAGTCCTGTGATAGTGTACTCAACTGCATGACTAAGGAATCATGTGGGGCAATGAGCAGATTTATCTCTTGTGGGTAAAGTGTACAAACTCTGTAGAGTGAAAACTATTCGAATAGTCGTGCCCACGGTCATGGGCGGACATGGGAACTTAACCAGATATAGTTCTATTTCAAAAACTTTGTGGGTGGAAATGGAAAAGTGGAGGGCAGAGAAAGGCCCTTGTTTGTGTTGTCCTGGGTGTCGTCTCAGTGGTAAGTTAAGCGGTTATAACGCTGAAAGGTTAAGCATATGATGCAGAGACTATGAAATGGTGGATGGAATCTGGATCGCTATTACTATTGCATTTTCACATTATGCTTTCGTTCAAACTGCTAAGTCTCAGGGTGTTTCTATGTATTATAGTTCAAAAGAAACTAATGGTAGTACTTCTCCTAAATTAAAATGCCAGGAAAAATAAATAGGGTCGTAAGAAAAGAAGATGACTGTTGTGGTAAATGCGTAACAATGCTTGGTGGATTCATGTCAATTATAAATAAGGGAATGATAGAAAGGAGTTTCGTGGAAATAAATTGGTGAGGTCTAAATGAATAGATAGGCTAGATAGATGATTCAAATGATTTTTTGGAGAATTAGAAGATTGTAAAGGTAATTGCTGGAATTAATGGGATTAATAGGATTTGATCTAGATGAATGAATTGAATTTGCGGAAATTTAGAGATATGAGGATTGGGATGTAAACTTGATTAAATCTTGGTGGAGAAATACCGATGAATTAGTTAGAGATAGATGATGGAAAGTAAGGATTAATTATGGGCAGAGTAAATTACAGAATTGGATCATTAACAAAAAGGATTGAATTGTTAGGATATTCTGATACAAATGGTTTCGGTGGTTTAAAAAGTAATCATGTTAGAAAATCATTAGAATTCAGAAGTGAAGAGTTGGTGATTAGTGATTGCAAGATTGGATTATTAGGAATTCGGAATACAAAGGTATTGGTGGATTCGAATAGATATAGGTATATAGAAAATATATGTTCGGTGGGTTAAATAAATAATATCACTATGTTTGGTGGATTAAAATAAATGATGTCACCTGCTGTTTGGAGTCTTAGACAGCAATCAGTAAAGAAAATATATCTTTGGTGGATTAAGTCAATTATGGCAATCGCCGTGTGGAGTCCTATGTTGCAACTATAAAAATAGGGTTCAATAATGATAATGCTACCAAAAAGAGAAATTGCTGGCAAATAAAACAACCCGAGCCTTTCATACTATTTATTTGCATTCTGTGTATTGGCTCGCGTAGCACGGTGGTTAGTGTGCTCACACTCGCTCTCACAACAAATCCAGAATCAAGAGTCAGATCACTGCGCCTCAGCGACACCGTCGGTCATGATGACAACAAAGATGAATATGTCAAGGGCTAGGTCGCGAACCTCCAGTTGGCTGCCTGTGGGCATGTCCTGAAGGTTCCACTGTGTGCTTCGTTCTTCCGCTGCTACAATTTTCTGATTTCGGCCTAATCGGCCCGTGTGTAAGTTTACTAATGTATTTATGCTTCCGCATGATATGTTTTTGATATTCATTTTCTGTATCTGTGAGCACTATCTACTGATCCAAGGAATAGTACAATAAATCACAGAGGATTCTAGATGGTAAAATCTGGGGTCCGACAGGATGGTGAGCCAGTTGATCAGAAGGAGTATCGCAACATGATTGGCTCCCTCTTGTACCTCACTGCCTCGAGACCGGACATACACTTCTCCGTATGTCCGTGGTGCTCGATTCGAACTTCTCCTCTTGAGCTACCATCTTCGGTACCTTGAGCTACCATTGACTATGGTATCGGTACTCTTCCTCTTCTGTCTTTCTTTGAGAGCCTACTCGGATGCGAGACTTTGCCTATCATGTGGGATAGATAGGAAGAGCACTTCAACACCGCCAATTCATTGGCACTTCTCTCGTTTTCTGGTCTTGGAGGAAGAAGTCCGGTGTTGCACAGTCCACCGCAGAGGCTGAGTACGTTGTTGCAGCCATTTGCTATAGCCAGGTACTTTGGATGGTCTCAACCCTGCGGGACTTTAGGTTAGTCTTAGACAGTGTTCCACTCTTTTGTGATAACACTTCTGCCATTAACATTGCTAAGAACCCAGTGCAGCATTCTCGGACCAAGCATATTGATATCAGATTCCATTTCCTTAGAGACCATGTGGAGAAAGGTGACATAGCGCTCCAGTTTGTGGAGAGTGACCACCAGTTGGCTGATATTTTTACAAAGCCTTTGGATAGCTCTAGGTTTTCAGCTCTGCGGGGAGAGCTTGGGGTGGTTTGTCCTTATGGTCTGTTGTGAGGGGGAGCTTGTGCTTTACTGCTTTACTATATTTATTATGCTCTTACTCCTTTCTGATTGCATTGCATACGGGTGCATTAGGAATAGTCCTTCTAGCATAGGTTAGAGTGGTTTCTCGTCTAGTTGCTTAGACTTCTTGTTCTCATCTTGTGATTCCAGGATGCTGCTTATTAGTTGGTTCTCTTCTTACCAGGTCGAGCTTACCCACTACTTGTAGGTTCTAGCGAGGGTTGGGCCACTCTCGGGTAGACAGGGTACGTGTTTGCTCCTTAGTCTGTTAGCTGTCCAGTTGATAGTCCTGGAGTCATATGGGGTAGATGAGAGTCAGTCTGAGCCATAGTTCTCTCTATGTTTTGTCTATGCTTTAAGGGCTGCCTTTTGATTTCTTGCTAGCTTCTCGTCTTATTGCTTTGGTTCAGGGGGAGTTCATTTGGGACTTTCTGGATCTTGCATTGTATCATAACTACATAGAGCTTTGATTATTATCCTGTTATGACATATTTACAATGCATTACATCTTGCCATGATATGTGCTTACTTGCTAGATCTATCATGACTTCATATGTGTAGACTAGTCTTTGCCATGATAAGCTAATTAAAATGCACAACTTGAATTAATTCATGTCATGGTAGCTCTTGTGACTAGTCTGTCTTTAGTTATCCGTTTATGATTCAAGCTATGTCAAATAGGTTAAGTTGAGTCTTGAATCTTTTATTGAGCCTTAGAGTGAGCTACGCTAGTTCTTTTATGAAGCATGAATTAGTTTTTAACTCCTTGTTCTTGAACTACATTCAGCATAAACAAAAAGATCTATTTTGTGCGAAAAACTGTTCTCACCAATTCTCTCTCATGAGACTGCTTGACATTGCACTCAGCATGAACTCAGGGGGAGTTTTGGATGACCAAGATCATTTCCTTAAGCTTCTAGCTTGGAATGGTCGCATAAGGCTTGAGATCTAGCACATGACTTAACAAAAATCTGGTTGGAAACAACTATGAGTGTATAAAAGGAAAAATAAGTCAATTGTGTAAAATTTGCTTAATTACAAAATGATCAAGTGCTTGAACAAATGATTCATCTTTGAACTTATAGCACTCTAAGTTGGCTCAATTCTAGCTTCTCGGTTCCACTTAGATTATCGATATGGTTTGCATCATCCTTAGATACCTTTATCTAGACTTTGATCATGGATAACTTGACATGCTAAGATATTCGACTAAATTTCAGATTATGACTTTCTTGGCTTAACTTGTCTATACGTACTTTGTCATGATCTATATGTTATGGCTTGGTGTAATACTTCAAAAGTCATTCTGGATAATCTTCATGGCTCTAATGCTTAATTTGAATAAAATACATCCATTTCATCCAAGTCATGATTTATTTCCTTCCATGCTTTTTGATGATTTTATTGCCAAAAGGGGGAGAAAAATGGAGGAAAAAGCTATCTCATGGGGATTTTCTAGAGCTTTGAGGAAAACTTGCTCTTTCTATTTTCACTCTAGTATTCTCTCTTATCTACATGGTCATAAGCTTCTTTGCATTTCCTTTGGACCATGTTTGGCTTTCAAAATTCAACTTCATATGCTTTTTCAGTGTTTGTCAATATACTCATCAAGGGGGAGATTGAGAGACCATGTGGAGATGACTCCATGTTTGTGATGAGTAATTGACCTTTGTTTTGGGAAATTGAGTTTTATTTGTGCCTTTTCCTCAAAGTTGTAGCCTTTTTGAATGGTCTACAGGTCTGTTTAAGACCACCTTGGTCGTGGTCGAAGTCGGCATTAGCTATCCCGGGTGTTTGAATAGATTACGACCACATTGCCAGTAGTTAGAAGGTGTTACTACCACGGCAGAGCATGTTTGGTAAGGTCGAAAGGGGTTACGACCGGTTTAGCCGTGGTCGAAAGCCAGCCGGGTGGTCTACGACCACGTTAAAGCGTAATAGGAAGTCAACCGGGTCATTTTCGATCACTTTAACAATGGTCGAAAGTTTTTGGCCGCGGTCGGAGGGCTTACGACCACGTTGGGCGTGGTCCGAAGTCGTGAGTCGAAGCAACGACCACTGTGAGAAGTCGGCAGTTTACAACCACGTTAGCACGAGAAGAAGTCGGAGGTCGAGGCTTCACCGCTGAGGCCGATAGTCGGCAGACCTCGACTACGACCACATTGGCCGTAGTCGGAAGGGTTTCGACCACAGTAAAACAAGTCATACGTGATCGGAAAAGGTTTCGATCACGGTAAATCTCGGTGTGTGTGGTCGGAAGGGCCTCGACCACGGTGAAACTCGGTGTACGTGGTCTGAACGGGCTTCGACCATGGAGGAAAGCGGTTGGTTGTCTCCGAAAGTCATGATCGTGGTCGTAGTCACTTTGAAACCGGTCGTGTGGTCTCTAGGATTGATCGTTTGAGCTGAGAATCGGTCGTATGGCTTTGTACTGCAGTCGTAGACCTTGTGCATTTGATGGTTCATCATTTCGACCGGTCTTAATGCAATTTAGACTTTGTGGAGTATGGTTTGAGCTCTGTTTGTCTAATGCAGATGGTTGTACACATTGTTTTGTGTGGTGCTATGAAAGCTTTGTTGTCTGTGATGCTTGCAGGATCTTGGAGGTAGGTCTGGCGAGGCTGGGATGGTCGGGACGAGACACGGGCGGTGTCGAGGTCCAGAATGACCGGGTGAAGCCGAAGGAGACCTAGTCTTTGCGAGGTGGTTGTAAGCGTGGACGACAAGGCAAAGCAGGAGGAAGCTTCCGGGAAGGCAGAGGAGTGGCATTTTGGAGAAATGCTCAAAGCTGCAAAAGGAAGCTGTGTCTCTGCGAAAGCACAGGAGTTGTTGGCGCTAACGAGCAAAGCAAAGGAGCTCATGGGATTAACGGTAAAGCATCGAAAGCTCGACTTGGCTAAGTGGGTAAAGTGAGTGGTAAAACCGGTGGTAGTTGGGGTTAACGGGTTCTCCCACAGTAGCTTGAGGCTATAAAGAGAAGTAGGGTTCGGGTGATCGGTGAGGTTGTCCCCGAGTTGCTCTGGCCGTTTCGTTTCTATCTTGTAAGAGTTGTCTCGGTAGAGCATGGTTGCTCGTGTACCTCCGATGGAGTGGTCAGAGAAACCTCCATGATCTAATGCGTATGGGGACTCATCTCTCTATATCTATCTGAATTTCATTTCGCTCGAGATGTTTTGATTTACCTGTCTGTTATCTGTTTGCATCTTTGGGTCTTGGAGACTCCTGTTTATTCTGTCTTTTATCTTTTGAGTAGAGTTCTTTGCCCAAGTTGTCTTGGTTTCTTCTGCTCTGAACTGGGATTCGTACTCTGGGCCACTTGGTCTGTTCATTCCCGAGAACAAGGGTCGAATCAGAGAAGAGTATGCGTTCTGTGGTCGTGTGTCTCAAGATGCTCTGTCTCGGATACGACCATACTGATTTATCCGACCATAGCAGAGACTTCTGATTTTCTTGATCTTTTCTCTCTTATAGGAAGTCTTCGGTCTTGGTTTAAAGTCTCACGTCCTTCTGATTAAAGGATCACGAAATAACTGTATTTTGGTCTTTGCAGTCGTGCGCATGGTGCAGCTCGTTCTCGGTTCGACCACGCAGCTTTCACTGCTTGAAATCGCTTGTTGGCTCGAGTTAGGCTTCACCACGCCGTGGTATTTGAGTTAAGTCACGATCGCCTGAACCGCCTTGGTCGTGTCGACCGCAGCAGAGAGTTGATCGACTTCACTAGAAAGTGCCTACTGCTCTAGACGGCTATCAACTGAGAGTCTGTCTCGTTGTTTTCTCTTTGTCTTCATAGCTCAATAGCTATTGGAGTAGAAGAGGTGTGTGAATACTGGGATTTTTAAAGGGCATCATTCATCCCCCCTCTGTTGCCATTTCGGTCCTACATCTATCTTCTGTAGGATGCGACCATCCCTCGAGAAGGGTCCCTCGTGAGCCATCACGGGCAAAGGCGGGGATGAGACCATCCATCCCTTTGCTCGTGTTCACA
This sequence comes from Bonia amplexicaulis, assembly GCA_036346245.1. Lineage (NCBI taxonomy): Eukaryota > Viridiplantae > Streptophyta > Magnoliopsida > Poales > Poaceae > Bonia > Bonia amplexicaulis. The sequence continues at coordinate 1,448,380 of CM070746.1, read as the reverse complement.
CCTTCACGTAACCACACTAGAGCTATGCAAATTAGTTAGCCCTGCCTACACTTTGCCAGCGTGTGGTTGTACTATTGTACCTTGGGAGGTCATCACAAGATTCAGTCCTTCATGATTATCTGGGCGGTTCTACCACAATCTCCTTTGTGCTTCCACTGCACCATTTACACTCACACCCTCGAACCATCCGCCCAGATATTTAAGCATGTAGGGTTTTTGGGAACGTAAAATATTCATACCAACATACACCAGTCATCATCACAATGACGGCCCAGCCAAATCCTTCTCATGTTTAAAAGTGATGCTTGGGTGCTCTCACACCCATGAATACCTAAGTAGTACTAAGCATGGCATTTTACTTACGGACTTATTTTCGAAAAAGTAGTATCATTAGTTTTGCTAGGGTGACAAGGATCGCATAAGCAAGTATTCGAAAAGGAATTGTATTACTAATCAAGGAAAAGCATGGACATGTAACTAGAATCTGAAATTAACATGTATTGAAATATACAATATTAGCTTGCAATTTAAGAATTTAAACAAAAGTAATTTGCAGAAAATGTAGGTTCAATATGATCAAAGCATTGACTCGCCTTGGTTACAGAGGCCTGGATTTTGAGCATCGGAGTCTACAGCAGCTGCAGCTTCCTCTTCCTGGGCTTCGAATGCTATTTTTACGTGCGCAAAAATTTAGATAAAAATCAGCAAAACAACAAAAATATCACAACAAAATACAAACGAGCTTCAAAAATATTGGTTCTCGTTCCATTGGATAGTTCTTGAATTTAGATGAATTTAGAAATTGGTTTTATTTAATTTGGAGTTAAAATGAATAAGTTATGTCCATTTAAAGACTTTCGGTCTGATTAAATACCGAAAATAACAAATCCTGACAGGTGGGGCCCACTGTCAGTGACCGCGCTCACGCGGGCGCTGACACATGGGGCCCGGCGGCGGGCTCACTCCTCCCCATCGCCTCGAAAGGCGGGCCCACTGTCGGCGGGGCGCTGTTCGTGCGATCGGCGTGTGGGACCCACATGTCGTGATGTGTTTTAAAAGAAATGGCTTGACCTCAGGCGCTGCGTGAGTATCGCGCTGATAGCCAGGGAGATGCTCGGGTGTTACTTACCCTATAAGGGTGATAATACCCTTTGAGGTATCCGACAGAGGGAGGCGGGGCAAGGGCGGTCCGGAGCCGGGGAAGACGGCGGCGTCGCCGGCAAGGAAGGTCCGGGGAGACCTGGGGTGAGGCTGTAATGGGTTGCTGGTGCTGCGGCGAAGCTGATGGCAGCGACGGGAGGGTCGATTATCACCGGAGGTGGGTCATGACGGCGGGCGGCGGTGAGCTCTGTGGAGGCCTCCGTGACAGCCGAGGTACGGTTGTCTAGAAGCTTCGGGCGAGGCCGGAGGACGTCGGCGATGCTCTGGAGATGGTGTGGAAGCAAGGAATTGAACTTCCACGACAAGAATCGGTGGATTTATGGAGGGGCCACGGCCTAATTGGGGAAGAAGGGAAATGTCAAGACTAGGTGGCTTATGGGCGATTAGACTCGGTGGGAGGATGAGGGAGCACCATGATCACTTAGGAGTGAGCCCGGCTTTGTAACCCACGGACGTGGTCAGCCACAATGGACCCGCCAGGGGCAAGGCAGGTGGTGTCGCATGGGCGGGGTTGGCGTGACGGAGGGCACAATGAGGTTCAAGGGCAGCGCCTTCATGTCCTTCCCACACGACGCCTCCCCCATTGGATTCGCGACTTGGTCAGACCGGCCGAGGAGGAGAGGGGTCCCAAGGCGCTGGGAAGAAGAAGGAAGAAGGGGCTGCACTGTGGGGCCCGATGTCGTGAGAGGTCGAGAGAAAGAGAGAGGAGCGTCTTGTGGGGAAGGGGTTAATGACGGCGGTCGGTGGCTCCCGCTTTTCTTTTCTTTCTTTTCTTTTCTTTTCTTTTCTTTTTCCTTTTTCCTTTTTAATTCTTGGTTTGTGATATATTTATGTTTTGTATAAATATATATATCTAAATTTTTGTATGTGAATATTTATGTTTTAGGCCAAGTATTTCTCACATTTTTTTGGATCATCTTTTCAAATTCGGATTTGAAATTTGAATTCTCTATTATTTAAACAGGTGTATTTCTTTCTTAACATTTTAACCTTTTGGAACCTTAACCACTTTTTCCAGAAAATACTATAAAAGCTCAACTCAATATAATGCATTGAAAATAATTCATAATATTTTATTTTCCAATCTTTAAATTTTCGTGATGTTACAGAGTCGGAGGAAGACGACGACGACGTGGACGCATCCCTGCCGTCCACGTTTTCCTTGCCGTCTAACCTCGGCCGCCGGATGGCCCCGTTTCCCCACCGTCTGATCTCACTTAAACCGACTCATTCGACAAGGCCCATTCGCCGCGATCGCCGCATCCGCTCTCGCGCGTGTCGGCCATCGGCCGGGCGAAGCGCCATGGCCGTCGGTACCGCTTAGCGTGTTGGGCGAAACCGTCCGACCGTGCGGGTCGAAACCGTCCGACCAGTGGGCCGCGCATGCCGAGTCAAGACTGTGGCTTTGGGCCGCCCAAGATCGCTCATTCGATTTTCCCCGAATTTATCAATTTTCACAAATCCAGAAAATCCAAATAAATCCTAGAAAATCACAGAAAATCTCAAAAATTCCCAAATTTCACCACTTTGTTCATTTTGATGTCCTGAATCCATTTTTGGCCTCCATTTTCCCAAATTCATCCCTGAAAAATTCTAAAAAATCCTGAATTGAGTATTTATGCATTTTACTCCTTTTTATAGATTATTTTTCCTCGCTTGATTAGGCTCAAGCCGGACTTATGTTATTTTTGTGTGTTTGCGCTAGTTTCGGAGATTCCAGAAGCTTTGGTGCAGTGGTACGTTCGAGATCTCCGAGATCGTCCAGATTCACGGCAAGTCGCAAACCTTTGATGATGTTGAATCCCATGTTCATTAAATTGTGTCATTATGCTATTTTCATTATTGCTAGTTGTGAAATGCTAGTTTGTGTAAAATAAAATGTTTAGAATGACGTGATATTTAGTAACACCTGCCACCGATAAATGCCATGTTAAACGTGCAACCATTCCTTGTTAACCCTAGAAATATCTAGATTATTGTATAGTCAATGGTAGGTTATATTTATATCTTGCAAATCTTTACACTACTAAGGCTGTGGCCGTGGGCCAGTAGATTTGAAAAATCTGAAGCTAGGGTAGGGTGGTATGGGACACCGTACCCTAGGATAGTAGTGCCGGTGTGCACAAGTTTAGGGTAAGACTGTTGTGGAAAACCACGAGGCGGTGTTCTCCCACCGTTTTACCCTGAGGTGGAGGTTGCGGACCTCATAGAAAAATATAAGGACTAGACCCTTGCGCCAAGCAAATGACATAGTGATCGCTCAACCACCGGTGTTGACTTGTCAACCCTGGTTTAGTAACTGCTCAAGCCCGAGTGGAGCCCTGCATGGGAAGTTGGTATGTGGGACGGAAACCCATACTACAGCAACGATAGGTCCCCACAACTCGGACCTGGCGTTCCATATTGGCCTACAGATACCCAAGGATGTATGGATCTCAAACCTATCGGGTAGAGTATAATCGAAGGTTTGAGCAGTGAAACAACCCGGTTCCTTAACTCAGTCATGAGGGTTAAGAATGCTTGTGGGTAAAGTTGAGGAACTCTGCAGAGTCAATGAAATGGTATTCGAATACACCGTGCTCCCGGTTAATGGGGCTATGTCAATTGGGTGATTCCAGCTGCAAAGCATAAGTAGTTTTCACAAGTATTTTAATCTGATTAGTTGGTTAAACAAGCTTTGAAAACCCCTATAATCCTAAGGAGTAGTTTTTGGTTTTGGACATCTGAAAATATTTACAAATAAAACTGCATCCACCCGAATTAATAAACCAAATATACTCCCTTCCTTTGGTGATTCGTGCAAATAGTTAAGATAGGATTTCCTTGTGGCTTGCTGAGCTGGTTAGCTCACGGCTTGTTGTTCACTTCAGACGATTAAGATGCTGGTGAAGGTTGCCCTGTTGAGGAAGCTCCTGAGGAGTCGTTTTTCGACGAGAACCCATGGTTTTAGGTCTCAGATGCGCTTGAGTCTTCCTAAAGCTTTTGTGATGTAATTTATACTTTGGGCTTGCACGCCCCGCTGCAGTAAAAACTGGGTTGTTAAACCTTATCTTGTAATATAAGTTGATCTTTTGCTGTAAGTATGTGATGGTATACTCTTGCGTGACGTTCCATAACTGTTCATGCGTGGATAGTTGCGGAATGCCGTGTCCGTCGGCGCCCCTGGCGACGGGGGCGTGACATACAGTAGCTAAACCCACTTGTTATGTACAAGCCGAAGTTCAAACTATAAGTTAGATCTGAATTTATAAGATAGCAAATAAGCGTGTGTGATATTAATAACGAAAAAGCAAAACCTTATGCAGCATAAAGAACCACCGGATGATCGGGTTGGCTAAAAAAGATTGCAAATTCATATTTTAGCTAAATCTCAAAATTAGTTCAGAGGATTCGAATGACCCTCGCACACACAAAACACTTGGACTTTTGGGACCCTAGATTCATGCCCTATAATAAGTTAGTTCAACCTTCGACCACTTTGATATCTCAAAGGAATATATGACTTTTTTTAATACGCAAGGGTGAGGAAAGCCAGACTGAACTCAATATATTGCTTCAAAATTGTACTTTACAAAGGCTGGTAAACCCGCACACGGGTGCCTTTTGGGAGTTACAGCAAGAGCAAGGGGACGAGAGCAGGTATACATCAAGCAGGAATATATGAATTTATGGACCCGATTTTTAGATGGAGCCATTCTAATGTATCTCTAGCTCTTGTCGATAATGCTCCTTGCACATCAGATCATGATGTATCGATCAATCATCATCCAATAATAAAGCCAAACTATCAGTGATATCATATGAAGGTCATCCTATACTTTATAATGAGTATTTGACTTTATTTATGCTTCATGTCGAAGTTTGAATTTGATTTTGTGTCATTTGTGTTGTATTTTGCGATGGCTTTTCTATAATTTCTTAGTTGAGGAAAAGAAAAAAAAGGGAAAAAAGGAAAAAAAGAGATATGGGACCCACCTGTCGGTGGCCCAACCGGAGGAGATAAGGGGAGAGGAGATTCAGTCTCCTCCCATGCGGCACTTTGTCCAGATCTGGACTTGTTCTTGGCCGATTCTTTGGCTAGAGATTTGGGCGACAAGTGGGGAGGTGGCGACTGGAGAGGCGGCGGTGAGGTGCGGCTGGCACAGGCTCGCCGGAGTCACCGCATAGCTACCATGCCTCAGCCCCTGCCTCCTCTACTAAAAGCCGCCATCTCTTCCTCCGTGAGCATCTCTCTTCTGATGAAAAATCTGCCCCTCTTTGGTTTTCTTCCTTTTTGATCTTCGGGTTTTAGGGAGATTTTTGGTGCTTCTGTGCCATCTCCTATTGGACCTTTTTCTTTGGATTCCCGTGTGAGCCCTGTCATTCTGTGGGGTGCGAGGAGAAATCTAAAGGTGAAAGATTGACCCAAGGTAGGAGGAAAGCTGTGACGATCCTCTGTTGCATTTGAGTGCGTTCGGCCGGCACACTTTGGTGGTCTTATGCGGTGTCTACCCTGACCATAGACACCTGCTTCGGCTACCCGAGGTCGGAGTGTGGCAATGTATCTTCATTTACCACCATCTCATTGCGCGGCATAGCGAGGCGCTTGGTTTTCTGGGACAGCGCAGCCTACGTGTCTTGCCTTGTTTGACTGCTTCTTGGTGATTTCGAGTATGACCGGCGTTGTAAGTGTTGTGGTTACAGACCAAACAGTATAGAGTTGTAGTGGAGATGTTAGGTGAACAATGCTTGGGGGTGCTCCCCAGCCCAAGACAACTTTATATATATTCACATAGGGAGTATTTTACAATTATGTCCTTACACCCAAGTATCCCTCTCAAGGGCATTTATGTCATTATACAAGTCCCATTTTGGGCTTTACAACCTTCTAACAACCGACTAGTCTTAGGTGGGGGCCACCTCTACAACAGGAGCCTCTCATGGTGAAGGGCTTCACGGGCTGAAGCCATGTTGCTGAGCCATTTCACCCCCTCCATACCTACGGCCTGTGACCTTAGACAGAAATGGATCCGTCGGTGCAGCACGACCTAGTGGCATGGACACGGAGTCGGAGTTACTGCCGAAGGCATCTTCCGATCGTGAGGTATGTGCTTCCCACGAGCCATTCCATCGAGACGAAGTCGAGTTGGTATCCGACTTCGCTCCACGGGCATGCAGGCGAAGCAGAGTACGGAGTCGTCCTTTGTCTAGGAGGCCGAGTCGGGGGGTCGACTCATTCCATAGACTCAGAGTCGAAGTGGTCTTCCAGAGTCGTTGTGCGGGCTTGAAGTCGAGGCACAGCCAAGTGGCTCGTGGCTCAACGACAGTACTTTGATGATGCCTGGCATGCGACGTGGACTGCGCGACGTGACAGTACGCGACCGGTGCGTCTTGCAGTGTCAGCGACCGTGCGCTTTTTCCCGGTATGGTAGGACGCGTGGCTGCGCGTGGTTGGCGTGTCGTGCGCTATCAGGCGGTCGCACGACCACGGTCGTGCATTCCTTCCCGAGAGAGGGGGGACGCATTGTGCATTGTGCGCTGTCCGGCGGCCTGGCGACTGCACATCTCTGGTTACCACCAACTTCGCTTCCCGATCATGGGGAAGCGAAGCGTTTGGCTCCCACCGGTTACCACCGATTTGTCCTCCCAATCATGGGGGAGGTGAGAAGGCTTTATATAACCTTTTCTCCGGCACGCGAGCGTTCTTCCCATTCACTCATTTGCTTGCTTGCTGTTCTTTCACTCTCTTTTCTCCTCGCTTGCTAGCGCGATCTGCCTCTGCCCCCATTCGTTTGACCCTGCGCTTTTGAGGGGAGAATGGCCTGTCGCGAAGAACATGCTCACCGGCCCAGTGATGGCGCCTCGCCCAGCCAGTGCGGTTTGTCGTCGACCTCAATGGAGTACTCTCTGGTGGTTCATGAGCCATCACAGGCCAACAAACGATGGGAGGCCAGGGAGAAGGTGGGAGGGCGCTGCTCCCGTGTGCTAGGGCCGAGTCTTGTGACGGAGGAGATGATCCAGTCTCTCCTTCGGGAGGAGAGGCTCAAGGACCGTCTTGCGGTTCGCTTGCCTGCTAGTGCCGAGACAGAGCCGCACCCAGAGGAAACGGAGGCAATCATCTTTGCCGCGTAGTTTGAGGCCAGGCTCCGGATACCCGCAACACTCTTCATCGGCGAGGTCCTGCGGGCTTATGGACTGGATAGCTGACCCCAAATGCGATAGTTCACCGGTCGTGCTCGGCAGGCGGTGAATGTAAGGTACCCATCCCAACGACCCTATTCGCTTTTCTCCATGACGCTACCGCCAACCAAGAAGCTCGAAGGGGCGGTCTCAAACTTCGCAACACAACTTCATACTGAGGCCGCAATGCAAAAAGATTTTCCTGCCAACTCGACGCGAGGGAAGTGGGACTCCGGCTAGATGCGGCGGTGGTTTTACCACCGCGTGACGAGCAGCAGCAGCTTCTGGTGTAGGGAATGATCGATGTCCTTCAATAGTTCACCGAATGTGGGGCCCAAAGGCGACGACGAGCTGCGGGCACGTAGACTTGTCGGTACTACCCTCCGGTTCAACATGCGTGACCTTGGAGGGCACGACCATCCCTGGGTTTGACATGGCGGAGCACGCCAACTCAGACTTGGAGGAGGAGGCGGTGCGCACTGTGCCCGACGAAGGGTCCGTAGGCGGCGCCGAACAAGCAGGCCGCTGCACCGACTCTCAGGAGGGTGAGGCCTCGTTGCCCGCACCGGCCGCTGAGGCCCTATTGCTTGCGCCGAGCGCTAAGGCCAAGGAAGCATCGCCAACGTCCCAAAGGGTGAAGCGCCCCCAGGTAAGATCGCCTTCTGGGCTGAAGGAGGGGTTTGCCGTGGCGGACGGGGTCGTGAGGATCCGGAGTTCAATGGGGAGGCCATCGGCCCGAGGGGGAACTCGCGGGCCCAGACACAGATGAAGCCCCCACGGTCCGGACCAAGGTGGAGCGAACACCTCCCCATGCCTCACCTGAGCGTATCGAAGGTAGGCACAACTCTTTCTCCCACGCGACTTCGCGAAGCTTTCTCCAATCTGCTCGCTCATTCCGTCGTCAACATCAAGCGAGACAAGGTCTCCTGGACGTGGCCAAGGATGGAGCAACGGAGACGGCTATGAAGTCCCCGGTCTTCCTGCCCAGAATGTGATGTGAACGCCTGGTGCTCTCGAAGCCGCCAGCGCGGAGGCTCAGCGTCCAAGTGTCTCTGACTTTATTCCCCGACTAGAGATGCTGCGGGCTCTCCAAGGGGCCGCAGAGTGCGCAGACTCCATCGTGGATTGACGGGCGCTGTTATCGTGTGGGCTGGAGCTGCTGGAAGGTGCGCTGGAGGCCTCAGAGATGAGGGTAAGTGCTTGACTTCATGATTTATGCCGCTGCCAGGGACTTTGCTAACAGACGCACTACGTCCCTTGCCCTCAGCCGAGCCCTGCAAGAGGCACGTGTCCGCGAGCGGAGGGTGTTAGAGGGCCGGCTTTGAGCTTCTGAAGAGGCCCACGCTGCCAAGGACGAGCGCCTATGTTTGCTGGAGATGGAGGTTGCAAAGGCGATCTCCGATGCGCAGATAATCGCTGCGAAAGCACAACACTCAACGGTAGAGGCACAATGTGCAGTAGTGGAGGCCCAGCATGCGGCAGCCGAAGAGTGCAACAACTTGCTCCAGTAGATTCCAACGCTGGAGGAGGAGAAAGCCCAGCTCGCCGCGTCCTTTGGAGAGAGGGACCGAACTTTGCGTGACGCCTCGGTGGTGGCATGGGACACCATGCAGTCTCTGGAATACGCCCTCAAGGACCTCTCTGTCAACGTGCCACCCTGACGTTTGGTCCCAAGGATCTAACGCAGACGCTTCGGCGAATCGGAGAAGCTTACAGCCTCGCCCTCCACGCCGCCAAGGCCTTCGGCGACCACTGTTCCTTCGTCACCTCTTGCGTCGTCTTCGGCCTACTCCATCATCGAGGATGCCAGCACGTCGGCGAGCTGAAGGACTCCCGGCTGGAGATGCTAGCTGGTGCCGGGGTGATGTCGGGTGCCGTGCACGCCGTCCACCCCGCCGTTCGGGCCTTTCACGACCGAATCTGGGACTACATCGGGGTGGCCGCGGCAAAGGTAGCGCTGTGGCGGACTCTGTGTGGCGAGGGGAACTTCGGCCAATGGCTTGACGAGGTTCCACGGCGCAATGAAGACGGTGCCGCCATCCCGGAGCATAGCGCGGACCGACAGGTGTGATGCCGGGGTCTAGTGTGTAGGCGTGCGTTGCAGTGTATCCACTCCTTTTTGTAAGCCAGCGCCCTGTTGCCCCCGCCCTTTTGTATGAATAAGGTGAAACTGAACAAAGTGTTCTGATAACGCGTGCTATTTTGCTCGGGCGAGATACCGACAGGGCCGACATTAATGTCGACCGCATGCTTCGACGGTATCTTCGACCTCGGGCATGGGCGGACGCCCAAACTTCGTACAACGGAGGAGTGAGACTTCGGCACGGGAGCACATTAAGGTGGAGCCGTACGAATAGCGATGCTAAGACCCCGGAGGCACTTGTAAACATTAGCTCTTCTTTCATAAATGCAATAAGAACTTTGGTTGGAATGCTTGTCCCTGTCGCTTTTCACGATCGCATCTAATCCGGACCAACTCGTAGGAGATAGCGCTTCGTCCTCAAGATCCCTAGGCGAGGTAGATGCTTAGGCTCTCCGTCAGTACCCTTCAATATAGCGGTAGCGGAGCTGCGTCTAGCCGAAGTAGACGCTTGAGCGCTCCATCCCCTACCCTTCGATGTGGCGGCAATGAGCTGGCGCCCGTCAAGTAGACGCCGAGTACTCCATCCCTAATCCTTCAAAGTGGCACTAGCAGAGCTGGCGCCTAGCCGAAGTAGATGCTCAAGCGCTTTGTCCTCGAGCGCTCCGTCCCCTACCCTTCGAAGTGGCGGCAGTTGAGCTGGCGCCTGGCCAAAGTAGACGCTCCAGTGCTCCGTCCCCTACCCTTCGAAGTGGCGGCATCCTAAGTAGCCTAAGTATACTCCATGGAGTGCGCACGGAGGACGCGCGTCTTATTTATACTCACGTAGAGTACGCGCGAAGACCGCGTGTCTTATTTATACTCCGTAGAGTGCGCGAGGAGACCGCGTGTCTTATTTATACTCTGTAGAGTGCGCGAGGAGACCGCGTGTCTTATTTATACTCCGTAGAGTGCACGCAGAGATCGCGTGTCTTATACTCTGTAGAGTGCGCGCGGAGACCGCATGTCTTATTTATACTCTGTAGAGTGTGCGCGGAGACCGCGTGTCTTATTTATACTCCATAGAGTGCGCGAGGAGACCGCGTGTCTTATTTATACTCCGTAGAGTGCGCAAGGAGACCGCATATCTTATTTATACTCTGTAGAGTACGCGCAGAGAACGCGTGTCTTATACTCCGTAGAGTGCGTGCGGAGACCGCGTGTCTTATTTATACTCCGCAGAGTGCGCGCGGAGACCGTGTGTCTTATTTATACTCACGTAGAGTGTGCGGAGACTGCGTGTCTTATTTAAACTTCGTAGAGTGAGCGCGGAGACCGTGTGTCTTATTTATACTCCATAGAGTGCGCACGGAGTCCGCGTGTCTTATTTTATACTCACCAAGAGTGTCCGCGGAGGCCGCGTGTCTTATTTTATACTCACAAAGAGTGCGAGCGGAGACCGCGTGTCTTATTTTATACTCACAGAGAGTGCGCGCGTAGACCGCGTGTCTTATTTTATACTCACAGAGATTACGCGCGGAGACCGCGTGTCTTATTTTATACTCACGGAGAGTGCGCGCGGAGACCGCGTGTCTTATTTTATACTCACAGAGTGTAACACCCCATTTTCAAAGCCTGGTTCTATTGTAAAATTTCAAGCTTATGTTAATAAAAGAATTTACTCTCGTTGTTTTTCCTCTTGCTTTTCAAAAGAACGCCCATGGTGTGTTTAAACGTTTTGGAATGAAACCCTATTTTGTTTCCCAAAGAGCATCTCAAGTGATCTTTTAAAAATCTAGAATTTAAAATGTGCTACAAAGATTAGAAGGTATATAATATATATATATATATATATATATATAAAAGAGAATTTAAATTAAAATTTTATATAGATGTACATGTAAATATGTTAATAACCCCGATTTTTTTTCTAGCCGTCCATCCTTCTCCCCTTCTTCATCGCAGCCGCCCAACTCCTCCTCCCGGGCGCGTCGCTCCTCTTCCTCATCCCCCACCGCGGCACCCCCCTCCCTCTGTCCTTGCCGCCGCTCGTCGTCTTCTCCCCAACCACCACCGCGGGCGAGTTATTGCGGCGCCGACAGCCTTGCTTTCAGCGCCTGCCCTCGCCTTCAGCGCCCGGCCGCGGCAGACCTCGGGCTCGTCTCCCCGCCCTCGCCATCAGCGCCGCCGTGGTCCGGCCTCTGCCCGCACGTCCTCGCCGTCTGTCGCTGCCCGGCCGAGGCAGCAGCTGCCACGACGTCGCGTCCCGGTCATCTCCTCCCGCCCGCTCAGCGTGTTACTCGCGCGCGACAAGCCCCTGCTGCCGCGCCCGAACCGTGGCCGTGAAGCGATGACGCCACCGCACACGGCGCCACGCCCCATGCCCCCTCGGTACTCCTCCCCGGCCTCTATAAAAGGGGGGTTGCTACCTCGTCGCACGCCCCACCGGCCACCGAGGAATCCTCCGCTTCCCCCCGTGAGTGCTCCTTCGCAATCCCGCCGCCAAGCACCACCGGCCGACACCTGTGGCCTCTTGAGCCTTCCCCCGAACTCACCTTCACCTCCTCTCCCTTCTGCCTGGGCTAATCGCCTTCTTTTCCCCTGCAGGCCGCCCCGGGCTCCTTCTTCACCAACGCCGGCGCCGGACTTTCTCGGTGAGCCGCCGCATCCCGGGCCAATTCTTCGCACCTGGAGCACAGCCCGGATGCCACGAACACATCCCCAACAGCGTCGGACCCGCCGCCTCCCTCAGCTGAGCCGGCAAGACCGCCATCCTCCTCGCCGCCGACACCTTCCTCGCCGCCCGACCTCCGGCGCCGCTCCACCACCGCTCGAACCGCAGTGAGCTCAAAGCGCCGTAGATGCTCCCATGGCGAGCAATTGACTCCGCAATCGAGTTGCCGACGCCTTCTTCCCCTGCCGGCCGCCGCTTGTCGCCGGCCGCCACCCGCCAAGGACAGCCGATTCGCCTCTCTCGAGTTTCGCGACGGGCCGGTGAGCCCATCTCGCCGCCGCCGGCACCGCCGCCCCCCTCGCCACCGGACGGCTTCCCCCGCCGGACGAACGAGATGATGCGCGAGTGTAATTGTGGTGCTAAGCCAACCGTTAGCGGTTAATGACACATTAAAATCCTTGGGCCCACCTGTCAGTCACGGTGCGGTGATTTTAACCGCGCGCCTCTCTTTTCGCTCGGGCCCCACCTGTCGGCATTTCTCTCTCTCTTTTTTTATTTTCAGGATTTAAAAACTTTAAAAAGTCATAACTTCTTAACCCTAATTCCAAATTTGATGAAACTAAGTTCTAAATTTTTCTAAAATCATAACCTGTCTAATAGAACTGGTTTGGTTCAATTTCGAGTTCATCTGAATTTTTGTTGTAATTGTTATTTATTTGCTTTTGCTCGCTTGTGTTGTTTTTCCCAGCGATCTTCCGAGTAGAGTTCAAGAAGTGTACGAACCCCGATTGAAGCAACAAGAAGAACCCCAAGTTCTCGATCCAAAGTAGTCAATGCTTTGATCATTTTGCGCCTATATTTTATGTGAAACTATGTTCATTTAAATTATGAAAATCTGCATGCTTTACTTTATACGCAAACGTATGTCACTCCTAAGGTAGCTAATGACCCTGTATGTACCCCATAATAACATACCACACCAGTAACCTTTGAACTCACATGATCATTGTCGCCCTAGGTGTAAACCATAACTAAGCTAGTTATAAGTCATAATACTGCCACACTAGTCTTGTAAAATCCAGGCCTCAAGAGTCTCGATAATCATTCTTTAATCATGGAAAACTAGTTTGGGACAACATGGGATGTACGTGGTCGATTAATTATGTTAATTTATGTTATGCTTCTCCAAAACCCTAAAATCGCTATACTGCTTGGGCGGGTGGTAAGAGCGGTGGGTGTGGATGTAACACGGGGTTGTGGAATGACCCGCCTGCACAAATTAAGGACTTAATCCTGTGGACCCTCCGTATAACAAGACAACCACAAGCTGGCAAATTGTAGGCTTGGCTAAATAATTTACTGAACACTCTAGTCATTCCACGGAGAACGTGTGTAGGTGGGAAATGGAAGCCCCACTTGGAATGGGACACCGGATGTAGGTGACGTTGCCTAGGTTAGCGTATGTGGAGAGAGAAGTCCGACTGCGCTATCCTATGGTGGACATCCCGCACAACCTATGGACGTAACCCCATAGGAGTGACATGCTAGAGTGCGAGGTATTGTAAAGGTCTCCTGATATTTTCTCGATCTACATGTCCAAGGCATCATGTAGAACTGTCGGGACGATTATCTCTTGTGGGTAAAAATGTACAGTCTCTGCAGAGTTAAAACTATTCGAATAGCCATGCCCACGGTCAAGGGCAAACACGGGAAGAATCTTCCTCGAGTTAGTTATATTTCAAAATTTTAAAAAGAGACTGGGAATAAAAAAATCTGTCGGGTGGATATAACCTGACTTTGGTAATTCTTCCTGAGGAATGTACTCATGTGTTGGTAATAGGGTGGATGTAACCTTCTTAGTAAAAGTAAGCATTGGTGGATGGAACCTATCCTGTTGTCAATTATTGCACACTTTTAATTTATCAAATCTTGAGTTCTTGAAAAATGCTAGGTCCTAAGATTTTATATTACGATTATTCCAAAAACCGCCTTAAGCAAATAAAAGAACCCGAGCCACCCTTGTTAGCCTTGCATCTATATTTATGTGCATTTTGTGTGTTGACTCGTGGAGCACGGTGGTTAGTGTGCTCACACTCGCTCTAAAACCCCCATACAGAACTAATAAATCAAGAGCACTACGCCTACCATGAGGATCAAGATGCCGAAGGAAATGAAGACAAGGGGTATTAGTTTAGGCCTCAAAATATTACTCCTCGCCTCGACCCGCTTGACTCGGCTAGTTTGGCGGGTTGCCTCCGTTATTAGTCGTGCCCTTGGCTAATAACGAAGGTACTCAGTTGTCCCATCGCTTGCACTGTGGCGTGTTGTGCCCTCACGCTATGTACGCCTGCTTCCGCTCTTTATGTATTGTAAGACATTTGGCCTGACGGCCCTATTGTAACCTCGACCCGACGTGGCCTATTTAAACTTTGGTATTGTAATAATTATTTCTCCATGTATGAAATGATGCAGCATTGTATCTGTGAGCATTATCTACTGATCCAAGGAATAATGCAGTACTATCACAGGGGATTCCAGGCTATAAACTTGGGGTCCGACAGAGCTGGTATCAGAGCATACGACTGTAGAAACCTTAGCTAGACTGGTCACGCCAAAGTCCTTTTCACAAAAAACTATGAAAAGCTCCTACAAAATGTAGCATAATACTGCTTTACTTAACTCTCTTAGTTTCTATACTCACCCAAAATTTCTTTTGTATTTTTATCTGTTCTAATCTATTGATGTTCAAAATTCTAGATGGCCGGAGCTACACCAGTTGGTCCGTGGGATCACTTCTCCCATGGGGACAGCGAAGGAGGATTCGTTGAGATCCTGTGGCAGTTGCTGCGGTGTCTCGGCTACAGCCGCCCGCCTATTTTCAGAGGCAAGAGAGTCCACATCCACAGCATGGACATGTGGACCATGGAGGTCTTCATCTACGCATGAGATGGTGCCAGGGAGCTCCACTCCCACACTATCCAGGCCGAGCCTCCACGGATGTACCTCGTCGACGCCATCCAGGACGCAGCGCGTCTTGCCGTGGCTCACCTATGCCAAGTGCATGTGGAGAGGCTGCGGCGATCGCCTTCGCCTACTCACCTCACATCCGCCGAGGCAATTCCTTCCAGACCGCCTCGACCACAGGATGGACAACCCCCAGCTATCTCACCAGATCCAGCTGACGCAGGCGATGTCAGTCTCCTATTCTTTCGCCATGCAGGAGATTGGGCATCTGCAAGATTCTCCTCACCGCAAGCTGCAGCAATCGGACGCCCGGCGCCCACTCAATCGCTACCGATCGCCTTTCAGCGGCGAGAGCGAGAGGCTCGCTGCCGAGGTTGGGCTTGAGCGCCTACGCGCCAGGTCGGCCTACCCTCCGCCTCTGTTGCCGGCACACCGTCGGCCCAGCTCCGCCGCGGTGGTGGTTCCAGCTCAACACGGTGCAGCCCAGCCTCCGCGCAAGTGTCGGCACCGATGTCCGCCCGACACCACCGCAGATTCGCACCAGCGGTTCAAGGCCAGGGACCTTGCCCCCGACTGACGGCGCGCATAAGAGTGCGCCCACCGCCCAATGGCACCCTCGCAGGGCCCAGCAGGAGACGTCGCCCGTTCCACCTTCATTCCTCCAACGACCAGGACGGATCGAGCCCTTCTCGGTCGCGTTCCCGCTCCCGATCACCCAGTATCATCTCATGTTCTCGCTTTCCAGGAGAGTGCGTCTTCTGCGGCGAGCACCACTCCCCCTCCCCAGAGGTGTAGACTGTTGTAGGCTGGGCAGTGGTATATCTAGCAGGCTCCTGTTGGTGTGCGAGAGTCTTTCTTTCCAGATGTACCCCCCTTATGTACCCAGTTAGTAGACGTTGTGTATGCGGTGTTGTGACATGTTGTAAGCCTACGCACTATGTTCGGCTGTCACGAAACACCTAACGCCCCCTAATGTAATGAACTAATGTAGGCATAACGCCTTGTGTTCTAATGCTTGCCCTGGTATTTTGTCGCTCCTCTTTTGTGTGGTGTTCACAGTGCTAGCTAAGAGGGCTAGCCAACCCTCATATATGTTTTCTTCCTTCTCTTTGCCTCTAAAATGGCTCTAGTTTGATCCAGATGGCTCCCAAGAGGACTATTAACCATGGTAGGGGTCGAGCCCAAGGGCCGTAGCTCATGGGAAAGGCAGAGGCCGTGGGACCAATCTACCCCACCCCACCAAAGACCACCAACCATGGAGCAAGTATTGGCCCAAAGAAACCCGGATCCTCCAGCAATGCTTTCCGCCGTGAGAACAATGCAACCGGTCGCCACTCCAAGTTATCCGATTTTAGGACCCGCCCCATGACCTTCTCCGCACAAAATGAACCTTTAGAAGTCAAGATTGGTTACGTGACACCGAGAAGAAGCTTAAACCGCCCGTTGCACTAATGAAGACAAGGTCGACTTTGCCACACACCAATCGAAAGGAGCCACAACATGGTGGAAAACTACCTTGCCTATCGTGGAAGGAAGAACCCTTAGGCAACAGCTTCGATGAAGAAGGGTCAAGGAGAAGAAGGAGAAGAAGAAATAGAAGGTGAAGACCCATCGACGCCAATGTGGGGAGTAGGAAAGCAATGAAGGTCACGATGAAGAGGAAGTCAATCCATGGCAATCGAGCCCACCGCAACTTCGGGCCGAGTTCAAGACCGCCTTCGTAAACTTTGTCCCAGCAGGTATCATGAGGATGAAAAAGAATGAGTTTAGAAACCTAAAACAAGGCAATATGTCCATCTCAGAGTACCTCACACGGTTCAACCAGTTAGCTCGCTATGCCATGAGAGACGTAGCCAAACAAGAGGAGAAGATTGATCGATTCTTGGAAGGGATGCATGAAGAGATGCGAGCTCAACTAATTTTACACGATTATCCCGGCTTCCACCACTTGGTGAATAAAGCCCTTGTCCTAGAAAATGAAAGGAAGATCCTAGAAGTCGGTAGGAAAAGAAAATGGACGCGCCCGCACCTCGTGGCGCTTTCTGAATAAACCAAGATACCAAGGCACTCGTCGTTCCGTCGGTGGCAACTCCGAGAACTAGAACCTCATTCCAAGCACCACGCCCAGGCAACCGTGGAACTCAGGTATCTCGTCCCATAGGTCAAGCTCCTACACCCAATCCAGCTGCAAACCTTCATTGCTTCAGCTGCGGAGCCAAGGGGCACTTCGCCAACAAATGCCCAGATCACCAAGCCACCCCAGGGAAGTTTAACCCAGAGCTTCCTCATCCCGATCGCAGCTTGTCCGCAAAGAACAAGGCACATCGACACCTCAAAGCGCCACGGACGCCATCGACTCCACACCATGGTCATGTCAACCACGCCACGGCGGAAGACGCCAGAGGCCACCGGAGTACTTGTGGGTACGTTCTCTTAAATTAACTCCGGTCGGTGTTCTGCTTGACTCCTGCATCACATTCTTTTGTTTTTGGGGGATTTATTGAAAAAGTTAAGCTGCCAACCTTTGGACTTAAGAGACCTGTGGTACTTAGTTCCCCAGGAGGACCCCTAATTGCTACTCTAGTTAGCCCAAGGGTAGAAGTCACCATGGAATGTTATAATTTTCCAGTAGACCTGTTGGTCTTGCCATCCCAAACATTGGATGTTATCCTAGGGATGGACTGGTTAACCAAGAATCAAGGATTGATAGACTGTGCAAATAGGGAGGTAGTACTTGTCGGCGCCTCCGGAAAAGGATAAAAGTTAAGGTGGACCGCCCCTCTTCGGGACACGTAATTCATAATATTGAAGTAAAGGCATTAGAGGACACACCGTAGTTCGAAATTACCGTAAGTCTTTCCGGAAGAACTGCCGGGTATGCCGCCAGATAGGGAGATAGAATTTGTGATCAACCTAAAGCCTGGGACGGCCCCAATTGCTAAGAGACCATACCGAATGGCAGTAGATGAACTTGAGGAATTAAAAAGTCAAATTGAGGATCTACAAACCAAAGGATTTATTAGACCCAGCTCATCCCCATGGGGCTCCCCCGTATTATTTGTCAGGAAGAAGGATGGCACCGCCAGATTATGCGTAGATTACAGAGCCCTCAATGAAGCAACCATCAAGAATAAGTACCCATTGCCTCGAATAGATGACCTGTTCGACCAACTATCTGGGGCTACTGTCTTCTCCAAAATAGATTTAAGGTCAGGGTACCATCAGCTCAAGATCAGGGCAGAAGATATTCCTAAGACAGCTTTTACCACGCGGTATGGCCTATTTGAATTTACAGTCATGTCATTTGGATTGACCAATGCCCCAGCCTATTTCATGAATCTGATGAATAAAGTGTTTATGGAATGCTTGGACAAATTTGTGGTCGTATTCATAGACGACATTCTGATCTACTCTAAGACTACCGAAGAGCATGAAGAACACCTACGGGTAGTCCTCGAGACCCTTCAGGGGCACCAGCTGTACGCGAAGTACAGCAAGTGTGAATTCTGGTTACCCAGGATTAGTTTCCTTGGACATATCGTATCTGCTGGTGGAGTAGCAGTCGATCCCTCCAAGGTAGAGGCAGTTCTGGGATGGAAGCAACCCACCTCGGTCACTGAAGTGCGTAGTTTTCTGGGACTAGCCGGATACTATAGACGCTTCATAGAAGGTTTTTCCAAGGTATCCAGACCAATGACGAACCTACTCAAGAAGGAAAAGAAGTATGAGTGGACAGAAGCCTGTGAGAAGAGTTTTCAAGAGTTAAAGAAAAGATTGACCACAGCCCCGGTGCTAACTTTGCCGGACATACGCAAAGATTTTGATGTCTATTGTGATGCATCGCGCCAAGGCTTAGGCGGTGTACTTATGCAAGGAGGGAAGGTTGTAGCTTATGCTTCCAGACAGCTCCGTCCCCATGAGGACAATTACCCCACCCATGATTTGGAGCTAGCTTCAGTAGTCCATGCTTTAAAGATTTGGCGACATTATTTAATTGGAAACCACTGTAACATCTATACGGATCATAAGAGCCTCAAGTATATCTTCACCCAAGCCGACCTCAACCTGAGGCAACGAAGATGGTTAGAATTAATTAAAGACTATGACTTGGACGTCCACTATCACCCCGGAAAAGCTAATGTAGTGGCCGATGCCCTAAGTCGCAAACCCCACTGCAACAACCTCATGGTGGAAGAATTGCGACCTGAGCTCTGCAGAGAGTTTGAAGCCCTTAATCTGGAAATAGTAGAACATGGTACTCTAGCGACCATGGAGGTACAACCAACTCTTGAAGACCAAATCAAGGCAGCACAGAAGGGACACCCTGGAGTTCAGAAGTTTAAACGTCTCATGGCCCAAGGAAAAGCCACTAAGTTGATAGAAGATAAACAAGGAGTGCTATGGTATGGAAAGCGTCTTTTCGTTCCTCACCAGGAGGGTCTCAAAGACTTGATACTCAAAGAAGCCCATAGCTCTGCTTATACTCTACACCCGGGCAGCACTAAAATGTATCAAGAAATGAAGACTTTGTATTGGTGGCCACGTATGAAGAGGGATATTGCCGAGTATGTAGCTCGCTTTGTGACGTATGCCGAAGGTCAAGGCGAACATCAAAAACCTGCCGGACTCCTTCAACCCCTATAGATTCCTCAATGGAAATGGGAAGAAGTGGGAATGGATTTCATAACTGGTTTGCCTCGCACCAAATCGGGATATGATTCTATATGGGTAATAGTCGATAGGTTGACTAAGGTTGCCCACTTTATTCCCGTAAAGATCACCTACAAGGGAGACAAATTGGCTGAATTATATATGGCCCGCATTGTATGTCTACATGGTGTACCTAAGAGGATAGTCTCAGATCGAGGTTCTCAATTCACCTCGCATTTCTGGTCCAGCTTACACGATGCTTTAGGGACCCATCTTGCATTTAGTACCGCCTATCATCCCCAAACAGATGGGCAAACCGAAAGAATAAACCAAATCTTGGAAGATATGCTACGAGCCTGTGCTCTGGAGTTCACCGCAGACTGGGAGAGATGTCTACCCTACGCGGAATTTGCCTACAACAATAGCTATCAATCAAGCCTCAAGATGTCACCTTTTGAAGCTCTTTATGGACGAAAATGTAGGACCCCTTTATACTGGTCAGAAACGGGAGAAGGGTACATCTTTGGACCCGATACTCAAGCAAAGGAAGAAAATGTTCGCTAATCGTGAACGCCATAAGTCGCTCAATCTAGACAAAAGAGCTACGCCGATAACCGTCGTGAAATTGACATTCAAGTTGGGGATCATGTGTACCTTAAGGTATCACCTCCGAGGAATCCATGAGTTCAAAGTGAAAGGCAAGCTTGCTCCGAGATATATATGACCATTCCCTATTACTGCTAAGTGTGGAGAAGTTGCTTATCGATTGGAACTACCACCCAGTCTATCCGATGTGCACATTGTGTTCCACGTTTCTCAACTCAAGAAGTGTCTCAGAGTCCCCGAAGAATAGACCTTAGTAGAAACCATCGAACTGCAAAAAGATCTGTCCTACCCCGAGCGCCCGATCAAGATTCTTGACACTATGGAAAAGAAAACCAGACGCCAGACTTTTCGCCTCTGCAAGGTCCAATGGAGCAACCACTCCGAGCGAGAGGCAACCTGGGAGCGAGAGGATCAACTCAGAGCCGACTTTCCTTTTCTCTTCTCGGGATAGCAGAATCTCGAGGTCGAGATTCAATTTAAGGGGGTAGGATCTGTAACACCCCATTTTCAAAGCCTGGTTCTATTGTAAAATTTCAAGCTTATGTTAATAAAAGAATTTACTCTCCGTTGTTTTTCCTCTTTGCTTTTCAAAAAGAACGTCCAAGGTGTGTTTAAACGTTTTGGAATGAAAACCCTATTTTGTTTCCCAAAGAGCATCTCAAGTGATCTTTTAAAAATCTAGAATTTAAAAATGTGCTACAAAGATTAGAAGGTATAAAATATATATATGTATATATATAAAAGAGAATTTAAATTAAAAATTTTATAGATGTACATGTAAATATGTTAATAACCCTGATTTTTTTCTAGCCGTCCATCCCTCCCTCTGTCCTTGCCGCCGCTCGTCGTCTTCTCCCCAACCACCACCGTGGGCAAGTTATTGCGGCGCTGACAGCCTTGCTTTAAGCGCCTGCCCTCGCCTTCAGCGCCCGGCCGCGGCAGACCTCGGGCTCGTCTCCCCGCCCTCGCCATCGGCGCCACCGTGGTCCGGCCTGCGCCCGCACGTCCTCGCCGTCTGCCGCTGCCGGTCGAGGCAGCGGCCTGCCACGACGTCGCGTCCCCGGTCATCTCCTCCCGGCCGCTCGCGTTTACTCGCGCGCGACAAGCCCGGTTGCGCGCTCGAACTGTGGCCGTGAAGCGATGACGCCACCACGCGCACGGCGCCACGCCTCCATGCCCCCCCGGTACTCCTCCCCGGCCTCTATAAAAGGGGGTTGCTACCTCGCCGCACGCCCCACCGAAGCCACCGGAGGAATCCCCTCCGTTTCCCCTGCCGTGAGTGCTCCTTCGGCAATCCCCGCCGCCAAGCGCCACCGGTCGACACCAGGGCCTCTTGAGCCTTACCCCGAACTCATCTTCACCTCCTCTCCCTTCTGCCTGGGCTAATCGCCTTCTTTTCCCCTGCAGGCCGCCGCCGGGCTCCTTCTTCACCAACGCCGGCGCCGGACTTTCTCGGTGAGCCGCCGCATCCCGGGCCAATTCTTCGCACGTGGAGCACCGCCCGGACACCACGAACACATCCCCACAGCGCCGGACCCGCCGCCTCCCGATGAGCCAAGACCGTCATCCTCCTCGCCGCCGACACCTTCCTCGCCGCCAGACCTCCCGGCGCCGCTCCAGCCACCGTTCGAACCGCAGGTGAGCTCAAGGGCGCCCGTAGATGCTCCCATGGCGAGCAATTGGACTCCCGCAACCCGAGCTGCCGATGCCCTTCTTCCCCTGCTTCGGTCGCCGCCGCGCTTGTCGCCGGTCGCCACCCGGCCAAGGACAGGCCGATTCGCCCCTCCCCGAGGTGCGCACGGGGCCGGTGAGCCCATCTCGGTCGTCGTCGGTGCACCACCGCGGCCCCCCTCGCCGCCGGACGGCTTCGCCGCCCCCCTGCCAGGACGAACGCAGAGATGAGCGCGAGTGTAATTGTGGTGCTAAGCCAACCGTTAGCGGTTAATGACGCATTAAAATCCTTGGGCCCACTCGATCGCGGTGCGGTGATTTTAACCGCTACGCCTCTTTTCGCTCGGGCCCCACCGTCGGCATTTCTCTCTCTCTTTTTTCATTTTCAGGATTTAAAACTTTAAAAGTCATAACTTCTTAACCCTAATTCCAAATTTGATGAAACTAAGTTCTAAATTTTTCTAAAATCATAACTTGTCTAATAGAACTGGTTTGGTTCAATTTCGAGTTCATTTGAATTTTTTGTTGTAATTGTTATTTATTTGCTTTTGCTCGTTTGTATTGTTTTTCCGGTACGATCTTCCGAGT
Organism: Bonia amplexicaulis; assembly: GCA_036346245.1. NCBI lineage: Eukaryota > Viridiplantae > Streptophyta > Magnoliopsida > Poales > Poaceae > Bonia > Bonia amplexicaulis. Next base: position 1,425,848 of record CM070746.1, on the reverse strand, counting down.
AGAGTTCAAGAAGTGTACGAACCCCGATTGAAGCAACAAGAACCCCAAGCTCTCGATCCAAAGTAGTCAATGCTTTGATTATTTTGCGCCTATATTTTATGTGAAACTATGTTCATTTAAATTATGAAAATCAGATGCTTTACTTTATACATAAACGTATGTCACTCCTAAGGTAGCTAATGACCTGTATGTACCCCATAATAACATACCACACCAAGAACCTTTGAACTCACATGATCATTGTCGCCCTAGGTGTAAACCATAACTAAGCTAGTTATAAGTCATAATACTGCCACGCTAGTCTTGTAAAATCTAGGGCCTCAGTAGCCCTGATAATCACCCTTTAATCATGGAAAACTAGTTTGGGACGACCATTGTATGATTTCAATTTGTTTATTCCAAATTTTCGAGAGAAAAAAATTTAAAATATAAAATAAAATTTATTTAGTTTAAAATAAAAATAAGAGTTTTGTTTGTGTGAAATTTGAATTTTGTTTGCCACGATTTTACGCTTTTAGAAAGTTTGGATTTGAAAAGTAATTTAAAGTAAAAACTTAAAAAAAATTATTAAATAAAATGATATTTTGATTTTCTATAAAAATCCTAATTCAAATAAATTATTTGGATTTAGTTGTCCTTTATTTGGTGTTCTGAGTTTTTCTGGAGTTTTAAAATCTATTTTGAAAATAAAAAGTATTTTAAGTATGAAAATTAAAATACCAACAGTAGTTGAAATATTTTATTAAGTCCAAAATGTCTCCGGAAGCTCTTTGAATTTTTCTGGAACTTTTGGAATTAATTTTATATTTTCTCGAGCTTTATTGAATTTTACGTGTTTTACGAAAATCTAAATCAAATTTAATTCTCTGTGACCCGATCTAATCTCGATGCGTCCATCTTCGCTAACTTCTTCGCTCTCCATCCGACGGTCCTGATTTCTTCCTTGCGTCGCATCGCTCATCCGACCGTCCGCTCTTTTCGCTCTCTCTTTTCTTTCTCGCTGATAAAACCGGTCAATGAATAAAATTATTTTTCTTTACAAAAATAATTTGGTCAGAAAATTAAAATTCTTGCTGGCGTCCTAAATTCATTTTCCTCAGAAAAATAATTCATTTCAAAATCATTTCGCTTGATGACGTCTAATTTGATTTTCGGTTCAAAATAATTCGAAAAATCGGTTTATTCTTTTCTCTCTTTTCAAATTTTCGAGAGCCCGTTCTTTTCGTTTTGACTCGATTGAGCCCATTAAAATTTCTAAATTCATCTAAAATTCTAATCTATCCATTTATACCCTATTTTCAAAATTTTGAATTTATTTGGTTAAAACTAAATCTTAATTAGAATTTTATTTAATAAAATAAAATTAAATATTAATATTTGCTAAAATATTTTATTTGAGTTCTTTGAGCCTCAAGAAAGTTTGAATTTTTTTAGAATTTTCAGAGTTTGTTTGAGCTCAATTTCAAAATCTCAAACAAAAATACAAAAGAAAAGAAAGGGAGAGAGAGTGAGCAGTGCCCACGGGCCTTCGCTCATCTTCTAACCGTTCTTGTGAGGCCGGCGCGTCGCCATGGTCGGAATTTTCAAACTTCCATAACTTTTGATTTTCTCAACCGTTTTTCGAAATTAAGTCGTTAACTTCCTCTCATCAAGAGAATTCTATTCCTAACGTTTCCCACTCCTTCATGTGCATTTTCACGAGAAAACGAACCACCACCGAAAGACATTCGTTCGTTTGATCTCCTCTCGGTCCACCTCCGCCCCTATGAAAGAGAGCACCGTGTGCCTTCTAATCCTCATCCACCCCGAAAATTTCAAGTCCTCACTCCTTTCTTCTCTCCACAATCTCCATTTTACTTTTGTGAACCGAAGGTGTTCGCCGGCCTTTGCGGCGCCTACGGTGGAGCCCGGTCACTTTTGACCACATCGTTGGCTTTGCCTTCTCGCGTTCTCGCGGTGCTCCTCGCCTTCACGGAGCATCACGGGCGTCGCCGGACCACCGTGGCCAAACCGCGCCGTCGTTTCTCTCCTCATTGCCGACCGTGGGTGTTCCATCAAAACCGAGGTGAGCATTGTGTTCCGACGTTCTCCTCTTCGTTTTCATAAACCTCACCTCTAACTCCTCTCCGTTTGCCGAATGCCGATGCCAACCACGGACGCCGAATGTCTTCTCCGCGTGTTCCGCCACCATCCGATGCCCGTTGGCCGAGCCGTTTGTACCGTTGAGTTCGCCTCAATGCGTTCTATGCCATGCTTCCATCGCCTTCACTCGAAGATTCCCCGAGTCCCTGTCGACCTGGTCGAGCTAGACGCCGAAACTGTACCTTCGCGCGTACCCCACTTTTGGGTAAGCGCTTTGATTTTTGTTCGCGTCATATCGTGTCCTAGCCTCAAAGTAATCTACCTATCATTTTTATTTAATTTTTCGTGGAGCCAATTGTCAGAAATTGAACTTTCCGCGAAAATGACCGTTTTTGACTCCCGACGTCGATTCGTCGTCTCTGTTGAGCTTTAGCCTGTGCCGTAATTTTTCTTAGACTTGTCTCGTCGCGTTCTCGCTGTGCTCACTTCCGTTTCCCCAAAAAGCCACCACAAATTTTTGCACCCGACACCTCGCCATGGCCCGATGGCATCTCGTGTCCCCATCTATCCGGAGATGTTTTCCCAATCCGTTCATCGTCACATCGTGCCAAACCACCCGGTAGCTACCTTTCAAATGGTTTTGGATTAGCCTCACGAGCATCAAGATATCAAGTTTTCCTTTTCCCTTCCCGACATCGTTCAAGCGTCGATTGCGCCGTCTCCGATGGGTTTCGGTGAGACGACAATTTTCCTAGGTTTGCCAAGCCGCGTTTTAGCCGTGCTCACCCTACATCTCCATGTTCCATACCGGTACTATCTCCTCCAATCGCCGTTGTCGCAACATCGCCATCATCGCCGTTTCCCTCACCGCGATGATTGCCGTCGTTCCTCGACGCCGTAACCATGTCACTACCTTTGCCTCGTCTCCATTATTCCATTTTGTCCGTTCGCCACCACTTCGCAACCATTCGACCCGTTACGTTTAAAAAGGAATTCTCGGATTTTGTTATCATTTCATGTGATATCTAAAACTTCGGACATCCATTCTCCTCATTCGAACTCCGAATCTGTTGATTCTTTCTCCTAAATTCACCTAAAATCTTAACCTTTCCTCCAGTATATATTTTATATTTTTGTGATTTTATTTGTATTTATTTATTCTTTTGTATTCGTCAGCGTTTAGCGTAGAATCCGGCGTCACGAAGAGTTTGTCGACCCGCGAAGAAGAAAGTCAAGACACCGCACACAAAGGCAAGTCTCCTTTGATCATCTTGAACCTATGTTTGAGAAATGTTTTAAATTATTTTAAAAGTTAATGCATTGCTATGTTACATAAAATGATAATTTACATTGTAGAAGTAATAGTTAAGCCGATGATTGTTATGCCCTCATTTGACATTGACAACCATGTACCTTTGACACCCTAAGTTTCCTTTGTCTCATTATTGAGATTATTACAAATTCTTTGATAATTGTTGTATCGGTAGTAAGATGCTTAGACATGCTTTATAACTTTAGTAACCTTGGAATGGTAAATTACATTTCGATGATCGATTCTTTTGTTCGGATGTGAGTGGCAAATGGTGTTGCCACGGTTCTTGTGAAATAAAATGCAATTGTGAAAATTGTTTTAGACTGAGGCGGATGGTTGGTTTGGATTGGTGCGGTTAGCACGAGATCTTGAAAAGTGTATGTTCGCCCTAGTCAATTAAGGACCGACTCTTGTGTTTGTCGATCGAGCACTACCGTACAACCACATGTCTATATGGGTGCGACCTAGCCGATTAACTTATGATAGACTAGTTTAGGTACCACCGATGGAAAGTGGATACGGTGGTTCTTGGTTATTCACGATGAGGGACGAGGTTCTTGTACTCATATGGCGCAAGAGGGCTTACATGCTGGTGGATTTAACCCTCCGGTGAAACCTCGGTGGTGGTGTCTAGCTAGACTAGAGTAAGGTAAAGGCTTTGTGATGAATTATCCGGGTCTCATGCCTAAGGAAGCATCTTGACTATTAAGATAACTTGTCTCTTGTGGGTAAAGTGTACAACCTCTGCAGTGTAAAACTATTCGAATAGCCGTGCCCACGGTCAAGGCGAGCAAGGAATGCTTTCACATGGTAGATCTTTGGTTTTGGTTTTAAAATAAAAGTTTTGGGAACCGAGAGTGGTTGGAACTCTCGAGTTGTTGTCTGGCAGATGTAGCAGTGTGGGTGGTTTAACCGTGGTTTTGAACTTTGGCGGTTAGCCAGTTGTTTAGTGTGGGTGGTTTAACCCGTGGTTGCGAACTTTGGCGGTTAGCCAGTTGTTTAGTGTTGGTGGTTGAAACCTTCACTATAAAGTTTTCAATAGTTTCATTAAAGCAATTACTTTATTAAGCGATGCCTTGAAAATATTTAATGGTATTTGAAATAAAATATTGCTTTGTGCAAAAGAACCATAAAACCTTCCTTTGTTAAGCCTTGCATCTATTGCATTTTCCCAAGACTTGCGGAGTACTTTATGTACTCACATGCTACACTTAAAACAAAATCTCAAGAGGATTATGAAGCTCAAGAAAGAGATTACAACTACTTCGCGTGTGGATTCGACGAAGGCTTTCTGGAGTACTAGGTTGCGCTTCCCCAGTCAATTGCCTGTGGCGTATTGATGGGTCTTCCGCTGGATTTATCTTTTGCTTCCGCTGTGCTTTATCTTTTGTGAGTTTGCGAGGTCTTGAAACCTCAGTTGTAATAAAGAGGCCTTTTGGTCTGTACTCTCTATTTATTGTAATAAAGCGTTGTTGGTTATGTATTCATCATTGTTTGTTGTGTGCACTAGCTTTGATCGGAACTAGTCTTTGTAATACGGGGTCGGTTTGGTAATCCGGGGTCCCGTGACCATGGGATGTCGTGGTGATTAATTATGTTAATTTATGTTATGCTTCTCCAAAACCCTAAAATCTGCTAAACCTATTTGGGCGGGTGGTAAGAGCGGTGGGTGTGGATGTAACACAGGGGTTGTGGAATGACCCGCCCAGACAAATTAAGGACTTAATCCTGTGTGGACCCTCCGTGTATAACAGTACAACCACAAGCTGGCAAATTGTAGGCTTGGCTAAATAATTTACTGAACACTCTAGTCATTCCACGGAGAACGTGTGTAGGTGGGAAATGGAAGCCCCACTTGGAATGGGACACGGATGTAGGTGGCGTTGCCTAGGTTAGCGTATGTGGAGAGAGAAGTCCGATGCGCTATCCTATGGTGGACATCCCGCACAACCTATGGGCGTAACCCCATAGGAGTGACATGCTAGAGTGCGAGGTATTGTAAAGGCCTCGTGATATTTTCTCGATCTACATGTCCAAGGCATCATGTAGAACTGTCGGGACGATTATCTCTTGTGGGTAAAGATGTACAGTCTCTGCAGAGTTAAAACTATTCGAATAGCCATGCCCACGGTCAAGGGCAAACATGGGAAGAATCTTCCGCGAGTTAGTTATATTTCAAAAATTTTAAAAGAGGCGGGAATAAAAAATCTGTCGGTGGATATAACGACTTTGGTAATTCTTCCTGAGGAATGTACTCATGTGTTGGTAATAGGGTGGATGTAACCTTCTTAGTAAAAGTAAGCATTGGTGGATGGAACCTATCCTTGTCAATTATTGCACACTTTTAATTTATCAAATCTTGAGTTCTTGAAAAATGCTAGGTCCTAAGATTTTATATTACGATTATTCCAAAAACCGCCTTAAGCAAATAAAAGAACCCGAGCCACCCTTGTTAGCCTTGCATCTATATTTATGTGCATTTTGTGTGTTGACTCGCGGAGCACGGTGGTTAGTGTGCTCACACTCGCTCTAAAACCCCCACACAGAACTAATAAATCAAGAGCACTACGCCTACCATGAGGATCAAGATGCCGAAGGAAATGAAGACAGTGGGTATTAGTTTAGGCCTCGAAAATATTACTCCTCGCCTCAGTCCAGTTGACTCGGCTAGTTTGGCGGGTTGCCTCCGTTATTAGTCAGGCCCTTGGCTAATAACGAAGGTACTCAGGTTGTCCCAGTCGCTTGCCTGTGGCAGGTTGTGCCCTACACTTATGTACGTTTCTGTTTCCGCTCTTTATGTATTGTAAGATATTTGGCCTGACGGCCCTATTGTAACCTCGACCCGACGTGGTCTATTTAAACTCTGGTATTGTAATAATTATTTCGCCATGTATGAAATGATGCAGCATTGTATCTGTGAGCATTATCTACTGATCCAGGGAATAATGAAGTACTATCACAGGGGATTCCAGGCTGTAAACTTGGGGTCCGACACGGAGAGTGCGCACGGAGACCGCGTGTCTTATTTTATACTCACGAAGGGTGCGCGCGGAGGCCACGTGTCTTATTTTATATTGACGGAGTGTGCACGCGGAGGCTACGTGTCTTATTTTATACTCAAGAAGAGTGCACACGCACGTGGAGGCGTCCCCCTGCGCGTCTTATTTATACTCCGTAGAGTTTGCGCGGAGACGTGCCTCCGTGCGTCTTATTTATACTCCATAGAGTGCGCACGGAGGCGTGCCTCCGCACGTGTTGTTTATACTCCGTAGAGTGCACGCGGAAGCCACGCCTCCGCGCATGTTATTTATATTCTGTAGAGTGTGCGGGGAGGCATGCCTCTGCGCGTCTTTACACAGAATAAGACAAGTTTTGCAAACAGTGGACTTTATTGATCTCCCGTTTACGCGTGTGAGCGATTACAAAAGGTAGGATACCAACCGCGGACCGCTCGAGTATAAGGACGACGCTGACCGCTGTTGCTATGGCAGCGAGGTAGAGCAAGAAGGGAGCCTCTGGTGCTGGAGCGACCGGTTTGGGGAGGCCGGAGAGGTGCTTCCTAAGGCCTTCGAGAGCCTCCGCACAGTCGTGTTCGCCTTATGATACTCGGTGGACCTTGTGGTGCGGGCCTCGAGCACCAAACTCTATGTGTCAGGCGATGTCCTGGTCCCCGAAGGTAGTAATGATATTTTGGGCCCGGGAGCTTCATGCATAAGAAATCATGGTTTGGGACTGCCCCAAAGGACTAGTCCAAAAAAAACAATAATTGCTTCAAAGAACAGGTAGAGACCAATCGCAAAACCTCAACTGCAATGAACCGCTATCTCAAGAGAAATTCATTAACCACAATAGGCTAGGAATTGGCCAAAATCAACTTAAGGAAGATAGAAACTTTTCTAAAGAAACTCACTCACAACATCTGCAACTAAGTTACCCGAGGTAATTACATCGCTAACCCCATACTGCGAATAATGGTAAAATCTGGCAATGCCAAGGCAGCAACTACAACCTCTACATCTTATCATTGACTATCCTCACTCATAACAGTCATAGGAGCAAATCATAATCATACAAGATCATCTCATAACGTAAATCATCAATACAACATGTCAAAAGCATAAATGCAATGCTTGACCCATCCCATCCTACTGTGCACCAGTGTGTCAATTTAATAATTTAATTACCACGGACCTAACGCCCCGCTCTGATACCAACTGTAACACCCCAGGACCCACATTACCTTGGTATGCCACTAAAGCCACTCCACAACTAGCCAAATTACAAGATAAAATAATCTGGCAACAATTCCTAAACAAGATAGGATAAGCGGAAGCATAAACAACTAAGAGATAACAGGATAGTGATAACAATTCAATAATTATAATCAACTCCAACAAGCTAACCTAAGAATAGTTCACAAGTTTAACACTAATAAGTTAAAGTAAACTTTGATGAGATAGCTAGGCAAAAGACTAGAAACACTTTGTCTTTTATTACATCATAAATCTATGATCTAAGTGCATTATTGTGGTGCCGCTCTACCCTTCTCATGCATGCTCAATGATCACCTGTAAGGGGGGGAACAAGGGTGAGATAAAAATCTCAGCAAGCAAACTGTTTAACAAGCTAATTAAACTACAACAGTTTAATTATCAATATTTTATTTCCACAATGACCACGTTTATATCCTCAACCTCAAATCACCACCAACAACGGTAAAACAATAGCAAATAAATCTTGTTTGACTACTTTAAAACCTCAACCACTACCACTACCAAACACAATAAAGCATATGTATGTCTTACTTCACTACTTTATTGTTTCTCACATTCACAACTTCTATCAACAACAGAAAAGAATCTCATGCCACAATCACAACCCCTACCATACCACAAGGGACGAACCCCATTCCACGACCACAGCCACATTTCACATTCCACGACCACAGCCACATTTCACATACCACAAGTAGCTCACATGAGCCAATTCCACATTATAACTATGAAGTTGTATATTCCACATTACAACTGTGAAGTTGTATATTCCATATTACAACTAGGAAGTTGTATATTCCACATTACAACTATGAAGTTGAATATTCCACAAAATAACTTCACCACAATACATTGCATAGGTATGCAAATGATCTTTCCACAATGCAATGCATATGAATGTGTATGCTCCACAACACCCTTACCCAACAAGGTAAGAGTGTGCATCGTATTACGGCAATATAAGATGTTGTACCGGTACGGTCGCGGCTAGGTGCGGCGACATCCACATATGCAAATGTCATGATATGATATGAATGATATGATAATCATAAACCACTTGAATTCCAACCACAAAGGAGCATCAACATGCTCACAACATATCCACAACCACATATCCACCACATATTTGTTTTCATACTCCGCATTAGCACACTAAACAAATTTTCACATGATTACGAGCAATTTATCCAAACATATTAATTGATCAATAATTGCTACCATCACAACCACAAATATTCACTAAGAATACTACCACTTAGACTACAATATACGTGTAAAGGTTTCTACCCCACAACTATATAGATTCATCAAGAACAATCCTGCATATCCACAATTAATCTATCAAGATCATAAGCAATTGAATTCATAAAAATTACTACCATCTGGACCATGTTAAGGAAGCATGTAAAAGAGATATAGTATCACCAATTAATAGAATTAATTAATATGAAGGTAGAATAATTAACAAGTTAAATAGTAGCACAATGCTACAACATACAAAGTGCGACTTAAAAAATTAAAGACTTCGCTAGAATCCCCGAACCCGCACATACTCCTCTCCGCTCAACGATTCAACAATCTACCCACTGCAGTAGCGCTGCTTAATATTTTTGTTCTTTAAAAATATTAATCCATTTACAGCAAACGATATATCTCTTGATTCCTCACTTAAATTCCTTAATTTTTCATGTAGATCACATATTTTTATTTTGATCATAGCTAGGTGCCACTTAATGCACAAAACAGAGAAAGTTCTCTGTTCTGGCAGTCTGGACAGCAAGGTTCTAACGCGTCCCAACCACAGTACAAGGATCAAAAAAAATTTTATACAGCAGCTATATTACTGAATTCCGTACATTTTTCTCAATTGCGACCATAATCATAAAAATCATTTACTACCCCTAAATCACACTTGAACAGCAATCTGTCCCAATCTACTCCCCTGACAGACAGCGGTGTTCCCGACCCTGCTACTCCCAGATCTCGCGGCCAAAAATTCTGAAACAAATTCACAAGATGGGTCTCGAAGTCCTCTACAATTTTCATTTTGGGAAGATCTGTAGGAAAAATCGTTTCATAGGTCTAAACTGTGCAAACAAACGTGCTGCGCGAATTGATCTACAAGCAGACGGCAGGAAAACTCTAATCGGGTAATCAATCTGGTAATCCCTTTCTAATTCTGTGCCATGAACCCTAATTACTCTAAAAACAGAGGGGTTTGGGATTAGGAAAAATTACCTAGAGGATCCCTTAGGATCATCCCTCTTCTTCCCTCCTCTTCTTCTCCTCCTTCCCTTCTTCTTCCTTCTCTTCCCTTTCTTCTCTTCCCTTTCTTTTTCTCCTTGGCACCAATTGACAGCAGCTTGGAGGTGTGATGGAGGGGGAAAGGCTGCAGCCAGGGGTGGAAAAAGGGGAGAGGGGCCAAGGGAGGGGTATATAAAGGGGGTGCTAGGGTTGAGGAGAGGGTACGGGCCCCCATTTGGGCTGGCTGGCCCAAAGCGGCTAGCCCACCCCTCCGGACAGCCCAAAATATCCAAATTAGTTGTTTTAATTTATTTTTTAAGTTTGGATAATTATGCAATTTAATTTTCACCTCACGATTCTTGAAAAATCGGAAACTCATGATTACTTTAAAAACTTACGCCGTATCGACGATCAGGATATTACACTGCCTCCATCGACCAGGGCATGTTTAACATCGCATCCTACGATGGCAGTCTGGATGACCAAGGGATCTTGGTGAGGGAACTCCACGTCCTCAGCGTCGGTGGGCGTGAAGGTGATTTCATGCTGCTCCCATTCCGGCGGCGTTTGCGCCGGGTATGCTGCCACATGGTGTAGCCTCCGCACATAGGCCTTCTGTTACCGTGCCGAGGTGAACTCCATCGAAGAGCCCCCAGAGATGATGTTTATAATCCGGTCTTGGGCTCCTCAGGGGCTGAATTAAAGGGCCTTCACAGGGTTCTTGCCGTGCGCTTGAATCTGCATGGGGCCCTCCTGGGGCTTCTGCATGTGGGCCACGACGGGCAGCCCCGTGTCCAAGGTTCTATCCCTGGCGACGCTCTGACGGAGCGCCACAATGGCGGTGCATGCCCGCGTGTTGTGGCCACCTCGGCCATGCACCTCGCACCATAGGTCGTAGACCTGATCTTCTTGTTCTGCACGAGGTCTATCATCACAGCCCCAGCCGTGCCCTCGCCCCCGGCCTCGGTGACCCCGCTCGCGATCGGTGGGGGTGCCATCTTCAGAGCTGCCCTTGACGTCGAAGACATAGCGGGCCCTCTGGGATGTACGTTGGCTGTGCTTGGACTTGTCACCCGACGTGTCCTTGTGCTTGGCGTCCTTGTGCTCGGGGGCATCCTTCAAAGACTCTTGCCTGTGCTTACCCTTCAAGGAGCACTCCTTCGGTGAGTCTCCTTTCTTCATCGAGCCCTCCGTTTGATTAGTGTCGGAGTCGTTGCCCTTGCGCCGTCGCGCGTCCTCCTCCGCCCTCGCATACTCTTCCATCTTATCGAAGAGCTTGGCGACCGTTTTGATCGGCTTACGCGCATTGTATTCGGCCAACGGCCCTGGGCAGAGGCCTTGTACCGCTGCATTGATAATGGTTGTTTTGTTGACGTCCTTGACCAGGTAGCGGACCTTCACGAAGTGCTTGAAGAACTCTCGAAGCTTCTCCGAGGGTTTTTGCTTGACGGGAAGAGCTGATCCGCGCATAGATTGAGTTTGTCTCTATGGTGAAAAACCAAGAGAGTGCCACCCCCTACAACGCGAGGGGGAGCCCCTTCGCTTTGGTGGTGTCGTCTCCACCTGCAGCTTCAATAACGGTCTTGTACATGCGCACAAACTCCCGAGGGTCTGTGTCACCCTTATACGGCTCGATGGCGCTAGGGAACTTGAAGTCCTTCGGCTATGTCGATTGTTGTAGGCCCGTAGAGAAGGGGGATTCCGGATCTATGTGCCGCAGCGGGATGCGACGGAGGTGGGGGCATCGCGGCTGTACACCCGCTCTGGCGCGGGCTCTAGCGCAGCCACCGGCGGGACTTGTTAGCTACGAGCCTTTTGTATATCCCGCCTGACTCGCTGGAGGTCCGCCGACTCCATGCAGGTGTCGAGGGCCATTAGTAGAGCGTTCTTCGCCGTCAATGTGGTTGCGGCAGTTGGAGTAGAGGGTTGCACCATCGGGCTAGCAGCAACCACGACTTGCTCTCTAGAATTGTTCGATGCGTCGGTGCGGTGGGCTCCGAAGTCGGTGACGAGACACATGCAGCGGTGACGCGATAGCCGAACACTAGCGTCACCACCCCCATGGACGGTCGACACCCACGCCGACTGTCGCACCAGTGGTTGGGGCGGCCGCGCCACTCAGGCGTCGAGGTTGGCAACCACGACACGGTGCTATCGCGCACCGTGGCCGTGGCGTGCCGCCCGCACCCATGGCTGACGCGTTGCCGAGCACCTCTTTCGTACCCCTCTTCTTCTTTGCCGCCGTCGATGATGAAGCCTTCTTTGGTGCCATCCTTCTTCGGATCTTAGAGCTTGCTCTTGTCTTCCCCACGGACGGCGCCAACTGTTGTGGTTACAGACCAAACAATACAGAGTGATAGTGGAGATGTTCGGTGAACAATGCTTGGGGGTGCTCCCTAGCCCAAGACAAATTTATATATATTCACACGAGGAGTATTTTACAATTATGTCCTTACACCCAAGTATCCCTCTCAAGGGCATTTATGTCGTTATACAAGTCCTATTTTGGGCTTTACAACCTTCTAACAGGCCGGCTAGGCTTAGGTGAGGGCCACCCCTACAACAGTAAGTATATCGACTGTTTACTCTTCGCATTTTCCTTCATATATCCATTCTGTGAGAGATTGCTATCTCTGGTTGAAATTTGCAAAGAGAAATTGTGGGTTCAGATCAATAGCTCGATGAGGATAATTATGGTCTAATACTGAAATTGACTGTTCAAACTTGAGCTCTAGCTCTTTGTTATTGTTGTTATTTGACTCTCTGCCCTTTAGTTAGACACTTTCAAAATATATATACTGTGATCACTAGTTTTCATGATACATACACCTCTGGTAGCCAATTTGGCTTGTTGCATAACTTGTTAAAATTGTGATCTATACTCTAGAAGTATATCAAGTTATTTGGCTAATTTAGGTGTTGTTTGGTGATCACTTGGCATTGTCCTGTCTGCTAGCCGAAAGTATATATTGTTGGTAGTCTGAAATTAAGATTGTAGCAGGACGGCCAAGATTATATCTTGTGTAACTCTGTATCTGAGAGTACTAATCAATAAATTAAAACATGAGCTCTATGTTAGTTTTAATTATTCCCTGGTTCAAGAGAATGCTCCTTATGCTCATTTCAGCGGTCATCAAGCTCCATGCTTTATGTTTATGCATTTATATAAATGCCATGTAGAATTACATGTTTATATGCAATTTTTGTCATTTATATACTGCTAGAAATGTGCTTTGATCAATTTTGATTACGCTAGAATTAAATTGAAATACTTGCTTATACCACATTATCTACCACAATTTGTTCTCTAGTTTCTTGTTGTTAAGTTCGTAGTGGTTTGACCAGCATACAGAGACGGTCTGACCGCTATGCGGGAGCGATCTGATCGGTTGTAGGTGGTTGTCTGACCTCTGTCCGGTCTGATTGGGCATAAGAATGGTGTAACAGGAAATGCGGTGCGATCGATTTCTAGTTAGTGGTAGCTTTATACTAGATAGGTGCTCATTATATTGCATGGAGTTTTTGAGAGCGGTATGAACGGCCATGTAATGGTGGTCCGATCAGTTAGTGGTTGATTTCTCTGTCGGTTAATTGTATATTACTCCTACCCCCTGCCCTTGCTTTGCTCCATCCTCTAGCTCGCTACCCAGATCTACGGTGTTGAACAACTTTGGTGCACTGGGGTGGGAAGGTCAGTGTATCGAGGTTGCTTGCTGCCTCCGCTCAGAGGGGAGATGGACATCAGCAATGTGATACTACAGCTTCCCTTGGTGCTGTGTACGATATGCATCCTAGATCTGCTCCCTTTCTCCTCATAGCCTCCCCAGTTCACTGCTACAGAAAGCTTAATACTAGACGCCAAATCACAGACGGTTTGACAAAACCGTCTGTGACCGATACTAACACAGACGGTTTTACTTTGGACATCGTCTGTGTTGATGGTGTCGGAGAAAACTAGTATCACAGACGGTTCTTACCGATGATAATGGCCCTAGACATTTATTGCGCCGCTCAAAACCGCATATGTCTTCATTTAGATCCAGATGTGGCCGGTGCTGCACTCTTTCGCTCAGGAGGTAAGTTAGGCGATTTCAGGCCAATTAATTTGGTAGGAGGAGGCAGAGATTTAGCTTTGAAGATTCATACGTTTCTGGTTGCTCTAGATATGGTTAGCAATGAAATTTATTTTTTTTTGCATTACAATTTAGATCTATGTTTTGGTGAGTGTTATTGAAGATGGTTTGCATCTACTTGACCATACATGATTAGTTGCCGTCATGTGAGAGGCCAAATTTGTCAAAATTGTTGGTTATATACATTCATCGATCGCTGGGGAAATAGCTGTTGTGTTTATAATTGAATTAAGCTAGCAAAGCCTTAATGCATGTGGTATATATGTAGTAATAATTAATTAATTTAATTTTTAATACTAAGTTGTTATATATATACATAATGTAGGACCGAAGCTGGATGTATGCCGCGAACCGTGTGAGTGAAGAGTACGTTAATGGCGTGTCTGCTTTTACAGGAGCTGCCGAGGAGGATATGTTGAATAAGGGGGTGGAATATATGTACTGTCCATGCATTGGCTGCGATAATTTAAAGATGTTTAAGAACCGAGGGCAAATTAAAGCGCACTTGATTCAGAGGGGTTTCAAAAAGGATTATACATGTTGGACCAGTAATGGTGAAGTCAATGATCATATGCCGCCGGATGATATCGCCGGTGAAGTGAATGATATGCCACCAGATGACGTCACTGGTGAAGTGAATGACATGCCACCGGATGATGTCGATTGTTGTTCGGATTAGGATAGGTTGTACGATGACAATCTGGATCAGATGCTTCACGATGTAGATGAGAACTATGAAGAGAGAGAGTATATTAAATTACGGGGCTTGATGGAGGACTCGGAGAAACCTTTGTAAAAACCTTTGTTCACGTGCTGCAAGTCAAAGTACACGAGGTTGTCGGCCATGCTTGAACTGTTGAAATTGAAGGCAAGCAACGGTTAGTCCGACAAGAGTTTTACGATGCTGCTAGGTCTTTTAGCGGACATGCTTCCGGAGGTAAATGAGTTGCCTAAAACCACGTATAAAGCCAAGAAGGTTCTTTGTCCATTGGGAATGGAAGTAGAAAGAATACATGCATGTCCGAACGATTGTATCCTCTACCGTAAAGAGTATGTAAATATGCATGTATGTCCGATGTGGAACGCATTCCGATACAAACGTAACAATCAATCAGATGATAGCGATGGAACAGAGGTGAAGAAAGAACATCCTACTAAGGTGGCATGGTATTTTCCTATAATTCTCCGTTTGAAAAGGTTTTTTGCAAATCCAAAGGAGGCAAAACTGCTGCGTTGGCACTCGGAGGAACGCAAGAAGGATGGAATGTTAAGACACCTTGCTGATTCCGCCCAGTGGAGAAACATCGATAGGAGTTTTGCAGACTTCAGTGCAGAACCAAGGAATATAAGGTTTGGGTGATACGGATGAAATGAATCCTTTCGATAGCATGAGCGTGAGCATAGCACATGGCCGTGAATCTCTGCATCTATAATCTTGCTCCTTGGTTGTGTACGAAGCGAAAGTATATTTTGTTGTCGCTACTTATGCAAGGGCCAAAGCAACCTGGAAATGTATCGATATGTACTTAGCACCGTTGGTGGAAGATCTAAAAGTACTGTGGAACGAAGGGGTACATGTATGGGATGCATACAAACGAGAGAACTTCGTAACCCTAGGACTTGGTTGCCAAATATTACACGCTTGGTATATGAAACAGTCCAATAAGCCACAGGCAGAACGGCGCTCAGGTATCACTGTCAAATTCAGGCGGGATCATTTCCAGCACGAAATTCAGGATTGTGTCTTCGCGGTGACCTTTGAGGATATATTTGATCTTTTCACGCTCAACACTCTCGACGCCTCACTCGTTCGATGCTGGACGTTGTAAGTCTGTACAATCACAGTCTCTGTTCATGTAATACCGATATATGTCATATAATTTGTTGTCTTTCTGTGTATATATATAGATTCATGCTGACACAAGCTTCGAAATCACCAATTGGTTTCTTGGACCCACGCTTGGTCACCATTGATACCATCAACGAGGATGCATCCTTCGTCAAGAGCTATATTACATCAACACTGCTGGCTCACCGCGATAAAGAATTTGTTCTTATGCTATACAATGAGCACTTCCATTGGATTTTAATTGTAATTATACCAAAATAGAATAAGGCTATATACCTTGATTGTCTAAGTAAGAACAAATCCGAGTACACAGCTATCGCCTAATTACTCGATAGGTAAGTATATTTTCTCCATACATAACTACATTGTACTCTTTCTTTCCTTCCAAATGACTAATCTAACTTTTTCGAATAACGAAGGTCGTTCGCCACGTACGTTGCATAGACATGTGGCTCGACGAAAGGGGCCAAGCCCTTGAAACATGTTCGTAATTTTCGGGTATTCGCTAGTACACATTAATTAGTCCTATATAACACTTAATAGTAATGTCTCTTGAATTAACATATTCTATTTTTTGCAGTGCCACCAGCAGCAGCCGGGCAACACATGTGGATTCTACGTTTGCCACCATATGAGACTACTCATCGATTCCTCGAAGATCACCAATTCTAAGGTTTGTTAATCTTCCCATATTTATTTCATACTTGTCAAGTTATATATGTACGCACATTGATATTCCTATCGACAGGCTGCGCCCATCTCTACAACTGCATTGAAACAGCCGGACCTTGCACAAATTCGAGGAGAGTGTGATTTGTTTTTGTGGTCTAAAGTCATAAGATCAGATGGAGAGTTCCACTGCGCACAATGATTTTTTATTGCTCTTATCACTCCGGAATCGAGCTCTCGCGAAAGGAACAGATCCATAATCAACGAACTTGTTGCATCCAAGTATTGCTTGTGCAGCCTGACAAGTTCGTTGATTTTGGATCTTTTTCATTCGCGAGACCTCGATTCCGGAGTGATAGAGCAATAAAAATGCAATGTTACCTTCTAAGTGCAAATGCAATGTAGATCTTTTGTAATTGTTTATTTGTTAATGGATATTTTATTTCATTTCAATTAATTGATTTGCGAAATGGATGTTTTATGTTTGTGAAATGAAGTGCGATGTGAATTGGATGTTTTATGTTTGTGAAATGAATTGAGATGT
Organism: Bonia amplexicaulis; assembly: GCA_036346245.1. Classification (NCBI taxonomy): domain Eukaryota; kingdom Viridiplantae; phylum Streptophyta; class Magnoliopsida; order Poales; family Poaceae; genus Bonia; species Bonia amplexicaulis. The sequence goes on along the minus strand of CM070746.1, from coordinate 1,408,741 downwards.
GAATTGGATGTTTTATGTTTGTGAAATGCATTGAGATGTGAATTGTATGTATATATGTACATGTTGATCTGCTATCACAGACGGTTTTTAGTTACAAACCGTCTGTGATATTTACACTACAGACCGTTTTTCGAACTATCTGTGATAACCTTCGATTATCACTGACCCATAAATTCAAACGGTTCAGAAAATCGTCTGTGGTGATATTTTTGAACCGTCTGTAATACGATTTTCTGTAGTAGTGGTTCTTTGTCCTCTATTCTATTACTTTATCAAATCCAAATCATTTCCCCTAGGGCACCAAGGTGGCTATACGTGTCTAATTTCTTGCCGAGAAGACGAAGGAGAATAAAGGGGCATTCGTGAACGGGAAATTTAGCATTTTGGGGGCGATTCTGGAGCGATGGCAGGCGACGTCGATTTCACAGTCTGTGCCCCAGGATGGTACGGTGGATAAACTAGCGTCGCCTCTTTCAGTGTTAAATTGGTGAGGTTGAATTCGCTGCATAATTTCATTTCACCACCATGGATGTGTGTTATGTTGGTTCAATAGCATCTTCATGTTCTCTTGTGTAGTGATAATTTTTTACCTGCAAAAACAGTCAGCATAGGATATTCTTGACAGCTCAATAACCAAGAACTCTCACTGTGATCGCAGTCAAGAACCAGTTTCTCACAAAGATGCAATGATTTTCGCTTATGCTTACCTTTTTATGGTTTCGTTGCAGTTGTGGGATAACGTAGCAACATGAATGTACCAGGGTTTTGGTGAGTAGTTCATCAAGTTACATTCCATTTGGTCAGTAAAGGTATTATGGAGTAAACTCCATGAAGCACTTCATCGTTCTTAGTTTTAGAGTTTCGTACATCACATGTTTTATATATTATATAATGGAATTTAGATCAGGTTTTCCAAAATCATATAGTCAAAGGTGGAAAGAACTGCTACAGTCTAAACTATGTACGACGGTGATGCATCACAGGTTTATTAGTTTGAATCCTTGATCTGTAGGTACCTTGTGACTAACTTGAAAGGCCAGCTTAAACAACGTAGTCTTTTAGCTTATGCACTAGACTGTTGTTGTGAGGTACCGTAGGATCAAAGATAACCGACTAGAGAAGGGGTGAATAGGAGATTATAAAAATTATTCTTGCCTTCTAAAACAATTATCACAATTTAGTCTATCGAGATTTTAAAGCAATTTAAATCTATACAATACTAGTGTCTAAGGCTCTACAAGCACAAGTCTCAACAAGTATATTTCTAACATAAATAAATTTGATAATCACAATAATCACAATATGCTAGAAATATAAGTGCATAATGAAGAGACAAAGAAATAACCAATTGACACACAATATTTTACTGTGGTGTTCGGAAGCTTACCGGTTTCCCCTATTCCATGTTGAGGAAATCCCAAGCAACATGGACCGGCTCTACGAATTAAGCCTCAGCTCATCAATCCACTATTGGTTGTCCTTCCTCCGCTCCGGAGATGGTGGACACCAAACTAATCACAAGTTGGTGCCGGGCATCTTCGCAATCTTCTTGAATAGGTCACCTTGCAATCTCCCGCTAAGTTGTCTAGGTGCAGACAAGCACCAAAAGTAATAAACCAATGCTTCGCTTGATGGGAATCAAGTGCCAAGGGATTAATCTAGATGAATACACTTGATTTTGGCTCAACTACCTCAAATGAATATAATAAAAGCAATTGAGGTGTGAAGTGAATGCTCTATGCTCAAGAATACTACAATGTAATGTCTAATAGTGTCCTTGAGCAGGTGGGGGGAGTATTTATACCCCCACTAACCAAAATTAGGGTGAGCGGTAGTGCCGCTATATAAATTGCAGAACTACCGACCTGCTCTAACACAGTAGTAACGGCTATATGAGATTTTCTGAACTAATCGTTGAAAGTCGACGCGGTACTACTGCCGTTGTAATCACGGTAGTTCCGATTTTCAGTAGTTCCGTTTCCTATAGTGGTACTTCCGTTTGTCTCGAGCCCAAAACTTGGCGCTCTGTGGAAAAACATACCACTCGGATTTTCAGAACTTTTGAATATCGGTAGTACCGCTCAACAGTTCTAGTCCTTCCGCTCACCAATAGTTCCGCCATTAAAACTGCGATACTTCGGTTTTCCAGAGAAGCAAAGTGATTCTTCGGGTTCTCTCTGGAAGAAACGTACCATTTGTTTTCTCAGAACTTCCGGTTTGCGGAAGTGCCGCCTATTACACTCCGGTACTTTCAATATTCCTGACAAAGCACAATTGGTTATCAATTTTAATTTTATGTGCATGCATCATCCTAAATTGGTCTCAATGGCATGAAGACATGTAGTCAAGCTACTAGCCATGCTCCCTCTTAATAGTAAGACATTTATCCTATAACCTGGTCTTCCATCCTTTCTCCTAAGACTGGTAAAACAAAAAAGGATCCTACGATATTTATACCTTTGTCTTGAACCATCTTGTACTCATGTTGACCCTTTGCATGTTTCTCACATTCATCATTGTAACTAAACCTTTCAAGCACTCAATAAATATGTTAGTCCCATATTCACATAATGTCATTAATTACCAAAGTTATTTTTAGGGCCTAGATGCTTTCAATCTCCCTATTTTTGTTAATTGATGACAACACAAATATTATGTGAGAGGAATAAGGTTTTGAATATACCACTTGTATGTAAATGAGTTGTATATTCTTTTGTGACTTTGAAAACAAGTAATTCTTGCAATGAGCTCACATGAGTTTTTAGAGAATTAATTGCTTTTAAGGTCAATACAAGGAAAGACTCCTCCTAAATATGTACATATAAATGGGAAGATGTATTTCAAGCACAAGGATTTTAAAAATTTTTGGCAGAGTTTCCTTTCTTGAACTTGAGGGAAAGAAGATAATCAATAATATAATAATTGAGCACAAGATATATTTTATAATATGATTACACTTTCAAGTTCAACATAGGCTTAGCATTAAGCATACATGAAGCATGTTCACATTACATAGAGCATTAAAATACATAGAGCATTAAGACAGAATGCATAAATTCATTACATCACATAGCATAGGTCCATTACACCACATATTCAAATATATAGATAGATAGATACATAGACTTGGCTGCTCTTTGCTTTTCTCCTCCTTCCTTGTCTTCTCCACATATTTTCTACCCCTTTGCCATCAAAATACCAAAAAGTCTACTTCTGAGGTGCGTGAGGAGAAGGGCCACGACAACAACTGTCATACCCTGATCGTCGATTCGGCGTAAGTTTTTAAAATAATCACGGAGTCGCCGGTTTTTTGGTAAATCACGGGAAGGGAAAAATAAAAGTTATAAACAATATAAAATAAATAAAATAAATTAAAAATTAAATTAAAATCTCGAGTGGGTTGCACGGGGTGGGCCGACCGCCTTGGGCCAAGGCCCAAGGGGTGGCCGCACCCCTCTCCCTTTCTTTTCAAACCTAGCCACCCCCTCTCCCCTTTCCAGCCGCCACCCTCCTCCTCTTGGCGCCTCCCCTCCCAAAATAGCTCCTGCCATTGGTGCCAAGGAGAAAGGTGAAGGAAGGAGAAGAGGGAAGAGAAGGAAGAAGAAGAGGAGGAGAAGAAGAGGAGGAAAGAAGAGGGGTAATCTCAAAGGATCATCTAGGTAATTTTTTTCCCATCCCAAACCCTCTATTTTACGGAGTAATTAGGGTTCTTGGCACGGAATTTGAAGGAAATTACTAGATTAATTGCCCGATTAGAGATTACCTGTTGTCTGCCTGTAGATTGATTCGCGCAGCGCGTCTGTTTGTGCGGTTTCGACCCATCAAACGATTTTTTCTGTGGATCTTCCCAAAACGAAAATTGTAGACGACTTCTAGACCAATCTCCTGTATTGTTTTCAGAATTGTTGGCCATGGGATCTGGGCGTAGCAGGGTCGGGAATACCGCTGTCTGTTAGGGGAGCAGATTGGGATAGACTGCTGTTCAACTTTGATTTAGGAGTAGTAAATGATTTTTATCATTATGCTCGCAATTTCGAAAGTTGTAGGGAATTCAGTAATCTAGGTGCTGTAAAAAACTTATATTTTTTGGATCACTGTACTGTGGTTGGGATGCGTTAGAACGTTGCTGTCCAGACTGCCAGAACAGAGAACTTCCTCTGTATTGTGCATTAAGTTACACCTAGCTATGATGAAAATAAAAATATGTAATCTACATGAAAAATGTAGGCGTTTAAGTGAGAAATCCAGAGATATATCGTTTGCTATAAATGGATTAATATTGTTAAAGATAAAAAAATATTAAGCAGCGCTGCCGCAGTGGGTAGTTTGTGGAATCGTTGAGCGGAGAGGTGTATGTGTGGGATCGGGGTTCTAGCGACATCTTTAATTTTTAAGTCGCACTTTGTATGTTGTAGCATTGTGCTGAGAGATACTTTGTGGACAGGTGGTTTTGCTCCTAAGTGCATGTGACTGCTGCACTTCAACAGTTGAGGCAAGTAAACGTAGCGGTTGTGCTACTGTTTAACTCGTTAATTATTCTACCTTCACACTGATTAATTCTATTAATTGGTAATGCTATGTCTTTGTTACATGCTTCTTTAACGTGGTTCAGATGGTAGTATTTTTATGAATTCAATTGCTTATGATCTTAATGGATTAATTGTGGATATACGGGATTGTTCTTGATGAATCTATATAGTTGTGGGGTAGAAACCTTTACGAATATATTGTGGTCCAAGTGGTAGTATTCTTAGTGAATACCTGTGGTTGTGGTGGTAGCAATTATTGATCAATTGATATGTTTGGATAAATTGCTTGTAATCATGTGGAAATTTGTTTAGTGTGCTAACGCGGAGTATGAAAATAAATATGTGGTAGATATGTGGTTGTGGATATGTTGTGAGCATATTGATGCTCCTTTGTGGTTGGAATTCATGTGGTTTATGATTATCATATCATTCATATCATATCATGACATTTGCATATGTGGATTCGCCGCATCTAGCCGCGATCGTACCGGTACAACATTGTATATTACCGTAATACGATGCACCTCTTATCCCGCTGGGAAAGAGTGATGCGGAGCATAGCATGAAAGCATTCATATGCATTGCATTGTGGAAAGATCATTTGCATACCTATGCATTGTATTGTGGTGAAGTTATTTTGTGGAATATTCAACTTCTTAGTTGTAATGTGGAATATACAACATCATAGCTGTAATGTGGAATATACAACTTCATAGTTGCAATGTGGAATTGGCTCATGTGAGCTACTTGTGGTATAGGGAATGTGAATGTGGTCGTGAAATAGGGTTCGTCCCATGTGTATGGTAAGGGTTGTGATTGTGGCTTGAGATTCTTTCCTCTTGTAGTAATTGTTGGTAGCAATTGTGGACGCGAGAAATAATAAAATGTTGAAGTAAAACATACTTATGTTTTATTGTCTTTGGTAGTGGTAGTGGTTGAGGTTTTAAAGTAGTCAAACAAGATTTATCTGCTAATGCTTTACCGTCGTGGATGCGATTTGAGGTTGAGGATATAAACATTGTTAATTGTGGAAGATTAAATGTTGATGATTAAACTATTGTAGTTTAATTAGCCTGTTAAACAGTTTGCTTGCTGAGATTTTATCTCACCCTTATTTCCCCCTCCCTACAGGTGGACTTTGAGCATGCATGGGAAGGGTAGAGCGGCACCATACTGATGCACGTGAATCATATTTTTATGTTGTAATAAAGTTGGAAGGATTCTAGACCTTTGCATAGCTTTGTTTACATTATCTTAATAATGTTAAATTTGTGAACTATATTTTAGATTAAAATGTTGGAGGTTGTTTTAAATATTGAATTGTTATCACTATCATGTTATTTCTTAGTTGTTTATGCTTCCGCGTATACTATCTTGTTTAGTAATTGTTGCCAGTTTAATTTATCTTGTAAATTGGTTAGTTGTGGAGTGGTTTTAGTAGCATCCCAGGGCAATGTGGGTCCTGGGGTGTTACAGTTGGTATTAGAGTGGGTGTTAGGTCCGTGGTAATTAAATTATTAAATTGACACCTTTGGTGCCTGATGAGGATAGGATGGGTCAAGCATTTTATTTATGCTTTTGACATGTTATATTGATGATTTACGTTATGAGATGATCTTGTATGATTATGGTTTGCTCTTATGACTATTATGAGTAAGGATATTCAATGATAAGATGTAGAGGTTGTATTTGCTGCCTTGGCAATGCTAAGTTATACCACTGTTTGTAGCCTGGGGATTAGCAATGTAGTTACCTCTGGTTTTTGTGTCAAATTTCCTGGTTCTTCTCAATTTGCTTTCTCTAGGGGGAGTTGGAGTCTTTCTGTCTGCATGGGCTATTTTCAGGGGGAGTTCCTCTCTTTGCATTCCTGTGTATCCTATTGCATAAAGGTGCATTTTGGTTAGTTCCTCTAGCATAGAATAGAGTGGTTCTCTCGTCTAGTTGATTAGAATTCCTCCTCTCATCTTGTAATTCTAGGATGCTTCTTATTAGTTGTCTCTCTTCTAACTAGGTTGAGCTCACTCACTTCTTATAAGTACTAGCAAGGGTTGGACCACCCTTGGGTAGACAGGGAACGTGTTTCCTCCTTAGTTTGTTAGAAGAGCAGCTGATAGTCCTAGTGTCATATGGGGTAGATGAGAGTCAGTCTGAGCCATAGTATCCTCTTATCTTGTCTATGCTTTAAGGACTGCCTTTTCTGATTTTCTTGCCAGCTTCTCGTTTTATTGCTTTGGTTCAGGGGGAGTTCGTTTGGGAGTTTCTAGATCGTAATACTGACATAACTTAACTTGAACTAAAAGTGCATCTCATGTCGAGGGGGAGCTGGATTTTCTTGCATGTCATTCTACATTGTAATATAATTGCATGGAGCCTTGATTATTATCCTTATATGACATGAATCAATGCATTACATCTTGCCATTATATGTGCTAACTTGCTAGATTTATCATGACTTTATATGTGTAGTCTAGACTTTGCCATAATAAGTTGATTAAAAATGCACAACTTGAATTAAATCACGTCATGTTAGGCTCTTGAGACTAGTCTGTCTTTAGTTATCCTTTTATGATTCATACCATGTCAAATAGGTTGAGTTGAGTCTTGAATCTTTATTGAGCTTTAGATTAAGCTATGCTAGTTTTTTATGAAGCATGAGTTATTGTTCTTGCACTAAATTCAGTATAAGCAAAAAGGTTTCTTTTGTGCGAAATAACTGATCTCACCAATTTTTTCTCATGAGACTGCTTGCCATTGCACTAGGCATGAACTCAGGGGGTGGTTTGGATGACCAAGATTATCTTCTTAAGCTTCTAGCTTGGAGTGATCGCATAAGGCTTGAGATCTAGTACATGACTAAACAAAAATTTTGGTTGGAAATAACTATGAGTTTCAAAAAGGAAAAACATGTATGTTGTGCTAAATTTGCTTAATTACACAAAAAGACCAAGTACTTAAACAAATGATTCATTCATGAACTTGTAGCACTCTAAATTGACTCAATACTAGCTTCTTGGTTCCACTTAGATTATTGACATGGCTTGTATCATCTTTGGATACCTTTAGCTAGACTATAATCTTGAATGACTTGACATGCTCAGAAATTCGACTAATTTTTAGATTGTGACTTATTTGGTTTAGCTTGATTATACATATCTTGTCATGATCTTGATAGCATTCTTATGTATTATGGCTTGATGTAATACTTAAAAGGTCATTTTGGATAATCTTCATGGCTCCGAATGCTTAGAATAAATAAAATTCAGTCATTTCACTCACACCATGCCTTATTCTCTCTTTTGCATCTTTATGATTTTATTGCCAAAAGGGGGAGAATATTGGAGAAAAAGCCATTTCAAAGGAAAAACTGGGAGCTTTTAAGGAAAGCTTGCTCTTTCTGTTTTTACTCCTTTTGTCAACATGGTCTTGAGTCTCCTTGTTTTTCAGACCATATATGACTTTCAAAACAAACTCAACTTTATGCTTTTTCTGGGTTTGTCAATATACTCATCAAGGGGGAGATTGAGAGACCATGTGGAGGTGTCCTCATGTTTGTGATAAGTAATTGACACGTGTTCTGGAAAGTTTGAGTTTGATTTGGTTGGTTCGCGCCAAGTCGGCGCATGGCACGGTCTAGCACAGTTGGACTTTGTCGGGACCCTGGATTTCCGAATCTGGACCCTCTGTGTATTACAGCACTAGTCCCAGATCAAAGCTAGTGCACACAGTCAAACAGTGATGATTACATAACCATCAACGCTTTATTACAATAATAGAGAGTACAGACCAAAAGGCCTCTTTATTACAAATGAGGTTTCAAGACCTCACACACACACAAAACACAGTGAAGCAAAAGATAAATCCAGTGGAGACCCATCAATATGCCACGAGCAATTGGTGGGAAGCGCAACCTAGTACTCAAAAGCCTTCGTCGAATCCATACGCGTCGTAGTCGAAGTTTCCTTCTTGAGCTTCATATTCCTCTGGGTATTATTTTTAAGTGCAACATGTGAGTACATAAAGTACTCCGCAAGTCTTGGGAAAATGCAATAGATGAAAGGCTTAACAAAGCAGGGTTATATGGTTCTTTTGCACCAAGCAATATTGTATTTCAAATACCATTAAATATTTTCGAAGGCATCAATTTAAATAAGGTAATTGTTTTAACAGAAACTATCAAATTGCGAAGTGAAGGTTCCAACCACCAACGCTAGATAACTGGCTCTAACCGCCAAAGTTCAAGACAACGGGTTCCACCCACCCACACTGGCTCCATCCGCTAGGACAACTCTGGGAGTTCCATCCACTCTCGAGTTCTCAAAACTTTTACTTTAAAACCAAAACCAAAGGTCTACCATGTGAATGCATTCCTTGCCCACCCTTGACTGTGGGCACAGCTATTCGAATAGTTTTACACTCTGCAGAGGTTGTACAACTTTACCCACAAGAGATAAGTCATCTTAATAGCCAACATGCTTCCTTAGGCATGAGACCCAGATAAAATATCACAAAGCTTTCACCTTACTCTAGTCTAGCTAGTCACCACCCGCTGAGGTTTCACTGCTGAAGAGTTAAACCACCCAGTCAGAAGCCCCCTCTTGCGACGTATGAGTACAGTAAACTATGTCCCTTACTGTGAATAACCAGTACACTCTAGCACCCACTTTCCATTAGTGGTACCTAAACTAAACTATCGTAAGTTAGTCAGCTAGGTCGTACCCATATAGACTTGTGGTTGTACGGTAGTGCTCAGTCTAGACAAACACAAGCGTCAGTCCTTAATTGACTAGGGCGGAACATACACTTTACAAGTTCTCGTGCTAACCGCACCAATCCAAACCAACCATCCGCCCCGGTCTAAAACCACTTTCACATTTTATTTATTTTTAAAGGAACAGTGGCAACACGAATCGCCACTAATTTCTGAAAAAAGTCTAGATCAATGAAATATAATTTTCCCATTCCAAGGTTACAAAAGTTATATATAGCATGACTAAGCATTTTACAACCGCTCTAACATTTATCAAAGATTTATAATAATCTTATTATTGAGACAAAGGAAATCCTAAGGTTACAAAGGTACATGGTTGTCAAGATCAAATGAGGGCATAACAATTATCGGTTTAACTATTATCCTTGAAATAGAAATTATCATTTTATGTAACATAGCAAATGCATTAAATTTAAAATAATAAAACGATTTTGGTAAACATAGGTTCAAGATGATCGAAGGAGACTTGCCTTCTTATACGTTGTTTGGTCCCTCTTGCTGCGGCTCGACAAATTCTTCGGCGACGTCGGATTCTACGCGCGAAAAGACAAAGCAACAAAGTAAATAAATACACATAAATTCAAATAAAATTAAAAAATTTAAAAAGAGTGTATATTTGGGTAGTTCATGATTTTAGAAAAATTTAGAAATTTGAACGGGTCAAATCGGAGTTAAAATGAGAAAGTTATGGCCTCAGGAAGTTTAATTGAAAGAAAAAGAAAAAGAAAGATTTTCTGATTTATTTTTGTACTGAAAATCATAATTATGATGTCAGCATGAATTGAAATTGAAAATTCGGACATATGGGCCCGGTATCACGTGGACCGAGTCCACGAGCCTTGAGCCATGCCGAGGTGGCATGCACGGGTGACGTGGCGCTATGCGGCGCCTGGCGGCGGCCACGTGGGCGCGGGCCGGCCGGCGTGGCCTGAGCCGGCATGATGCGGCGCATAGGCGGCGGCCGCCCGGCGCCGCGCCCGGCCGGGCGGCGGCGAGAGAGAGGCGGCGGGAGTCGGTTTTACCGTGGCTCGGGAGGTGTCCGGAGGAGGCGGTGGAGGAGAGAGAGATGGCGGCGGTGGTGCTCGGGACGGTGGCGCCGGGGCGGGAGGCTCGGCGAGGTGGGGAAAGGTAGAGGAGGAGGGATGCGGAATAAGCTCCCAGGGGTTTATAGGAGGAGGAGGGGGCCGGTTTTGTTGGAATTACTAGAGTGATTACTGGCGATTTAGGGGGATTAAAGGGGAAAAACGTGTGGCGTATAATGGGGTTGATTAGGGGCTTTCAATTTAGCAATCAATCAGGAGTTTAAGCGGCCGAATTTAGGAGCTCCATTTTTGGCACTAATGGAGGAGATAGAGAGAGTGAGAGGAGGAAGGAGAGGTTGAAGAAGTATATGACGGGTGGGGCCCACCCGTCAGTGAGAGAAAGAGAGAGAGAAATGAGGTGAAGGGGTATGGGTCGTCGGATGGTTGACACGTGGCAAGTGCATAGATCGCAGCCGTTAGATTTAAGTGAAGGGGTATGTTATGGTGGACGGCCGAGATTAAATCGAGGAGAGAGATGGATTTAATTTGAGAGCGACACGTGGCACCCCCGATATTAATTTGGATTTAATTTTCGGATTACTTTTTCAGAAAATACTAGAAACATTATAATTGCTTAGAAAATAATAAATAATATCTAAAAATTCCAAAAAATTCATAGAATATTACTGGAGCTATTTTAGACTTGGTAAAAATATTTTTAATTTCGGGTTTGCTTTTAATAATTTTATAAAATACTTTTATCTTTTAAAATTGATTTTTAATTCCAGGAAATTCTCAACAATTCTAGAAATATTCACAGAAATTCCTGGAGATGTTTTGGACTTAATAAAATTATTTCCAACTAAGGTTGATATTATGTTTTCATATTTTAAAATACTTTTTAATTTCAAAATAGATTTTAAAACTCTGGGAAACTCAGAAAAACCAAATAAAAGTCAAATAAATCCAAATTATTAATTTGACATAGGATTTTATAGAAAATCAAAATATCATTTTATTTAATAATATTTTTAAGCTTTCACTTTAAATTACTTTTGAAATCCGACTTTCTAAGAGTAAAAATCGGGGCAAAACAAAATTCAAATTTCACACAAATAAAACTCTTATTTTTATTTTAAACCAAATTAATTTAATTTTAATATTTTAAATTTTTACTCAAAAATTGAAATAAGCAATTTGGTACATTACAGAGACTTGGTCGAACGTGGTAGGACGTGCTTAGGACGCTTGTTCTTTTATCGATCGGTCGATTTGGGTATTTCATGCTTGAGTACCTTCTTTTGATGCTGATATTGATTATACTATTTCGAGCGGTGCTATGTGATGGTTTTCTTGTCTGTGTGGCTGCAGGACTTCGGAGCTAGGTCATGGTGAGGCGTGGGAGGACCGGGACTAGTCATAGGATATGTTGAGGTCCAGACGGTCGAAGACGCCAAAGATGATCGAGACTGGTGAGGTGATTGCGAGCCGGGAGACGAAGAATAGGAGCTGGAGCTGCTGAAGGAGGACACGACGGGCAACAGCGAGTGGACCAGGACTAGGCTCAGGGAGGAGTCGGAGGTCCAGACGGTTGGATGTCGATTGCAGTCGTGTCTGACGGAACAGACCGGGACTAGACTCAGGTGGAGTCAGAGGTCCAGTCGGTTGGAGTCAGGTAGACACGACTTGTAACGGCGAGATGGACCAGGACTAGGCTCAGGGAGGAGCTAAGGTCCAGACGGTCAGGATGCCGGGTGCGGTCGTGTGAGGATAGGAAGCTTCCAGGAAGGTGCGGCAGGGACATTTCGGTAAAATGCACAAGGCTGCAAAATGGAAGCGGATTCAGTTGAAGATGATGGGTTGGAGACCCGTTAGTGGATGCAAAGAGAGGAGGTTAGGGTTTGGAGATTTGACCATGTTTCCCTCCTCTTTTGCATGTGAGTGGTTTTTGTCACTTGTGTGTATGGACTGGTGTGGAGAGGTTTTGGCAGTGCAGCCCTTTGACTTATTTCCTTGCTTGGATGAGAGTCATGTAGTGAGGTATGGTTGTCACTTCTTGAATTTCCATTTGAGTGTGTGAGCTTGGAGCTTTAAGAGTAGCAGGCGGTGACTGTGTTCTGTGGACTTGAACCTTATGTTGCTCTTCTTGCGTGAGTTCTTGAGTGTGTGCTCAATATGTGAAATCATGTAGTGAGAGGGCAGACACCTGTTGGTTTTCAATTGCGTATGGAGAAGCAGTGTTGTGCTCTTCCTCCTTGCGTGTGGTTCCTGTGTGGGTGTGCTTGAGTCTCCTCTCGTGTGAGTTGCTACGTTGAGAATCATGTAGTGAGAGGGTTGTAGAAGAACCATTTGTAATTGCCCATGTCTCTGAATCAATATGAAATGGACTGTGGTTGAGCTGTTCTTGTTTCTTTTCTTTCTGTGTTCTGCTGTCTTTTTCATTTCCTAGCTATTGGCTGTTATTTGCTCTTCTCAGTTTATGCCTCTCTGAGTTGGTTTCTTGATGGATTTGATGCTGAATCTCTTTTGCTTTGAACTAGGATTTGCCTCAAAGCCTCTTGGCTACCTTATTCCCGAAAGTAAGGATTCCATTAACAGTTTACTTTTCAAGATTTCATCCGCTCAACATTCCTCTGTTTTCGGCTTGGCTAGGGTTTACTGTTTTGGCAAACATAGGAGTTGTGCTTTTCTTGAGTTTCTTGATGGAAAGTGATTTGGCATGTGTTCTCTCTTTGTGAGGGCCTTACTCTGGTGTAATCAAGAGCCTCAGGATCAAAGAGTTTGAGAATCGCAAGCCTTTTGGAGCTCAGTCTCTTTTTCTGTTCAAAAGCTCAGCTTTAGGTTCAGAGGAATGATTTTGCTGCCAAGATTGCTCTTTGGGAGTATTTTCCTCTTCCTAAGGTCTATCAGCTATTTAAAACAAAGTCCAGTTCAAATGACCTAAAAGGAACAGCAATCCTCTGAAAATTTCACTGTGTTTGGGTGTCTTCAGTTTTTACTATGCCCAGTTTTCAACCTCTCTTGTTTTCCTTCTGTCGCCTGAATGCAGTTCTTTCTGATTGGAGTTTCTCTCTTTTAGTGTTTTCTTTGAAGCCCCAAAATCTTCTCTGTTTTCGGTCAGCAGAATCAGTTTCTCTGATTTTCTGCTATTTCAGTTGTTGTAGTTTTCGGTTTGTGCTTTGCTGTATTTACTGTGTATTTTCAGCAGTCTGCAGGTTCGGTTTTCAGTATGTTGCATTCTGAATTCTTCAGGTTGGATGCTGTTTTTTTCCTTTCCAATTTGCTTCCCAATTTCATCTTGATGGACCATCCTCCTGTCTAAGTGAACCAATTTTCAGCCTTTCTAGTCTATCCTCCTACGAGAGATGGACCATCGACCTTTGGATTCATTTATCCCCTCCGGTAGATCGTACAGGGTCCTAGCGTCGGTGCGCGCATGCGCCTCACTCGGAGGAACTAGTCTTAAAAACATCCAAGTTGAGGCTCCAAAAATCGTTTCTCCTTTCATTGTTTTGGAGGTTCGAAGGTCGCTCGTCAGGATGCACATAGATGTCTAGCTAGACTACAGGTATGTTGGTACGTATGTAGACGGACAGAGGAAATACATTTTTCAATTGGAAAGTGACAACTCCAAGCACTAAGACTCCGTGAGAATATATGCTTATGTTGGGGATGCAACAAGACAAAATTCAGCTGGGCCATCCGAATCAACAAAAAAGATTAATTATAACAAAAGGGCAGAAAAAAAATAAACGATATAAGTTAAATGCGGTATCCTTAAGTAGATACCGCTGGTTCGCGTAGTCTATAAAAAGGAAGGCATGCAGTTGCATTAGAGCGCTGTGCACGGCACTGAAGATATCTGATGCTGCAATAATAGAGCAGATGGCGCGGCTCTCAAAGCTACAAGCGCTGTCCCTACTCGTGCTCTTTCTTCTCCACTTTTCGCCGCAATTGCGATCGTCGCACGGGCTCGAGCAGAGCGAACCAAGACAAGTGAGCATCCATTTCCATCTTCATCAATCTTGCTAAGATAAGTTTAGGGCAACATTTATATATCTATACTAATCGAGTGCATCGTTGATAATTTATTTTTTCAGATATACATCGTCTACCTCGGGGAGAGACAGCATGAAGATGCCGATCTCGTCACCGCTTCACACCACGACATGCTCGCTTCCATTCTCGGAAGGTCTGTTCTACTCCTGGGATAAGAATTAAGATGACCAAGCATGATCCTACTCACTCTGTTTCGTAAATCATAATACAGGGCCCCGCCCCGTTCCACTCTTCTCGTAGATTAAGGAACTAGCTAGGCAGGCCCCATTGTCCAATCAACCAGTCCCCATCTGTGAGCGCCGGCCGCCGTCGCGGGCAGGCAGGCAGGGAAACGACTCGTTACGGAAGGGTTACCAGCCGTTAAGATTGGAGTGTGACTGTAACTTCATTTTCTCAAAGCACATTACAGGCTTCCGTTTTCTCGACCTCAAAATGCACTTTGGAAATATGTTTCCTTAAATGCTTTTTTTGACTCTGACTTCTGTATTACGATCTCCTCTGTTTTCTGCACATTTCCTGTCTTCTGCGATTCGATAGAACTGCATTTGCACCCATTACTGCTGCCTGTTACAAATCCATCATCCTCTTCACCTGAACTACTCTGAATTATCCTCAAAACACACTGGATTTCCATGACCTTTGGTACCTTTCTAGCCTCCTTTGTACAACCAAGTGTAATGCACAGATAATGTTAAAACTTTACTCCCGGAGAAAACACACACATCATAAACAAACTAAGAGAATACAAGAGAATTTTTGAATTTCTCTATTCTCTTATTTGCTTCCCCTTTTTTCTTGCTTTTCTTACAAAATTGGTTACAAGCCTCCTCAATATATAGGCTAATAATCTCCTACTAGCATACGTATTCGGACTTCAAGTTGGACACAACTTCAACTTGAATTATACACGGATACGGACTATACTACGTCTTGAACTCTAAGTCAAGATTATTTCTAACAATCTCTCATTTAATCTTGGCTTGACATACTCTAATTTTAGTCTCAATGCATTATGAACTACCGGTCACTCCTCCACATAAAGCATTCTTCGGCAAGAAACGCTTTTTTCATCTTCAACTTAGGGCATTTACTACTACTGACAAAAACTATAATTGTACTTACTACATAGAAAATTAAACACGGGAATTAATCCTTCAGGAACATCCATCAGAAAAACCTCATGTAGGGCGTTCATCGGAGAGAGAGAGAGAGCAACATACCACCTAAACTACGATGGCCTTCTTCCGGGAAACGCATGTACATGCACGATGACATCGTTGATCGGCGCCGGTCAGATCTTGTCGACGCCCTTCAAGTCGAAGCTGCAGGCGTGCTTCTCCCGTGCATCCCGCAGAAGGTGGCCCCATATCGGCACGCGAAACCCGTCAGCACCACGTTCTTGCACGCCGCGCACCGGTTTGCCGGCGCCTTTGTTGCCGCTTCTTTGTATTTGCTGTCAGGACATAGGGGTGCAAACGGATCGGATTCGGACGGATATTGCTGTTACCATATCCTAACTCATATTTTTTTCGGATTCGGTACCAATCGGATTCGGTACCAATCGGATTCGGTGCCGGATCGGTCAGGATTAACCCGAGCCGTTTGCACCCCTACTTGTTTGTAAGGAATGCATACAGTATAACAAATGGAGTAGGAGGATGTACTGTCAAGAACTTGATGTTACTATTTAATAGCTGACGTGAAAGATTTTATTTTACCATTGCAAAAGAAAATGAAACGTCAAATAGTAGCACTAACTCGAAATCAAACTTGAAAACGTATCGGATTCGGGACGGATATTCTTTGTTACCATATCCTAACCCATATTTTTCTCCGGATTCGGTACTAATCGGATTCAGTACCAATCGGATTCGGTGCCGGATCGGTCGGGATTAACCCGACCCGTTTGCACCCCTATCAGGACATCAGAAGTATATAAGGTCGTAATAGATCTTAAGATGAATCTTATCTAATTGTTAAGATCGACTCGTTATGTTTGAGACCACTGCTCGGCTGTAACAAGGGTCCCACTCAGCAGTAAAAAAATTGTATTTTAATGCTTGTGGTTATTGGTAGTTAGCTGGTAGGGGGAGAGAGAACAACAGGATTAAAAGAAAATTGTATTTTAATGCTTGTGATCAGGTCTTTAACTTAAGGATTGGTCTTAAGCCTTTTTTGCTTATGGCCTGCTTAAGATCAACCCTGTAATGTATAAGGTCGACCTTAAGGTGGCTTATGACCATCTATTTTCATATGCTAAGGATGCCCTCATCGCAGCAGCAGCAGCTCTGCTGCCTTTTTCTTTGTCCTGTACTGGCGTGACTTCGCCTCGGGAGCGCCGCTCGTGGTAAGTGCGCAACAGAAATCGCTGCGACGATTTTTCCAGCGACTCGCTTCTCGCCAGGCTCTGATACCACTTGTTAAAACTTTGCTCCAGGAGAAAACACACACATCGCAAATAAACTGAGAGAATACAAGAGAATTTCTGAATTTCTCTATTCTCTTACTTGCTCTCCTTTTTTTCTTGCTTTTCTTACAAAACTGGCTACAAGTCTTCTCAATATATAGGCTAATAATCTCCTACTAGTATATGTATTCGGACTTCAAGTTGGACATAACTTCAACTTAAGTTACACACGAAGATAGATTCTACTATATCTTGAACTCTAAGTCAAGATTATTTTTAACAGACAAGTTCACAAGCTAATTAGTTTGCTGCAATTTTACGGTTTTGAAGCAAGGAGGCTCTTCAGTCGATTGTGTACAGCTATAAGTACGGTTTCTCTGGCTTTTCTGCAAGGCTCACAGAATCACAAGCGAGAAAGATACAAGGTAACTGATTATCTTTTACTCTTCTTCTTTTTCAAAAAAAGATAATTACTAATTTTAGCTAGCTGCTTGCTTAATCCCCAGCCACTGAAGTTCGGGGACGCCGCGCGGCGCGCGAGCCACGTCGCCCGCCAGCGCGCCAGCGCCGCCAAGCGTGGAGCCGAAAAACCTGTCACGGTCGGCTGAGGTGATAACCCAAGTTTTTCCGAAATTACGTACAGATCCCTGGTTCTCGCGAAAAGGTCCTTACAGATTTTTTTCCCCCTCCATTTTGCTCGATAGCCCCCCGCGTTTTCGGAAAACGCGCGCGGGTCCCCGGTTTTTTACGTACAGGTCCTTGGTTTTCCGAAAACCCTCCGCCTTTTAGAAAATACATTTTGCCCCGGTTTTTTCAAAAAGACCTTTACCTTCCTCAAAATACGTTTCGCCCGTTTTTTTAAAGCTCCTCACGAATTATCGCCTCTTTTATTTTTTGCGTCACGGTGGTGGCGGCGTGGCGCCGCGCCTCGTGGCTAGTTATTATGACGATGATACTAATCATTGAGAGAATAATTGGTTGTTGTTTTCGTTACATACACAGCACTGCCTGGTGTGGTGAGCGTGAGAAAGGACCAAATCCACCGCACGCATACGACTCGAAGCTGGGATTTCCTTGGGATGGACTACAGCCAGCCAAATGGGCTACTCGCAAAAGCAAAAGATGGAGATGGCATCATTATCGGTGTCCTTGACTCAGGTTGCTTCATGCATAAATAAATTCTACAACATCCGTTCCGTTCCAAAGACAATTAAAACTTTAATCAGATACCACAATTCCATTGGAGTATTTCAGGTATTTGGCCCGAGTCGCAGAGCTTTGCTGATGATGGCAGCTATGGACCCCCTCCTTCGAAATGGAAGGGAATCTGCCAAGTCGGCGCCGAGTTCGGTCCCCACAATTGCAACCGGAAGCTTGTTCAAAGGCGAGTTCATGTCGGCCAGGGACGCCAACGGCCACGGCACCCACACGGCCTCGACGGCCGGTGGCAACATCGTCCCACGTCGGTTTTCGTGGTGGCGGCGGGGCGGCCCGTGGCGGGGTGCCTCGCGCCCGGATAGCCGTTTACAAGGTTTGTTGGGGTGCGGGTGGTTATTGCTCCGGGGCAAGACAGGTGAAAGCCATCGACGATGCCATCCACGACGGCGTTGACGTCCTGTCGCTATCCATCGGTGGACCGGCAGAGTATCCGGGCACACTGCACGCCGTCGCGAACGGCATCACGGTCGTGTACTCGGCTGGAAATGGTGGACCTACGGCGCAAACGGTTGAGAACTCATCACCATGGCTACTCACGGTTGCAGCAACCACGGTTGATCGACAGTTCCCCACGGCTATCACTCTCGGGAGCAACCAGAAGCTTGTGGTATGCACATCAATATTAGGGTGATTTCTTTTAGGGCTGCGGCAAATGGCTTATGGTTGTGACTCATCGATTTTTGTTCTAATGCGAGCTCTTACACGAGTGAACCGAATATCAATAAGCCGCTTTGAAAAAACTGTCTCGATAAAGCGATGAAGAAAGCGGTTTTGAAAAACCTGTCTCGATAAAGCGATGAAGAAAGCGTCCTATTTATCTATTCAGGAAGCGCTAAGCTGAAAAGAACAGACTTAATTAGTTGCATTGGTGTCCATTTCTTTTGTATATATAAAACAAAATTTCCATATGAACGATTGGCGGATGCATGCTTATTATTACAGGGGCAATCCTTGTTCGCGGGCATGGAAGGCCGGGCTCGATGAGGACTCTCCGTGCGACGCATCCTACGTCAACAGCATCGCCGTAGAGGGGGTGGTCGTCTTCTGCGGCCGGCCTGCAGAATTCCAAGCCTATGAAGAGATCGCATCAGTTCTGGCCGAAAAAGGAGGCAAAGGAATCATATTCTCACAGCGTAACACAGACGAAGTCATCAGTTCCTTGGAAGGAATAACTGCGTGCAACTCGCTTCCATGTGTTGCCGTCGACTTCGACATCTCCAACCAGATTTTGCAGTACTACGAACAGTAAGTTTATGTATATAGGTATCAGTATCTTACTACGAACAGTAAGTTTATGTTGACAGCGTAACACAGGCTAATTATAGTTTTTCTAGGTTTCAGTTGACAGTCATTTTCCTTTTCCCGTGCAAATAATATCAGGTACTCTGATAGCCCAAAAGTAAAGATATCTTTTGCTCGAACAAAGATTGGAACTGGAGTTCGTGCACCAAAAATAGCAACTTTCTCTTCTAGGGGGCCTAGCCCTATCTATCCTGGGGTTCTCAAGGTAACATATTAAGCTCGTATTTATTAATACTAATCCTTTTTACTTGTTCTTATGGCATTGGCCAGCATTATTCAGGGCACTAACACATATAGCTGTTGTACTTCGAAATTGACAGCCTGATGTTGCTGCACCTGGGGTTTCCATTCTAGCTGCTGCAGCGCAGATTCCTCTTTACAAAAGTCTAGGTGTTTCTTACCATTTTGACTCTGGAACATCCATGTCTTGCCCTCATGTATCCGGGATCGTCGCCGTGCTCAAATCGCTACATCCTGACTGGTCACCTGCTGCACTGAAATCGGCACTCATGACAACTGGTAATTAACAATTTAGAACCTCGCTTGTTGTACATTGTTGAGATTGTTGCACCGATTAACAACTCATCTATTGAGATTGTTGGTCAAAACATTCTATCTCGCAGCTCTTACCACTGACAACAATGGGATCCCAATACAAGCAGATGGAAATCGAGCAAAGATTGCCGATCCTTTTGACTACGGAGCAGGGTTTGTGAATCCAACCAAGGCAGCTGATCCAGGCCTCATATACGACATCAGTGCATCGGATTACCTCAACTTCTTCAACTGCATGGGAGGATTAGGTTCAAACGGCAGCTGCACAGCTCCTAAATCATCTTTATCAGACCTGAACCTCCCATCGATCGCGATTCCTAATCTGAAGATGTCTGAGACCGTTGTGCGCACCGTCACCAACGTCGGCCAGCCGAATGCGGTGTACAAGGCCTTCTTCCAGCCTCCCGCCGGCGTCGAGATGTCCGTCGAGCCGCCGGTGTTGGTGTTCAGCAAGGAGCGGAGGGTGCAGAGCTTCAAGGTGACCTTCAAGGCGACTCGAAAGATTCAAGGCGACTACACGTTTGGAAGCTTGGCGTGGCACGATGGAGGTGATCATTGGGTTCGGATCCCAATCGCAGTTCGCATCATAATTGAAGAGTTAAAATAAAAAGCCGAATCTATATGAAACGAAGCATGCATGTGTCATTCCAACTCCAAGTGTTGAATGTATGTGTGTACCTTACGTTCGTTTGAATAATGGAGTTAGAACAATATGCCTAAAGCTACATTGAAAACTTGACTTTCGTATGTATGGAAATAAAGAAAATGTTATGTCGATCGATTTTGTCATCTTTCTCTTGAAACTTATGTTCATAAGGCATATTTTCGGTGTTCTTTTGCTACCAGGGGAATGAAAAAACCTGCAAAATCTATTTGGTGGTAGCGTGCACCTTAACAGTAGTAATCAGTTGGTATGGCACCCGCTAATGGTGGCAGGAGGCTCTCAAGGTTTCTTTAATATATCTGTGCTCTGTAAGACACTTTTGTTGCTTTTGTGGTTTCTATTAATGGAAATCGGAGAACCTATTCTATAAAAAAATTGAGTTGTCATGAGTGCTGGTTTTAGGGCAGTAGGTGACAAGCAGTGGCGGATTCAAGACTAATGAAGAGGGTGCTTACAGGGCTAGTATTTTTCTACCTCCAGACTTGATGGCTTATTTCCTCCATAGATGGATGCAGGTGCTCAATGGGTATCCACTGTTCAGCCATCATTTTTGGGTTCAATTATAAAGTATGGAAATAAAGAAAAATGACATCATTTTTGGGTTCAATTATAAAGTATGGATTATTTGAGCAAAATGCCATCATTTTTGGGTTCAATTATAAAGTATGGAAATAAAGAAAATGTTATGTCGATGGATTTTGTGATCTTTCCCTTGAAACTAATGTTCATAAGGCATATTTTTGGTGTTCTTTTGCTATCAGTGGAATGAAAAAACCTGCAAAATCTGTTTGTTTGTAGCATGCACCTTAACAGTTGTAATTAGTTAGTATGGCACCTGCTAATGGTGAAATAATGTAGTAGCTAAGATAGGATTGAGGAATCACACACACACCAAAGGGGTGGTGTTCACTCTCTCTCTCTCTCTCTGTGTATATATATATATATTGTTGCCAAAAGTCATCCGGCAATACAATACATGGTTGGTACATATTGGTATGGTATCAATCTATAATATACAGGAAACTATCTAGAGATAAGCTTCTACTCAACTTGGTGAATTATGATTGAGATTGTGCTGTAATATGATAAACTGTTGAGTAGGGAGTGGTTTGGTAAATATGTCTACTATTTGATCCTCTGAAGATATGAATCAGATGTCCAGTATTTTTATTTTGGATTCTACTTACACATTGACTTCAAAGATTTGGACATGCACTGACTAGTAACCAACCCAAGTAGCTTCTTGCTTAAATGGGGCCCACCAATCATAAAAGGAGAAGAGAGGGAGATAGAGAGGAGAATAAGGCAGCAGGGGAGGCCGAAATAGGGGAGGGCACAACTCATGGCCGGGCGGCAATGTTTCTGGCATGGGGTGGCTGGGGAGAGGTCGACGATATCCAAAATGGAACCCCTAGAGGGTGGGGAGGCCAAACAGGGTAATGGCTTAGGCTGGGAAGCACCAAGGGCAGGCCGACGACTTCTCAGGTGGCCGAAGGCAGGAAGGTCACAGGGGTGGTGGTGGCCGAAGGGAGGATAGAAGAAGGGAGGCGAGCATGAGCTGGAGGGAGGCCAAGCAAACTCACCAGGGTGTTTAGGGAGGCCGGAGAGTAGCTGAGGTGAGCCGAAGACGTGCATCGGGGGTGGCGTGATAGGGTTGATGTTGTCAGCGACCCATGGTGGAGAAGCTTGGATGATGGTTGGGGAAGGCTAGGGGTGCCGTGGATGCCTTGGGAGGGAGGAATCGGGAGGAGGGGTGCCAGAGTGGAAGGGGCGGGGTGGCTGGTTTCGGAGAAGGAGGCCAACTCAGGAGCACTAGTGCATGAAACTTCAATTAAACAGGAGTTTGTGAAGATGATGCCGGGAACACAATGTGAAAGAATCACTTTTGGGGTAAACTTGCCAGAGAGGGAAGGAACAATGAGGGGAGCTTGAGCCAAGGTCGGTTTGGCATGGGGAGAAGAACGGAGGGTAATGGGGAAGGTGCAAAGGGGAGCTAGGGGCTTCTTACAGCGCAGATGGGCCACACGGGCGGCGTGCGTGCTAGCCGCACGGTGCGGTGTGTAACGAGGGGCTGCTGGGGCAGCACATGGTTGGCAGATGTGGCTGGGGCTAGGCAGCGTAGGGCATGCAGGAGCGCTCGGGCTGGGGCACCACTGGCTCGGGTTGGAGATGAGGCAGAGCAGGGAGGAGGAAGTTGGGAAAGAAGGAGAGAGACGAGGGTGGGCCCAGCGGTAAGAGGGACAAAGAGAAAGAGTACAAAAATGAGAGTTTGAAAGAGTACATCCGAAGCGAGTGGTGCACCTACATGTGGCAAGCATAGTGATTGCTTGCAAGGGAAGATGAAGACCGAGTGAAGAAAGAGTTAACCAAAATACCCAAAAATACCTTGAATCAAAACCGTGGCGCTTAAGCAGCACATGGGAAAGCAGTTTAGGTTAAGGAGAAGATAAGTAAATCAAGTTGGATTAAAGGCTAAGATTTAGCGGATTCGGAATTATGAGTTTTGAAAAGCGTGCATAAGTTTAGTGTGTGCATAAGTATGGTGTGTGAGTAAAATATGTGTTGTATGGGGTTAACAGACTGTCTATGTTTTTGCTACATGTTGTTCTTGTTTTTCTACATTTGGTGTTGGCTTTTCATCTTGATCTTTATAGCTCTATATCCATTAGAGTAAAGGATTGAATACTTAGGGAAAAAATTTGAAATTACCTTTCACACCCCTCTGTTGTAACACCGGTCCTACATTATGTCCTAAGCATCCTTACCACTCCCAGGTTTAACATGCACATTCAATTCCAGAATGCAAGAAAAATTTCTTACTACTAGATCATAGCACCCATATTCTATACATGAACTCATCTACTACATAATACATCTCCCCGTAAACATAGAATGCTTTGCATTTGATTGATTGCTGTGGGGATTAGCAGAGAAAGGGAAGGGAGTAGATTGACACCCATATGGTAGAGCTAGGCAGGAGTAGCGTGTTGTAGGGGATCACGGTAACTGTAGTCGTGGACGCGGTGGCCATCATCGAGTGGCCGTCGTGCTCTAGAGCGCTCGATGCCACATTGGAGGTGATGTTAGCATGGCCATGAGGTCATTGGAGCGGCATCACATGGAGGCAGCGTCGGTGCCTTGTAGAGCCACAGTGGCTGAGCGCGTGTAACAGCCCAGCTGTTTATTCCAAATTTTTGAAAAAAAAAATTAATTTAAAATATAAAATAAAATTAATTTAGTTTAAAATAAAAATAAGAGTTTTGTTTGTGTGAAATTTCAATTTTGTTTGCCCTTATTTTCTGCTTTTAAGAAAGCTAGATTTGAAAAGTAGGTTAAAAAACTTAAAAATATTATTAAATAAAATGATATTTTGATTTTCTATAAAAATCCTAATTCAAATTAATTATTTGGATTTAGTTCTCTTTTATTTGGTGTTCTGAGTTTTTCTAGAGTTTTAAAATCTATTTTTAAAATAAAAAGTATTTTAAGTAAGAAAATTAAATACCAACAGTAGTTGGAAATATTTTTATTAAGTCCAAAATGTCTCCAGGAAGTTCTTTGAATTTTTCTGGAATTTTTGGATGTAATTTCATATTTTTTTCTGATATTTATTGAATTTTCTGGTGTTTTCTGAAAATCTAAATCAAATTTAATTCTCCACCGCCCGATCTAATCTCGTGCGCCCATCTTCGCCTAACTCCTTCGCTCTCCATCCGACGGTCCTGATTTCTTCCTTGCACCGGATCGCTCATCCGACCGTCCGCTCTTTCCTCTCTCTCTTTTCTCTCTCGCTGATAAAACCGGTCAGTGAATAAAACCATTTTTCTTTACAAAAATAATTCGGCCAGAAAATCAAAATCCTTGCTGACGTCATAAATTCCTTTAACATAGAAAAATAATTTATTTGAAAATCATTTTCCTTGATGACATCATAATTAGATTTTCAGTTCAAAATAATTTCAGAAAATCGGTTTATTCTTTTCTCTTTTCAAACTTCCGACACCGTTCTTTTCGTTTTAACTCCGATTGAGTCCATTAAAATTTATAAATTCATCTAAAATTCTAATCTATCCATTTATACCCTATTTTCAAATTTTTGAAATTTTTGAATTTATTTGGTTTAAACTAAATATTAATTAGAATTTTTATTTAATAAAATAAAATCAAATACTAATATTTGCTAAAAATATTTTATTTGAGTTCTTGGAGCCTCAAGAAAGTTTTGAAATTTTTTTTAGAATTTTCAGAGTTTGTTTGAGCTCAATTTCAAAAATCTAAAAAAACAAAAAAAAAGAAAAGGAGAGAGAATGAACAGTGCCGTCTTCCCGTCGCGAGCGCGCAGAGGCGACCCCATTGCCGTGGATTTTCAAACTTCCGTAACTTGTGATTTTCTCAACCGTTTTTCACGAAATCAAGTGTGTTAACTTCCTCTCTTCAAGACTCCTCCATTCCTAACCGTTTCACCACTCCTTTATGTGCATTTTCACAAGAAAACGAACCGTCAATTGAATTGACATGGTCGGTTGATCTCCCTCTCCGGTCCACCTCCGCCCCTATGAAAGGGAGCACCGTGTGCCCCTTCTAATCCTCATCCATCCCCGAAAATTTCAAGTCCCCACTTCCTTTCTTCTCTCCACAATCTCCATTTTACTTTTGTGAACCGCAAGGTGTTCGTCGGCCTTTTGCGACGCCTACAGTGGAGTCCGGTCATTTTTGACCACACCGTTGGCTTTGCCTTCTCGCGTTCTACACGGTGCTTCCCTCGCCTTCACCGGAACATCACCGGAGCATCGCCGGACCACCGTGGCCAAACCGCGTTGTCGTTTCTCTCCTCGCTGCGCGCCGACCGTGCATGTTCCGTCAAAACCGAGGTGAGCATTGTATTTCCGACGTTCTCCTCTTCGTTTCGCCGCAAACCTCACCCTCTAACTCCTCTCCGTTTGCCCGGAATGCCGATGCCAACCCGTCGGACACCAAATGTCTTCTCCGCCGTGTTTCGCCACCATCCGATGCCCGTTGGCCGAGCCGTCTATACCGTTGAGTTCGCCTCGACGCGTTCTACGCCATGCTTCCATCGTCTTCACTCGAAGATTCCCCGATCCCGTCGACTGGTCGAGCCGACCCGAACTGTACCTTCGCACACACCACTTTTGGTAAGCGCTTTGATTTTTGTTCGCGTCATATCGTGTCCTAACCTCCAAGAAATTTATCTATCATTTTTAATTAATTTTTCGTGGAGCCAATTGCCCGAAATTGAACTTTCCGCGAAAATAGCCGTTTTTGACTCCCGACGTCGATTTGTCGTCTCTGTTGAGCTTTAGCCTGTGCCGTAATTTTTCTTATACTTGCCTTGCCGCGTTCTACGCCGTGCTTCCTTCCGTTTCCCCAAAAAGCCTCCACATATTTTTGCCTCCGACACCTCGCCATGGCCGCCAATGGCATCTCATGTCCCCATCTATCCGGTAGTGTTTTCCCAAATCCGTTCGCGTCATATCGTGCCAAACCATCCCAGGTAGCTACCTTTCAAATGGTTTTGGATTCGCTTCACCGAGCACCAAAATATCAAGCTTTTCCTTTTTCTCTACCGTCGTCGTTCAAACGTCGATTGTATATTGTCTCCGATGAAGTTTCAACCTAGCCAATAATTTTCTTAGCCTCACCATGTCATGTTCTACCCTGTGCTCACTCTACATCTGCACATTCCATACCTGGTACTATCTCTCCAACCTGCCGTTGTCGCAACCTCGTTGTCGCTGTCGTTTTTCCTTCACCGCCAGTGATTGCCGCCGTTCCTCGATACCGTACCCACGTCACCACCTTCGCCTCATCGCTGGGGTTCCATATTATCCATTCGCCACCACCTCGCAACCAATCGACACCGCACTGTTCAAAAAGGAATTCTCAGATTTTGTTATCATTTCATGTGATATCTAAAACTTCCAATTACTCGTTCTCCCTCATTCGAACTCCGAATCCGTTGATTCTTTCTCCTAAATTCATCTAAAATCTTAACCTTTCCTCCAGTATATATTTTATATTTTTATGATTTTATTTGTATTTATTTATTCTTTTGTATTCGTCGTTTCGCGCGTAGAATCCGACGTCACCGAAGAATTTGTCGACCCGCAGCAAGAAAGTCAAGACACCGCACACAAAGGCAAGTCTCCTTTGATCATCTTGAACCTATGTTTGAGAAATGTTTTTAAATTATTTTAAAAGTTAATGCATTGCTATGTTACATAAAGTGATAATTTACATTGTAGAAGTAATAGTTAAACCGATGATTGTTATGCCCTCATTTGACATTGACAACCATGTACCTTTGACACCCTAGGTTTCCTTTGTCTCATTATTGAGATTATTACAAATTCTTTGATAATTGTTGTATCGGTAGTAAGATGCTTAGACATGCTTTATAAGTTTAGTAACCTTGGAATGGTAATTACATTTCAGTGATCTATTCTTTTGTTCGATGTGAGTGGCAATTGGTGTTGCCACGGTTCTTGTGAAATAAAAGCAATTGTGAAAATTGTTTAGACGGGGCGGATGGTTGGTTTTGATTGGTGCGGTTAGCACGAGATCTTGAAAAGTGTATGTTCCGCCCTAGTCAATTAAGGACCGACTCTTGTGTTTGTCCGATCGAGCACTACCGTACAACCACATGTCTATATGGGTACGACCTAGGCGATTAACTTAAAATAGACCGGTTTAGGTACCACCGATGGAAAGTGGATACCGTGGTTCTTGGTTATTCACGATGAGGGACAGGTTACTGTACTCATATGGCGCAAGAGGGGGCTTCTGTCTGGGTGGATTTAACCCTCCACCGTGAAACCTCGGTGGTGGTGTCTAGCTAGACTAGAGTAAGGTAAAGGCTTTGTGATGAATTATCTGAGTCTCATGCCTAAGGAAGCATGCTGACTATTAAGATAACTTGTCTCTTGTGGGTAAAGTGTACAACCTCTGCAGAGTGTAAAACTATTCGAATAGCCGTGCCCACGGTCAAGGGCTGCAAGGAATGCTTTCACATGGTAGATCTTTGGTTTTGGTTTTTAAAATAAAAGTTTTGAGAACCGAGAGTGGTTGGAACTCTCGGAGTTGTTGTCCTAGCGGATGTAGCCAGTGTGGGTGGTTTAACCCATAGTTTTGAACTTTGGCGGTTAGCCGATTGTTTAGTGTGGGTGGTTTAACCGTGGTTTTGAACTTTGGCGGTTAGCCGATTGTTTAGTGTTGGTGGTTGAAACCTTCACTATAAAGTTGTCAATAGTTTCATTAAAACAATTACTTTATTAAACTGATGCCTTCGAAAATATTTAATGGTATTTAAAATAAAATATTGCTTTGTGCAAAAGAACCATAAAACCTTCCTTTGTTAAGCCTTGCATCTATTGCATTTTCCCAAGACTTGCGGAGTACTTTATGTACTCACATGCTACACTTAAAACAAAATCTCAGAGGATTATGAAGCTCAAGAAGGAGATTACGACTACTTTGCGTGTGGATTCGACGAAGGCTTTCCGGAGTACTAGGTTGCGCTTCCCACCAATTGCACGTGGCGTATTGATGGGTCTTCCATTGGTTATCTTTTGCTTCACGTGCTTTATCTTTTGTGTGTGTGCGAGGTCTTGTAACCTCATATGTAATAAAGGTCTTTCGGCCTGTACTCTCTTTATTATTGTAATTTCGTTGTTGACAATGTAATCATCATCGTTTACCGTGTGCACTAGCTGTGATCCGGGACTAGTCTTTGTAATACACAGAGGGTCTGGATTTGAAAATCCGGGTCCCGACAGAGATGGTATCAGAGCCAACTTGACTGTAGGATCTGACCTAGTTAAAATGGTCGTTAGTAGAAGAGCTTCAAAATTTATTTTGTAAAATAAAAATTTAATAATGTGCTATCCTCATCTTTTCTCTTCTTTCTATCCTTATCTTCGTCATGGTATTCTTCCTTCTCTATCTGCTTATTCACCTTTTGGAATGGTAATTAGATCTACTTTCCTCTGTAATTTCTATAGATGGCTCAGTAAGATTGCGTCTGAGAAGCACCTGAAGAAGCGCGTCATTATGAAGGAGCGATGAGTAGTTCTTTAGTTGTAGTACCCAAGTAAAGTCCTACGATTTTAGAACGCTATATATACTACTTGTTTGTGTGCTAGATGTACTGTACCAAGTCTTTGTACTTGTAGTATAATTATCTTTAAAAACTATTTTGATTTCTAGCTAAGCTTCTCCTAGTGGTTGTTAGTTTCCACTGATCTCTTATCTATGCTACTTCCCTCTTATCTTGTGCTAACCCCAGTTACCGGAACAGTGCAAGCTGCAATTCTTCCACTACAATCTAAGTTTGGAAAATAATTGAGGACCAAGAGTATATGGAAGACAACAAATTTACGGAAAGTACTCTTGTCGGGAAAGCTGTCATAATCAGTGGATGTCAAGTTAGGTAATTTGGAAAATTATTGCTAGTGTGATATATTTGGTTTTAGAATTGGAAAGATTGGATAATATTCGAGAGGATTGAGATGAAAAGGTATATTTGTGGATACCAATTGATCATAGATAAATCTAAAAAGTGTTATCTTTGTGGATTGACTAGAGAATAAATACAAAGTTGAACTTGGTGGAGATAATTAGATCATGAGAAAAGTCTAAACTTTGCCTTGGATTTATTATCTAGGATTGAAAGGAGCAATTAGATGTAAAACAAGATTTTTGTTGAAGGGATTATTTGTGATCGTTGGAGAATTAGTGTTAAGAGATTGATCCAGCAAAGGGAGAGATTAAAAGATTAAGAAGTTGAATTATCATAAACAATTTGTGATATCAATTTTGGGTGATTTGGTTGAATCATGAAGAGTGGATGAATTTTGTGGAGTTAAATGATTATCAGAGTTTGGTGGACCTATTGATGATCAGTGGATACTAGTGGGATTCTAGAAGATGATACACTTAGATATCTTGGTGGATTAATTTTATCATTGCAAAGTGGACTGTGAAAAGTCAATTTGAATTTGGTGGATTTAATAGATCATTGCTAGATAGTTGGATTTGAGCTAATGGGATTAACTAGATTATTTAAGGATGTTCAAATGGATAATCTGGAGGATTTAAATTATGGGAGATAGATTGAGAGATTGTCTAGTAAGAATTAATTGAGGTATTTGGATTCATTCAAATTTGGTGGAACCAAAATGAGGATTTTCAAGAGATTGATGTTGGTGGATTAATGAAAATTAAATTATTGCTTAGATAATCTTGAAATTTAGTGATGATTACTAGAAGGTTGGATTATTTGATCAGAGTTATGGATCTAATGGATTGGATAATGATCATAAAGTAATTGGTGGATATCATAAATTACAATGTTGTTGGATTCTTGTTAGAAAAATTCTGTGGTTTGTCGTCGATTCAAATTAGAGCAAAGAATAAAAGTTATTGGATTATTTGTGAAATCAATAAGGTGCATTTGTGGTATATGATATTGGAATCAAGCATCTTTGGAAAGTTGAGATAATTATGTCTTTCTCGGATGAGCCCTTGCGGAAGTTAAACCCTTTTTGGTGGAATTCTGAATTAATCGATAGGATAAGGGCAATTGAAGTTAACTCAGAGCTTGCAGCCGACTAAAGATGTACCACTCCGATTTGTTGTTGTCTTCCATATTTCTCAGTTAAAGGAATACTTCATTGTACCGAAGGACAAGTTATAATCATGAAGGAAGCTGAACAAGATAAAAGAAGCAAGACCATAAAGTTCCACAAAGTGCAGTAGAACAACCATTCGAAGTCAAGCAACTTGGGAGCGTGAAGAGGACCTAAGAGCCGAGTTTCTCTCCTTTCTTTTCCTAGTCCGTCCGAATCTCGGGGACGAGATTCTTTCTAAGGGGTAGTTTGTAACCAATTGTTTATTCAAATTTTCGGAAAAAAAATTTAATTTAAAATATAAAATAAAATTAATTTAGTTTAAAATAAAAATAAGAGTTTTGTTTGTGTGAAATTTCAATTTTGTTTGCCCTTATTTTCTGCTTTTTAGAAAGCTAGATTTGAAAAGTAGGTTAAAAAACTTAAAATATTATTAAATAAAATGATATTTTGATTTTCTATAAAAATCCTAATTCAAATTAATTATTTGGATTTAGTTCTCTTTTATTTGGTGTTCTGAGTTTTTCTAGAGTTTTAAAATCTATTTTTAAAATAAAAAGTATTTTAAGTAAGAAAATTAAATACCAACAGTAGTTGGAAATATTTTTATTAAGTCCAAAATGTCTCCAGGAAGTTCTTTGAATTTTTCTGGAATTTTTGGATGTAATTTCATATTTTTTTCTGATATTTATTGAATTTTCTGGTGTTTTCTGAAAATCTAAATCAAATTTAATTCTCCACCGCCCGATCTAATCTCGTGCGCCCATCTTCACCTAACTCCTTCGCTCTCCATCCGACGGTCCTGATTTCTTCCTTGCGCCGCATCGCTCATCCGACCGTCCGCTCTTTCCTCTCTCTCTTTTCCCTCTCGTTGATAAAACCGGTCAGTGAATAAAACCATTTTTCTTTACAAAAATAATTCGGCCAGAAAATCAAAATCCTTGCTGACGTCATAAATTCCTTTAACATAGAAAAATAATTCATTTGAAAATCATTTTCCTTGATGACATCATAATTAGATTTTTCAGTTCAAAAATAATTTCAGAAAATCGGTTTATTCTTTTCTCTCTTTTCAAACTTCCGACAGCCCGTTCTTTTTCGTTTGAACTCCGATTGAGTCCATTAAAATTTATAAATTCATCTAAAATTCTAATCTATCCATTTATACCCTATTTTCAAATTTTTGAAATTTTTGAATTTATTTGGTTTAAACTAAATCTTAATTAGAATTTTTATTTAATAAAATAAAATCAAATATTAATATTTGCTAAAAATATTTTATTTGAGTTCTTTGAGCCTCAAGAAAGTTTTGAAATTTTTTTTAGAATTTTCGGAGTTTGTTTGGGCTCAATTTCAAAATCTAAAAAAAAAAAAAAAAAAAGGAGAGAATGAATGTGCCGTCTTCCCGTCATGAGCGCCAGAGGCGACCCCATTGCCGTGGATTTTCAAACTTCCGTAACTTGTGATTTTCTCAACCGTTTTTCACGAAATCAAGTGCGTTAACTTCCTCTCTTCAAGACTCCTCCATTCCTAACTGTTTCACCACTCCTTTATGTGCATTTTCACAAGAAAACGAACCGTCAATTGAATTGACATGGTCGGTTGATCTCCCTCTCCGGTCCACCTCCGCCCCTATGAAAGGGAGCACCGTGTGCCCCTTCTAATCCTCATCCATCCCCGAAAATTTCAAGTCCCCACTCCCTTTCTTCTCTCCACAATCTCCATTTTACTTTTGTGAACCGCAAGGTGTTCGTCGGCCTTTTGCGACGCCTACAGTGGAGTCCGGTCATTTTTGACCACACCGTTGGCTTTGCCTTCTCGCGTTCTACACGGTGCTTCCCTCGCCTTCACCGGAACATCACCGGAGCATCGCCGGACCACCATGGCCAAACCGCGTCGTCGTTTCTCTCTCTCCTTGCTTGCCGACCGTGCATGTTCCGTCAAAACCGAGGTGAGCATTGTGTTTCCGACGTTCTCCTCTTCGTTTCGCCGCAAACCTCACCCTCTAACTCCTCTCCGTTTGCCCGGAATGCCGATGCCAACCCGTCGGACACCAAATATCTTCTCCGCCGTGTTTCGCCACCATCCGATGCTCGTTGGCCGAGCCGTCTATACCGTTGAGTTCGCCTCGACGCGTTCTACGCCATGCTTCCATCGTCTTCACTCGAAGATTCCCCGAGTCCCCGTCGACCTGGTCGAGCCAGACACGAACCTGCACCTTGGCGTACACCACTTTTTGGTAAGCGCTTTGATTTTTGTTCGCGTCATATCGTGTCCTAACCTCCAAGAAATTTATCTATCATTTTTAATTAATTTTTCGTGGAGCCAATTGCCCGAAATTGAACTTTCCGCGAAAATAGCCGTTTTTGACTCCCGACATCGATTTGTCGTCTCTGTTGAGCTTTAGCCTGTGCCGTAATTTTTCTTATACTTGCCTTGCCGCGTTCTACGCCGTGCTTCCTTCCGTTTCCCCAAAAAGCCTCCACAAATTTTTGCCTCCGACACCTCGCCATGGCCGCCAATGGCATCTCGTGTCCCCATCTATCCGGTAGTGTTTTCCCAAATCCGTTCACGTCATATCGTGCCAAACCATCCCAGCTAGCTACCTTTCAAATGGTTTTGGATTCGCTTCACCGAGCACCAAAATATCAAGCTTTTCCTTTTTCTCTACCGTCGTCGTTCAAACGTCGATTGTATTGTCTCCGATGAAGTTTCAGCCTAGCCAATAATTTTCTTAGCCTCACCATGTCATGTTCTACCCTGTGCTCACTCTACATCTGCACATTCCATACCCGGTACTATCTCTCCAACCTACCGTTGTCGCAACCTCGTTGTCGCTGCTCTTTTCCTTCACCGCCAGTGATTGCCGCCGTTCCTCGATACCGTACCCACGTCACCACCTTCGCCTCGTCGCTGGGGTTCCATATTATCCATTCGCCACCACCTCGCAACCAATCGACACCGCACTGTTCAAAAAGGAATTCTCAGATTTTGTTATCATTTCATGTGATATCTAAAACTTCCAATTACTCGTTCTCCCTCATTCGAACTCCGAATCCGTTGATTCTTTCTCCTAAATTCATCTAAAATCTTAACCTTTCCTCCAGTATATATTTTATATTTTTATGATTTTATTTGTATTTATTTATTCTTTTGTATTCGTCGTTTCGCGCGTAGAATCCGACGTCACCAAGAATTTGTCGACCAAAGAAGAAAGTCAAGACACCGCACACAAAGGCAAGTCTCTTTTGATCATCTTGAACCTATGTTTGAGAAATGTTTTTAAATTATTTTAAAAGTTAATGCATTGCTATGTTACATAAAGTGATAATTTCTGTTGTAGAAGTAATAGTTAAACCGATGATTGTTATGCCCTCATTTGATATTGACAACCATGTACCTTTGACACCCTAAGATTTCCTTTGTCTCATTATTGAGATTATTACAAATTCTTTGATAATTGTTGTATCGGTAGTAAGATGCTTAGACATGCTTTATAACTTTAGTAACCTTGGAATGGTAATTACATTTCAGTGATCTATTCTTTTGTTCAGATGTGAGTGGCAATTGGTGTTGCCACGGTTCTTGTGAAATAAAATGAATTGTGAAAATTGTTTAGACCGGGGCGGATGGTTGGTTTTGATTGGTGCGGTTAGCACGAGATCTTGAAAAGTGTATGTTCCGCCCTAGTCAATTAAGGACCGACTCTTGTGTTTGTCCGATCGAGCACTACCGTACAACCACATGTCTATATGGGTACGACCTAGCTGATTAACTTATAATAGACCAGTTTAGGTACCACCAGTGGAAAGTGGATACCAGGGTTACTGGTTATTCACAGTGAGGGACAGGGTTACTGTACTCATATGGCGCAAGAGGGGGCTTCTGTCTGGGTGGATTTAACCCTCCAGCGGTGAAACCTCAGCGGGTGGTGTCTAGCTAGACTAGAGTAAGGTAAAGGCTTTGTGATGAATTATCTGGGTCTCATGCCTAAGGAAGCATGCTGACTATTAAGATAACTTGTCTCTTGTGGGTAAAGTGTACAACCTCTGCAGAGTAAAACTATTCGAATAGCCGTGCCCACGGTCAAGGGCGGCAAGGAATGCTTTCACATGGTAGATCTTTGGTTTTGGTTTTAAAATAAAGTTTTGAGAACCGAGAGTGGTTGGAACTCTCGGAGTTGTTGTCCTAGCGGATGTAGCCAGTGTGGGTGGTTTAACCCATAGTTTTGAACTTTGGCGGTTAGCCAGTTGTTTAGTGTGGGTGGTTTAACCCGTGGTTTTGAACTTTGGCGGTTAGCCAGTTGTTTAGTGTTGGTGGTTGAAACCTTCACTATAAAGTTGTCAATAGTTTCTGTTAAAACAATTACTTTATTAAATTGATGCCTTCGAAAATATTTAATGGTATTTAAAATAAAATATTGCTTTGTGCAAAAGAACCATAAAACCTTCTTTGTTAAGCCTTGCATCTATTGCATTTTCCCAAGACTTGCGGAGTACTTTATGTACTCACATGCTACACTTAAAACAAACATGCTACACTTAAAACTTCCCCAGTCAATTGCCTGTGGCGTATTGATGGGTCTTCCGCTGAATTTATCTTTTGCTTCCGCTGTGCTTTATCTTTTGTGTGTGTGCGAGGTCTTGTAACCTCATATGTAATAAAGGTCTTTCGGCCTGTACTCTCTTTATTATTGTAATTTCGTTGTTGACAATGTAATCATCACTGTTTAACTGTGTGCACTAGCTGTGATCTGGGACTAGTGCTGTAATACACAGAGGGTCTGGATTTGAAAATCCGGGTCCCGACAGCGCGGCTATGCCTTGATAGCATGCCATGGTCGTAATCTGAATGTGGTTATAGCATGTCATGGTCATAAGCTGAACGTGATTGTAGGCTGATGTATGCCGTGTTTATAAGAGTGTTTGAACGTGGTCGTAGGCTAATGTATGCCATGGTCGTAGTCTGTGATTGCCGTGGTCGTAAGAATTTTTGAACGTGGTCGTAGCATGTGATTGCTGTGGTCGTAAGAGTGTCTGAACGTGGTCGTAGGCTGATGTATGTCGTGGTCGTAGTCTGTGATTGCCGTAGTCATAAGAGTGTCTGATTGTGGTCGTAGGATGATGTATGTCGTGGTCGTAAGAGTGTCTGTATTCTGATGCCGTGGTCGTAGTCTGATGTCTATTGACTGAAAGCCATGCCGTGGTCGTAGAGTAGCGTCTTGACTGAAAGCCATGCGTGGTCGTATAACGTCTGTTGTCATGGACGTAGAGTAGCGTCTGTGATCTGAACTCACCTAAAACTGTGCACGACCACTCATGGACAACGACTTCAACTGCAAATAACCATATCTTCCACAAACGCAAAATCCAAAGCAAGCCAAATATCAATTATTCATCATCTCTTTATTTACAACTATCCATATGGTCTAATAGCAAATAACAAGTTTGGCAAACGACAGTACATGATTAATTACTTAGCTACCAGCAGCCAATTAAAAGAGATCCAAGTCAGAGCCACAGCTAGAATGCCAAGCCAGAAAGCCTGGATCTGCAGGCAGCCAGTAATCCAAAACAAATTTTGGATTAGCAGACAGCCAGTAATCCACGTCAGAGCCACAGCTATAATGCCAAGTTAGCTCAGAATTTCGGTAAATAACCAAAACAAAAATAGTATGTTGGCAGTGGCAAAATCTTCCTACGGCACCGTATACCAAATAGATCGGCTTTTCGGGATTTTATGAATAGCCTCTTATAAAGACATTTCTATGGAAAAAGTTG
This sequence comes from Bonia amplexicaulis, assembly GCA_036346245.1. Lineage (NCBI taxonomy): Eukaryota > Viridiplantae > Streptophyta > Magnoliopsida > Poales > Poaceae > Bonia > Bonia amplexicaulis. The sequence goes on along the minus strand of CM070746.1, from coordinate 1,372,793 downwards.
GGAAGAAAAATAAGGGTCTATGGGGTTTTAACTCCACCGGCTACGGATTCTCAACGAATTTTTTGTACGGATAATCTATTTTTTATTCGAAATTACATAAATATACCCGCGGCCAAATTATTTACAAAAATAGGCTCCAGTCGCCCCCTCCATTGGGCGGCTGGAGCCTTTCGCCCAACCGGAAGGCGATTATATTGTAGTCGTCCTACGTCGAGGCGAGTACATGCAGTCGCCTTTCAATTGGGCGACTAGCGTGCAGTCGCCCAATGGATGGACGACATGTAGTGCAGTCGCTCACTACGAGGGCGACTGCACTCCTCCCCCGTGATTTTTTTTGAGTTTTGTCAGTTTTGTAGTTTTAAACTGGGAAAAAAATTGATGTAGTTGTAATAAAAGGTTATGTTCACTGGATGTTGTAGGTGCATAAAAAATTTTGGAAATTTTTTAAAGAACGATTGATCAGAGAACGTTCGATACATATAGTGGTAAGTGATAATTTAATGTTACTGAGAACTCGAGTAGGGAGAGAACTGGTGTGTTAATATTGTTAAATGACTTACTATCTGAATCATTAGATGCGAACAGACGAGATAATAACCTTATGTGAAATAGAAATAAACTTCATAATACAGTTGGGAGTAACATGCCGCGTATATTTTTATTACATGCATAACATATAGCATGATATGCGACTAACCCATCCAACTGCTCCTTCCATTGCTGTCTTGCGTGTCTTCTCCCATTCTGCCTTCTTGCGGCACTCCTCCCTACCCTTCCGAGTAGGTTCATTTATCTTGTCCGCACATTTTCCACGAACAGTAAATACATGAAATGTAGCATACAACTATCGATCGTGACGATGCGTTGCATCGTCTAGCTGTGTGCCCCTCCTGACCGCATCGCCCACAACATGTACCAGATGTTCCAGCTTGTGATTCGTCCATGTCATTTCTAATACGTCGGCTCTGTCGCCGACCCTTCCCACCCTTCAGCATGTTAATATCCGGAACCCAGGACCTCGCTGAAATGTCCGAAGTGGCGAAGTTTCCAACCACCCTGAACCCCCGGAGCTCCCCACACCAAGCTTGCAGTATTCTCTCCTTAAAGAAGTACTCAGACATGAAGTTGGAAGGATCCATGTCCACGGTCTCGCATGCAGCGAGGACATGAGAACATGGCTTGTGTAACAACTTAGGCTTGTTGCATGTGCAGCTATGTTCATTTGCATGATCTCCAAGACATACGTCGTGAGTAATAAGTGAACGAGCCGTCCCAAATCCGGCTCTATCACGGAGTATCACCTCGAAACGAAGTTCGCTGTTGCCCATGACATGCACTGTGTGCAACTGACCCTTCCGTGCCTTTGTCTCCATGTATGTCGTAATTTGTGAACAATACGGGGTTCCGGATTGGTCATGAAGCGCTGCACTCGCGTGCCTCTCCTCAAGTAGCGGATTGTGCTGTGAAGAACACCTTCCACGATGGAGACAAGGCGAGATCGAGACCTCTGAGAACCCAATTGTAGACCTCCGCAAGTTTAGTTGTCATTATTCCATACCTTGCACCATCCGTGTCGTGCAACAGCGACCACTTCTCCAATGCTTCCCCCTCGATCCATTGCGAGAAGCATTTGATGTTTCGTGAGTTCCGCCTCCTTGAGCCACTTGTGTTAGGCTCATCGATTGCTGGCAAGCATTGCGGTTGTGCCGGCCCAGGAGTGATCGGCCCCTTACTCCTCTCTTCGACGATCTTCCTTGTGTGCTCGTCCAATAACCCCCACAAAGCATCAAATTTCCTCTGCTGGTTCTGCCTAGCAAGCCTTTTGAAAAGCTTCATCAAAGATTGTTTGGGGAATTGCTTGAAAAAGTTTGCCCCTAAGTGACGACTGCACCACCGATTCCTCATATCTGGCCAAGGAAATGCCTCCTCCGGGTCTTCCTGGAGTTTTCTTACGGCCTTCATAATACCAGCGTGCCGATCATGGATTACGCACACCCCAGGACGGTCCTGTACAACTCCAGCCTTCACATGTCTAAGAAACCAAAGCCAGCTCTCATAATTCTCACTCTCCACAAATGCAATAGCCAGCGGCAATATTTGATTGTTACTGTCAACGCCTATGGCCGTCAAGATCTGGCCCTTGTATTTCCCTGCCAAGAAGGTGCCGTCAATTGCGATCACTGGCAGCATGTGCTTGAATGCTTCGATGCTAGCACCAAATGCAAACAATGCTCTCTGCAGCACTGCAAATCCTAGTAGATTTATGGACGGCTTGTCCTGCACGGTGATGTACGTGCCCGGGTTCCTTTGCTGCAACACCTTAAGCATATGAGGAAGGTTGTCGTACGCCGCGTCGAAAGTGCCAAAACATTTTTCCAACTCCTTTTGCTTGGCACGCCACGCCTTCGCGTAGCTAATCTTGAACTTGAATTTGTTCTCGACGGCTACCACAATATGCGTGGCCGCCATGTCTTTCTTCTCCACTATCTCCGCATACATTGAAATGGCTATAAATCCGGAGGTCAGGTTACGATGCCTCGCTAAAACAGTGTTTAGAATGCAGGAGTGCGGCTCAACCTTGGACATAACCCAGTGAGTCTCATACTTGGGTCTACGTGCATGCACCCTCCAAGGACAATCGACCGCTCGCACTTCACGATGTAATCGCTCCCGGCTTGATTTCACGACACGAAATGTCCGCGCATTGAAAGGGCCCAAAGCTTAATGGCATCCTGCAGCGCTTCTTTGTCAGCAAACATAGCATGCAACCGAACCTCTGTCTCATGATACTCCCATGGTGATTCATGCTCGTCATGTGCGGAAACACCCTCCGCATTTAACCGGTTTCATTCTGCGGGGATAGGAACTTCTTCATCATTGGAATTGTCCTCCTCATCCTCCTCTACAGCTTCCTCTTCATCCCATGCCCTCTGGTCATCACAGTCCATCTCCTGCACAATGTACTCAATAACCTCTCCTTCATCGGCTTGCCCGGTTCCTCTCTATGGCTTGACGGATAGGCTTGACTAGTTCCTCCGTATGGCTTGAGGGATGTATCTCCTCCATATACTTGCATCGGCTTCATCACGGGCAATTTCATCACCTCCAACGCGTGCGGCCGCCCGAGCCGCTAGCACGTCCCGGCACAAAGGACGCACGAGCTTGCGCAACTGCTTGTAGTGAGCACGGTTGCACAAGCAGGACACACTCGTATCCATGGCGCTGGCAGCCTTCCACAAAGCCCTTCCACGAAGCAGAGCGCACCAAAGTCTTCAACTCCCATCTGATGTCCGTTGGAGACCGGCTCCAAAGCCCTTGCACCACGACGCGCACACCTCGGGGTCCAACGAAAAACTCGGGTCGCCAATGCTGCACATCTGTCATTCGAGCATTCTCGTCATCCGAAAGTACGAGAGTGACTTGCGGGAAATCGCTCAAATCCACACCATCACGACCTTCACGAATAATTCCAGCACCGTAATGAACTCTCAATGTAGTGGCCATTGATGATGTAGGCCTGCATGTACGATTCGAATTTACGACACGTCAAATAACATCGTACAACACTAAACTACACTTTCTGTACAAAAAAAGGTGCTAATGATCCATACTACAAAATATTCCATACTACAAAATATTCCATACTACAAAATGTATACTACAACTTTTGGACACTGCTATTTTCATACTAAAATAGTACTGCATTTTATACATGTAAAATTTATACTAACACCAACATTTCATATAAATAATAGTGCGAATACAACATACTGAAGGCATACCTGGATCCTAATGGGCATAATAGCTTTCACTCCTCCTTCTTCCCTCACCTCCTCCTCCAACTCTGTCCTCCTCTTCTCACCTCCCTTTCTTCAGCTCCTTCCTCTCTTCTCCCCTTCCTTTCCTTCCCCTCCTTCTCTTCTCTCCTCCTTTCTTCCTCCTCCTTCCTCGTCTCACTCTCTTTTCTTCCCTTTCCTCCTCTCCTCCTTCCTCGTCTCACTCTCTTTTCTTCCCTTTCATCCTCTCCTCTTCTTCTCTTATTTCTTTGCCGTGCGAATGAGTGGAAAAGGTGAGAAAAGAATGTGGTTATAGGGGCTGCCTGTACAAAATAAGGTCATTGTCGCCGTAGCGTTGGGCGACTGGAATTGAAGTCGCTGTACGGTTGAGCGACTACAATTCCAGTCGCCCAACGCTGCAGCGACAAAAATAATTGCCCAACGGTCCCCATATTCCCCATCTGTCGCCTCTCAGTTGGGCGAAAGGCTCCAATCGCCCAATGGGGGGCGACGGGAGCCTATTGTTGTAAATAATTTGGCCGCGGGTATATTTATGTAATTTTGAATAAAAAATGGATTATCCGTACAAAAAATTCGATTCTCAACTGGTTCCCAGTGGTTTCTAGAATGTAATAGTGTACCATTGTTGCTGATGTAAGCAACATGATTCATTTCCTCTATCCAGTATTGTAACATCCCAAATTTAGAAATTGTCACAATTATAAAAAAAATTAAAACTCATATTACTTTTCAGTGTTATTCGAAATCTTCAACATTTATCTAAGAACCTTGTTTCAGTTTTTCCAAAACAATTTAAATGAAAAATCAAAATAAGAAATCAAATCGATTAAAAGCAAAAGTAAAATGATATTAAAAATTCATCCAAATATTTGAGATGTGAATTCTAATTCGAATTCAAATTCAAGTCTCAAATTGGGGTTTTGAATTCAAAACCCAAACTCTCATTTTGTACTCTTTGTCTTTCTCCCTCTTATCACCGGGCCCACCCTCTTCTCTCTCCTTCTTTCCCAACTTCCTCCTCCCTACTCTGCCTCGTGTCCAACCGGAGCCAATAGCGTTCCAGCCCTAGCACTCCTACGTGCCCTACGCTGCCTAGCCCCAGCCGCGTCTGCCAACCATGTGTTGCCCCAGTAGCCCCGCATTACACGGCGCACCATGCACCTAGCACGCATGCCGCCCCTGTGGCCCATCTATGCCATGCACGCCCTGGCCTCACCCTGCCTGACCCACCTCCCCCTGTGCGGCATAGCACAGCACGCCCCCTGGGATTATAAGAAGCCCCTGGCTCCCCTTTGCACCTTCCCCATTACCCTCCATTCTTCTCCCCAGGCCAAACAGACCTTGGCTCGAGCTAGCACCGCGCCCGTGTGCAGGTCGGCGCTCCCCTCATCGTTCCTCCCCGCGTCACATTGTGTTCCCGATGTCATCTTCACACCCACCTATTTAATTGAAGTTTCATGCACCGGAGCTCCCCGCGTTGGCCTCCTTCTCCTAAACCGACCATCGTCGCCGCCACCCCTGCCCCTTCTACTCCGGCACCCCTCCTCTCGATTCCTCCCTCTCAGAGCATCCCACGGCATCCCCGGCCTTCCACAACCATCATCCAGGCTTCTCCACCATGGGTCACCGACAAAAGGAAAATATTTCGTCCGAAATTTCGTCGAAATGGCAAAATTTCATTGGTTTCAGTGCTAAACAAAAAACACAGTCTCGTTCAAAACATTCGCATGCATTTGAAATCTACCGATCGGCCTTGGCCCTCGGCAGACGACGCTGCGAGCCTGTGAGCCCCACCTGCACACACCAGCCCAAAATTGCCCAGCCCACCAGTCCCCCCACGCCACACTCGCGCTCCCCATTCGTAACCCTAACCCTAGTCGCCACCACTCGCTAGTACACACTTGCCGTCACCAACCTCTCGTGCCTCGCCCCTCGCCGTGCCTCCACGACCGCCTTCCTCCCTTTCTTGTCCTCCTCCTCACCTCCGACCCTGCCGCCGCTGACAGGCTCCTCAACCTTGCCTCCTTCACCACCTCAAGCTCCCGCATACTGGCCGTCATGGGCCCCAGCGGCGCCAGCAAGTCGATGCTCCTCCACATCCTCTCTGGCTGCGGGACCGGTGCCGAAATCGCCAAGGCACCAACGATGTCCATCAACAGCCACGCTGTCACCTACTCGCCACTCCCCAATCGCATTTCTCCCCATCTTCTCACCGAGCACCGAGCGGCGGGCGGCGGGCAAGGCGGGGAAGAAGAGCGACGACAGCGGCCAAGGCGGGGAAGAAGAGTGGAGGGCGGTAGCCATCCCCATCCTCCATTGAGCGGTGGGCGGCAGCCAATCCCAATCCCCATCCTCCACCGAGCGACGGGTGGCGACCAATCCCCATCCCAATCTCCACCGAGCGGTGGCCTGCCAATCCCTAGCCCCATCCTCCACCAAGCAAAGGGAGGAGCAGTAGGAGGTGCGTCTCTTCACCCCTTATACACATCCCATTGCAAATCTGACATGTGATCGTCCTCAATCCTCAATCTGGCTCACGGCAGGGGAAGCGGCATGGATGGCGCAAGCAGCCGCACGGGTAGTGGAAGGAATGGCTGCAGCAGGGATGTAGGAGTCGGGAGTGGAAGAGGAGCTGCTGCACATGTGGATGAGCTCGCGACGCTCCACCAAAGATCGATCGCTACTAAGGTAGTACTAATCGAAAGTTTTATTGTGGATTGATCGGCAGTTATCTAAAAGTACCGTCAATATTGTGGATTGAAAGTTTTTGTTGTTAGGCTTTGGCTACAACTGTTCGTTTTTAGCTGAAATGGGCATTATATCGGCTATTAGTTTTTGACTAGGCATTCAATTAAAAAATAAAGAAAAAAGAGGAAAAATAAAAACTAAATTCCTTTGAGGTTGTGGGTGCAATTAATCGTTGTACATTTTCCATGCACAAGCAGTTGTTTTTACTGCTAGGACCCATTATATTGTGGTGACATTTTACCTAGTAAGATCCAGCGCAACTCTCTGATTCACATATAGTACCTAAATTCCTTCATCGGAGATGCTAGTAACTAAATTTCTTAATCAGAGATGCTGAATGAATAACCGCATATATTGGTATGCAAATCATCTTTAATTTGTTTTTACTCAAGGCATGGCGTTTTGGCAAGTAGGTTAAATTTGGTTTGCAACTACTTGTCGTTCCTTTTGCTTTTTAAACAACATCTTCCACTAGATGCTCTTTATTAAATGCTTGCTAGTAGTAGTAGTATCATAAATATAAGTAACAATTAGTAGAGGTAAACAACATCATAAATGAATGCATCACATAATTTCTTGTTCTTTTTTTATAGAACTAAAGCATCTATTTTTTTTATGGGAGGGAGTAATTTTTCTAAGGAAGTATATGGATTTGCGGTGTCTGTGTAGGATACAAAAAACACATTAGTGTATAATTCGAAATATTACAGAGCAACATTGTAATAGTATTGTCAATGGCGATATTTATTACACATTTGACAGATAAATAAGTGAAAAAAAGTCAAGCTAACAGAATATAGGGCTTGTTCTTTATCTCACAAGCTGGCGGCTTTTGGCTTTTGCTACAGTACCTAACTTTCAAACGGAGTATTTTCTCAAGACGGAGTCTACAAGTTAAACAATCTACACATTAAAAGCCCAACATCTGTACCAACCAAAATTGCAAGTGAGTATCTGCTCTTTCAGAATCAGATCGTAAATGTACCAAAATTCAAAATTTCGAGCAAAAGCCATAAGTCCAAACCAAAAGAACAGCCCATAGTGTTCATATCCCCAAGCAAAAAAGAAAAATAGTGTTCATATTCAGATGTAAGATATAATATATGGAGAGTTGTACTTCTTTTAATATCAATCAAACTTACATGGTAAAACTTAAAAAGAAGAGTAAGTGTGTAAATTCTGAAACAAATTAAAAGTACCGTTAATGTACCGTCTTATGCTAATTCAATTATATTGTCTTGGAAATGCAGGACGTGTGAACATCAGAGATATTAACAATGTGTGGAATCATGGCAGCAGAGTTGGCACCCAAGGCTTCACGTGTAAGTATTGCACATGGACGAAGCATGGTGGAGGTGCAACCCGGCTAAGGGAGTATCTGGTTGGGGTAATAGGTGAAGTGCGAGCTTATGAACGTGTGCCATGAGAAGTGCATGATGCAATGAGGAAGACCCGGATTAGTGGGAAGCAAAAGAGAAGAGAAGGAAAAGAGAGTAGCCTTAGATTTGTACGTGAGCTTATAGAGAACATGGAGCAAAATGATGTAATTGATGTGCCTAGCGAGGAAGAGGGCGAAATACAACTGGCATTGTCGAGATCATTGAGAGATCTTCAATTTCGGCATGCAGTGGAGAGGAGGGGTGGTACATTCGAACATGGTGCTGGTAGTGGCAGTGGCAATGGCAGTGTCAGTGGTAGTGGTGTTGGTAGTAGTATTGGCAGTAAGGCTAGGGCTAGTCGTAGTGGTAGTGGATTACCGCCATGTTTAGTAAGGCTAGGGCTAGTCGTAGTGGTAGTGGTGGTGGGTCATTTGATTCAGACTTGGCACGTGGCAGAGGACCCAACCAGCCTAGAATTGACATTGCTATGAACAAGGGATCCAAAGAAAAACTTGGCCAAGTGTAGGACCGAACTGGCAACCAGAGGGGGGGTGAATGGTGCCTTAAAAACTCCCTAAGAATTCACACAATCTTTTTTCTTCAATAGCTAGAGAGCTATGAAGACAGAGACTGAATGCTCACTTGAGAACCGAGAGAAAAAACCAAACAGGACTAAAAACAGAGAGAATCAGCCAATCAGCCGAAAACAAACCGAATAGTCTGTCCGACAATAGCGTGGTTGAAATCGATGAGGTGCGGTCTGGTACTTGACCTTGGTCGACACCAACAAATATACGTAAATCTGGTCGACATACCAGACACCAATTTCACCGACTTCAATTACACACAACCACATAGGACAGAAGACATGGAGAACCAGCTGCTGGTCAAGAGCAGTCCAGAGTGGTCGAAAAGCTTAGCCGTGATCGAATCAACACAGTGATGGTCTGTTCTGTGACACCGTAGTCAAAAGCCAACTAGTGGTCAATCAGACAACTCGGTCGAGAACAGACGAACCACTAGAAGCCAAGAAAACCGATCAACAACAGAGAGAACAGTCGCGTCCAACAACAGAGTGAACAGTGATTACTGCGTGGTCGAACGAGAAACAGAGGAAGTCAGCAGCGCACGACCATAAGACCCGATTTTCGAATATCTTTTGATTCACAGATCTTTTGGTCATGCGACTTCAAATACTGCAAGACTACATCCTCTAGATGAGAAAATATAAAGAAAACAAGAACTCTCTGCCGAGACCACGTCAGACTCCAAACTCAAAATATGAACAGAGGAAGACATGAGGCGCACGACCACTCGGTAAAAATGCAATCCAAATCTTTGCTCTCGGGAAGAACTGGTCAAGATAGCCTTGAGGAAGATCCCCAGTTCAGAGCAAGACAAAACTAAGGCTACTCAAGCAAAGAGATCCGCTCAAAACAAAATAGGACAGGAGAAACTAGTGAACAGAAGAAGAACAGATACAAGCGATCAAAACATCTCATACAAAACAATTCTCAGATAGATGCAAAGAGATGAATGCTTGATCAACAAAAGGAGTCCCCATACGCAATTGGATAAAGGAAAGAACCCATACGCAGGAGCTCAAGCACACACCCTGCTTGCTTCTCCCGTATAGGCTCACTCTCAACAGCCACTCCCCTCGGGAGGGCAAGCTCTAACCCTAGAGCGAACACACGCACACAAACTCCCATGGGAGGAGGCGGTGCCTCAAGGCCCAGTAGCCAACTCAAGTTTTCCTCGTGCCTCCCCTCTCCCTTTTATAGCCTCACACCCGAGACTAACCCTAATGGATCCATCCATTAGTCCTCACTGGGGATAACCCGAAAACCCCACCTAACATCGGGTTTTAACACTCACTTTGCCCGCTAACTCAAATGCTTTACCTGCTATCCCAACAGACCCGCACTTTGCATGTTAGCGCCAACTGAATCCACTTCTTTTCTCAGGTGCTTTGCCAGAGGGACAGCTTCCTTTGCAGCTTTGGAATTTCTCCAAAATGCCCTCCCACTGCCTTCCTGTCCACGCTTGCAACCACCTCGCAAGACTAGGTCTCCTTCGGCTTCCCCCGGTCGTTCTGGACCCCGACACCACCGTGTCTCGTCCCGACCATCCTAGCCTCGCCGGACCTATCTCCGACCGGCTGCACCAGCTCGGTTCCCATCACCACCTTGAGCTCCAAGTCTTCTTTGGCTTCACCCAGTCGTTCTGGACCTCAACATCTCCCATGTCTAGTCCCGACCACTCCAACCTCACCAAGACTTGTCTCCAAGATCATCTGGCAGCTCCAGCTCTGGTTCCTCGTCTCCTCGGCTCGCAACCACCTCACCAGACCTCGTCGTCATTGGCAACTCCCAGCCGCTCACGACCTCAGCACCACCCGTGCCTAGTCTCGACCATCCATGCCTCTCCACGACTAGTCTCGGTCCATCTTGTCACACACGACTGCACCCGACCTCCTAATCATCTGGACCTTAGCTCCTCCCTGAGCCTAGTCCTGATCCTCCTCGTCGTTGCCTGTCGTGTCCATCACGGGTAGCTACAGCTCTGGTTCCTCGTCTCCCGGCTCGCAACCACCTCACCAGCCTCGATCATCTTCGGCGTCTCCGACCGTCTGGACCTCAACACCTCCTGTGCCTAGTCCCGGTCCTCCCACGCCTCACCATGAAATAGCTCCGAAGTCCTGCAGCCACACAGACAAGCAAACCATTACATAGCACCGCTCAAAACAAGTAGACCATCATTCGGCACAATCAACACGATCCCAGTGCACAAATGCAGCTGGTCGTAAACCACATACGACCACTCGAATGCACAATTCAAGAAGTGGTCGAAGCCCTCGAAGACTTCCCAGCTGCCTTCAACCACACAGCATGTCGTCACGACCGCTCCAAAGCTCGTTACGACCATGCAGACACAAGCCATGACCATCGCTAGCTTGCTACGACCATTTCTTCCAGCGGCTTCGACTACTGCTTTCCTCCGCTACGACCAACAAGTCGTAAAGCTCCTATGACTACAAAGTCGTAGTGCCGACCACAAAATCGTGAAAGCCTTTACGACCACCAAGTCGTAAAACCTCAGCCGATCACCAAGTCGTGAGCACCCTACGACTACCGACCTCAACAAGTCGAAAGCACATGGCCTACGACTTCATCCCAAGTCGATACGACCAATTCCCAGGTCTTGCAACCGCTTCTAGAGACCATACGATCGGTTAACAGAAGCTACGACCACTTATCGCATGATCGAACCACCTTCCGACCACGTTCATCGCTTTCCACCGTGGTCGAACCCTGATCAGACCACGTACACCGAGTTTCACCATGGTCGATGCCCTTCCGACCACGCACAACGAGATTTACCGTGGTCGAAACCATTCCGACCACGTACGACTTGTTTCACCATGGTCGAAACCCTTCCGGCCACGTTTGACCACATCCGACCGCGCTCTGAGCTCGTTCGACCGCTTCCAATCACAACCGGGCTCGTCCGAGCACCTCCGACCGCTTAAGTCCCCAATTGATTGAATCCGACCAATCTCGAAGAGCTATGACCACAACCGACCGTTATCGACCACGTTCGACCGCCTCACAACGTGGTCGAAGTCCGCCAACTTCCCATGTGGTTGTAGTCGAGGTCTGCCGACTATCGACCACGCAATGAAGCCTCAGACCTCCGACTTCCTCTCATACTAACGTGATCGTGGTCGTGCGGCGACCTCCGACCACAGCCAATGTGGTCGTACTGGCTTTCGACCATGGCCAAAGTGGTCGTAAACAGCTTGGCTGACTTTCGACCATGCCCAAAATGGTCGTACTCCGCCCTTTGACCATGGCCAGAGTGGTCGTAAACCTCTCGAGTGACCTTCGACCACACCCAAAGTGGTCGTATACGCCACAACGTGGTCGTAAACAGTGCGCACGGTTTCTAACCACGACCCACTTGGTTGTAAACTTTTCGACCACTCGAAAACGCAACTACCAGGTTTTGGACCAAAGACAACGTGGTCATAAATGGTCCAATGGGCAACCGACCATGGCCAACGTGGTCGTATTTGCTGCAACCGACCGCATGCTGCCGACAGCTTGGTCGTAAGTGGTCTGCCGACCATTCTCAGAGCTTACGACTTTGCAAAGTCAGCGCAAACCTCAAAAATTAAACTCAATCTTCCTAGATCAAGAATCAATTACTCATCACAACCATGGGGTGACCTCCACATGGTCTCACACCAAGCTTGGGCCAAATGGTTTCATGCCAATGACATTCCTGGGTGGAAGACCAACTGCCATTATTTTCGAGCAGCATTGAAGGTGACTCATGATCTAGGTCCAGTGGCGCACCTTCCTAAAGGGAGTGAAATTGATGGGATCAATAAGGAAATGGGGTTGTATGTCAAGAAATTCAAGAAAGACTGGGATCAGTATGATGTAACTGTCATGTGCGACTCATGGACAGGACCTACCACAATGTGCATCATCAATTTCATGGTATATTGCAATGAGAATATGTTCTTCCATAAGTCCATCAATGCAACGGGTCAAATCCAAAATGCAGGTGCTAAGAAAGCTACTAGTAATTCTATTTCTCATTCATTGTCATGCGCTTTGATTTATGTTGTCTCCTTTTTCCATGTAGATTTTTTGTTTGCAGAGATCAAGTGGGTGGTTGTCGATGAGATTGGGCACAAGTCAGTTATGCAAATTGTCACAGACAATGGATCAAACTACAAAAAAGCATGTGGCCAACTCATCAGCGAGTACCCCCATATTTTTGGCAGCCATGTGCAGCTCACACTGTTAATCTTATGTCGAAGGATATGGGTAAATTCCTGGAGGTTGCACAAGTAGTGATAAGTGCCAAATGGATTTGTAGATTCTTCTACAATCACAACAGGATGCATGATGAGATGAAGAAGATCAACGGGGATTGATCCGACCCAATGCCACCCGCTTTGGAACTGTTTTCATCTTCCTTCAGAGTTTCTGGGATAGGAAAGACAAGTTTCGAAAATGGATGGTGTCGGAAGAATGGAAGGACAATGATTGGAAAAGTGATCCTGACTACGCTTATGTAGAAAAAAAATTGACAAGTACTACCTGGTAGGGAAAGCTCAAGTGGGTCCTAGATGCAGTTGGGCCATTATATTATGTATTACGGTATGCTGACCAACAAAAGTTTGGAACAGTTTCTAGTTTCATGCCAAGGACGATGAATGCGATGCATGCAATGGAAGCCCATCTTGGTGAGGGGACGCTAGAATTGGAGACATACATGAGTAAGGTGTCCACCAGAGTTAGCTATCTATGTGACGACACAATGATGCTTGCAGGTAATGATAAAATAATAATATGAAATTGTAAATTTACTAATTGTCATGCATTTAAATAATTGATTTCTTTCATTTATCATGTAGCTACTGCCCTTGATCCTGAAGGGCATTACAAGTTGAACCTTAGAAATAATGCCCAATATGTCGAAGCATTAACAGATGTATTAGGGAGGATGACAGAGTCACCTGAGGTTGCAGTGGATGCAATGGCTTAATTCGAGTTCATTCGTGCTAACAGAGGGAAGTTTGATGGAGCGATGGCGCGTCTTGGAGCATCCAGAGTTAGGCCAAGTAAGTGAACTCATTTTGATTATTGAACATTGAAAAATAGTTCCCTTTACTGATTTACGTTGCTTTCATTTAACGGCTTGGTGGTTCCAGTATGAAGGAGAAATAAAACTCTTACAGAAGTATGCCATGCGAATTGTGTCATAATGTGTGTCATCCAGCGGGTGTGAGCGTAATTAGAGCACGTTTGCATTGGTTCATACCAAGGTGAAAAATCGCTTGGTTATGCGAAGCTGCACAAGCTAGTCTATGTTCATTACAATTTAAAGTTGATCATCCAACAAAATAAGAGTGAACATGAAGAGAAGGACATTGATCCATGTGCAATAATGATGGATGCCACAGTATTTGATCAAGGAAACTCAATTATGGATTGGCTGAATAAGTCGATGAGTGAATCAAGCCCGATTTTGGATGAGGGTGGTCGCCCATCTCAAGTCATTCTTGATGCAATATGTCGTCAAAACTCAAAGAGTATGTGCTCTCATCGTGGAAGAAAGGAGAACGTGAAAAGAGGAAAGAGGGCAGTGGTGGATGACGAGGAGGAATTTGAGGAGACCTCGTCCAATAGTGACGACAATGATGGAAGTGGAGGAGATGCCACCCAAGAGATAGAGGACACCCAAGAGATGGACACTGAGGAGCAATGTGCTCGCCGGTCAAAGAAAAAGAAGAAAGACCTCATAAGCCTCTATTAATTAGCTTATGCCAATGGTTAGTTATTCTTTCACCACAACAATTTTACCTATATTAATTAGATTTTTTCTTACATTCATCGTAATGGCAGGTTGCTAGGGAAGGGATGATGCCAATGCAGCTGCCTACGAATCTGTGATGCAATGGATGATTTGGTCTTTTGGGTTATGCAATGCTATTTGAAATTCTGAATGTGCTTTGTAATATTATCTTAATGTGTTTCGTAATCATTGAACTTCATATACTGTGTGTCGTGAACATCTGGTTATTTGTCTTGATGTTGGAAGTCAGCACAACAAGTATCACTTCTAGTATCAATGGAATTTGCTAAACAGAAACCAAGTTCCATTCTGTTATCTATGACCCAGTTGCTTTTGAAAGCCGATGTTGCTAAATCTGTAATCGAGGATTATGCTGCTTGCTAGGAGTTCCAATTTGATGATTTCCAGGTCATAGAGAAGACTAAAGAAGATGTTGGTATTCTAACACTGCAGGCTGTTATTTGTAGCTTTCTTTGAATTTCTTTTACAAATTGCTTGATATATCTGCCTTCTAACTATGCAGTTGCTTATTGACACTGTTTTCATGCAGTTACTTATTGACAATATTTGTCGTCCAGCTCCCAACGTTACACATTTACTCTTAAGATTTGATGTCAATGGATCCATAGAACGAACAGTTTTAAAACCAGAATCCCACTACAGGTAACTTAAGGCTGTGCGCTTATGAAGTGATATGCTTGTTTGATCCACTGACTGTCATTATATTGCAGTTGTTTGAAGATAATCCTTGACAATCTCGAAAAAGTGACAAAGCCAGATATAAACGGCTTACTTCATGAGTTCAGTTTTCAGGTTTTTTTAGCATAGAACTTGAACTCAGATCTTCTTATTTTACTTATTTTTACTTGCAATAATTACAAATGCCGGCGAGTTGAAAATCACATTATTTGATCTGATGGGATTTGGGAAAATAGCCGGACTGTTGGAGATCTTGAAACTTTGCTACCTAGCATTTTAGCAATCATATATGAGCTGCAAAATTTAGATGACTACTTTTGAGGATGTTATTGCCTTCTGATGTTTGACTGCTATTTATTTAATTTTGTTGGTATTTTTCATTCTGTTAAACTACAATTTTTACATGTATCTGATATATCATCATCAGTGTATCGGGAAGCTTGTCTGGCTATTCTTTGTCATTCTTTTTGGGCAGTGTGCTGAAAACATGAGGAGTGCAAACATGTTCCAATCTCCTGGTACTTCCATTGGCACTAGCAATGGACCAATGAATAAAAATAAGGTAACACTTGCTGTCTGTTATTTTGTTTGTTGACGTGCTTTTTTGGTTAATGAATGACAAAATAGTATTTCCGTATGTTACAATTTAATCCGTCTAGTTTCATTTGCGTGGGCCTTTGTTAGTATTCTTTTATGGTTATTATCAAATTATTGTCATCCAGGTATTAGAATCTTGAATAAAAATCCACACTCAATGCAGTTTGTACACATGAACATAGCTTATTTTCTATTTATGTATTCCAGGCTTCTTCTAAATTTCAGATCGCCAATTTCAGATACCAAGCAGTCAGAAGGCTTTGATGCTGGTAAAACTCAGTTTCTACTGCACATTTTCTCGCTGTTCTAAACTTCCTTTATGAGCTACCAAATCGCCGAAGACTTAGCTAGAGAATTTACGTACGGAGCGCGCGATTTTGCAAATATTTTTGGAGGACGAGATGAATGTTCCTGTTGGTTGTTTAAAGGTATGTTCACTTTCCTCTTATTAATTTGATGATAACAGAATGGGTGAAATCTCCTTGCGTCAATCCCTTTACTTTGCCATCAGAATTATGCGTGAACTTTTGTTGCAAAAGTATTCATGTCACCTTGAATTTGTCATTTGCAGGATGTATTGGGCTTACTGAGGTCTATGTATGTTATGAACTTATAGTCTGCATAGATGGAATCTGCGTCTTTCCTGAGATACTTTTATTTGTCTCGTGACAACTTAGCCGCTGTGAGGAAAGAAGTCATGGCACTGTGCAGTGAACTCAGGCCCCATGCTCTTGCTATTGTCAGCTCTTTTGGAATCCCTGATGCCTTCCTTAGCCCACTTGCTTTTGACTGGATCGAGGCAAATTTGGGTCATTTCGGCAATTTTTTCGTCCACATTTTGGCATTTTTTCGCTCATAATTCGGTCACTTTTCGTTCTGAATTCACACATATTTCATCAAAGCATTCGAACAGCGTTTTGAAAATTTCGGACGAAATTCCAAAATTTCGGGCATTTCGTTGCTTTTGGCTGGAGACAAAATTTTTCCCAACCCGAAAATTTTTTCCCTGCCGACAACATCAACCCTATCACGCCGCCTCCGACGCACGTCACCGGTTCACCTCAGCTACTCTCCGGCCTCCCTAAACACCCCGGTGAGTTTGCTTGGCCTCCCTCTAGCTCATGCTTGCCTCCCTTCTTCTATCCTCCATTCGGCCGCCGCTACTCCCATGACCTTCCTGCCTTAGGCCACCCGAGATGTCGTCGGCCTGCCCTTGGCGCCGCCCGGCCTGAGCCACCATCCCCTTTGGCCTCCCCGCCCCCTTGGGGTTCCATTTTGGCAATCGCCGACCTCTTCCCGGCCACCCCTTGCCGGCAACATCACCGCCCAGCCGTGAGCCGTGCCCTCCCCTATTTCGGCCTCCCCTGCTGCCCTGTTCTCCTCTCTATCTCCCTCTCTTCTCCTCTTATGGCAGATGGGACCTATTTAAGGAAGAAGCACTTGGGTTGGTTACTAGTGAGTGCATGTCCAAATCTTTGAAGTCAATGTGTAAGGAGAATCCAAAATAAAAATATAATACCAAATGATGTTAGTTATAAACAAATATAAAGGTGAGAATAAAATTTAATTTTGGAATTAGAATAAAATTTTATGCAAATTGTGATTATTTGAAGATTAATCTTGGTTAAATGCATGCCAACAAAAAATAGCAAATTAATTATCTTATAAACATAATCATTGTAAGTTAAGCCATGTAAAAATAGTAAATATTGTTTTCTTGTCTCAAAAAGTCATGTGGCCCATTTTTCAAATAATGCTTATATAATTAAGGTAAATCTTTTAAAATTTGAAGTCTCTAATATTTATCTGTAAAATTATGAGATTTGAATTAAAGATTTCCTTGTTTATGATTAAGAAATTCTTAAACATGATTAGGGAACCATTAATATTCATCTCAAATCCAATTGCTACTCAAAAACATTATATATATATA
>CM070746.1:1260265-1350265 GCA_036346245.1 Bonia amplexicaulis | reverse complement strand
GTTGCACGCAGTTATTCCTTCCAAGGAACTGATGACTTCGTCTGTGTTACGCTGTGAGAATATGATTCCTTTGCCTCCTTTTCTGGCCAGAACTGATGCGATCTCTTCATAGGCTTGGAATTCTGCAGGCCGGCCGCAGAAGACGACCACCCCCTCTACGGCGATGCTGTTGACGTAGGATGCGTCGCACGGAGAGTCCTCATCGAGCCCTAAGGCCTTGAGTTCATGGAACTCGTCGTCGTCATTCGCCTGGCCTTCCTTGCCCGCGAACAAGGATTGCCCCTGTAATCATAAGCATGCATCCGTCAATCGTTCATATGGAAATTTTGTTTTATATATACAAAAGAAATGGACACCAATGCAACTAACTAAGTCTCAGTTCTTTTCAGCTTAGCGCTTCCTGAATAGATAAATGGGGCGATTTCTTCATCGCTTTATCGAGACAGTTTTTTCAAAGCGGCTTATTGATATTCGGTTCATTTGTGTAAGAGCTCGCGTTAGAACAAAAACCGATGAGTCACAACCATAAGCCATTTGCCGCAACCTAAAAGAAATCACCCTAATATTGATGTGCATACCACAAGCTTCTGGTTGCTCCCGAGAGTGATAGCCGTGGGGAACTGTCGATCAACCGTGGTTGCTGCAACCGTGAGTAGCCATGGTGATGAGTTCTCAACCGTTTGCGCCGTAGGTCCACCATTTCCAGCCGAGTACACGACCGTGATGCCGTTCGCGACGACGTGCAGTGTGCCCGGATCCTTTGTTGGGCCGCCGATGGATAGCGACAGGACGTCAACGCCGTCGTGGATGGCATCGTCCATGGCTTTCAACTGTCTTGCCTCGGAGCAAACACCACGCGCACCCCAACAAACCTTGTAAACGGCTATCCGGGCGCGAGGTGCCCCGCCGCGGGCCGTCCCGGCCGCCAGCCCGCGAAAACTGACGTTGTGGACGATGTTGCCGCCGGCCGTCGAGGCCGTGTGGGTGCCGTGGCCGTTCGCGTCCCTGGCAGACATGAACTCGCCTTTGAACAAGCTTTTGTCGACATCCTCGACGTACCACCGTGCGCCGATGAGCTTCCGGTTGCAGTTGTGGGGGCCGAACGAGTCGCCGGCCTGGCAGATTCCCTTCCATTTCGAAGGAGGGGGTCCATAGCCGCCATCATCAGCGAAGCTCTGCGACTCGGGCCAAATACCTGAAATACTCCAGTGGAATGGTTTATTTATGATTAAAGTTTTAATTGTTTGACTGTATCTGTTGTCTTTGGAACGGAACGGATGTTGTAGAATTTATTTATGCATGAAGCAACCTGTGTCAAGGACACCGATAATGATGCCATCTCCATCTTTTGCTTTTGCGAGTAGCCCGTTTGGCTGGTTGTAGTCCAACCCAAGGAAATCCCAGCTTCTAGTAGTATGCGTGTGCCGGATTTGATTCTTTCTCACGCTCACCACACCAGGCAGTGCTGTATATGTAACGAAAACAACAATCAATTATTCACTCAATGATTAGTATCATCGTCATAACAATTAAGCAAGCAGCTAGCTATAATTAGATTAGTGCTCCTACACTAGTTTTGAAAAAGAAAAAGAGTAAAAGAGATTCAGTTACCTTGTATCTTTCTCGCTTGCGATCCTGTGAGCTTTGCAGAAAAACCAGAGAAACCGTATTTGTAGCTGTAGACAATCGACTGGAGCGCCTCCTCCTTGCTTCAAAACCGTAAAATTGCAGCAAATTAATCAGCTTGTGAACTTGTCTGTTAGAAATAATCTTGACTTAGACTTCAAGACGTAGTAGAGTCTGTCTTCGTGTGTACTCAAGTTGAAGTCGTGTCCAACTTCAAGTTCGAATACGTATGCTAGTAGGAGATTATTAGCCTATATATTGAGAAGGCTTGTAGCCAGTTTTGTAAGAAAAGCACGAAAAAAGGGAAGCAAATAAGATGTAATACCCTGAACGTCGTTTTGGTGTCGGTTTTAAAGTAATTGCGGAGTCGCTGGTTTTTCGGTAAATCACGAGAAGGGAAAATAAAAAAATTATGAAATAGCATATAAAAAGGAAAAAAAACCTCAAAGTGGGTTGCCTGCAGGGTGGGCCTACCACCTTGGGCCATCCGGTCCAAGGGGTGGCCGCACTCCTTTCCCCCCTAAACCGTAGCCGCACCCCCCTGTTTAATTAGTGGCCGCCACCCCCCTTTTCCACCCCTAGCCGCCACCCTCCCCTCCCAAATTGCGCCTCCATCTCCTCTCCCCTGCCGCTGTCCATTGGTGCAAAGGAGGAAGCGAGACGAAAGGAAGAAGAAGAGAAGGAGGAAAGAAGTGGGGTGATCGCAAGGGATCCCCTAGGTAACTTTTCCTAGTCCCAAATCCTTCTGTTTGTAGAGTAATTAGGGTTCTTGGCACGGGATTAGAAGGGGATTAGCAAATTGATTATCCGATTAGTGATTTTCTGCAGTGTGTACGTAGTTAGATTTGTGCAGCGCGTCTGTTTGCGTAGTTTAGCGCATCGAAACAATTTTTCCTGTGAGTCTGACCAAAGGAAAATTGTAGAGGACGACGAGGTCTAATTGCTGTAATTTTTCCAGAATTGTAGTCCGTGGGATTTGGGCGCAGCAGAGTCGGGAACTTTGATGTTTGGCAGAGGTGCAGTCTGAGACAGATTGACGTTCGGGTGTAGTTTCAGAGTAGTAGATTATTTTTATGATTTTAGCTATAGTTATAAAAATTGTAGGGAATTCAGTAATCTAACTACTGTCTAAAAATCATAAATTTTAGAGCTTTGTACAGAAGGTACTGTGCGTTAGAAGTTGACTGGCCTGATTGCAGAAATAGGGCATTCCTCTGTTTTGCACGTTAAATTACACCATGTTAGCAGTAAGATGAAATTTAGCGGTCTACTTGAAAGTTGAAGATATTTTAGTGTAGTTTCCAGAAATATATCTGTTGTAGGGGTGGCCCCCACCTAAGCCCAGCCGGCCTGTCAGGAGGTTGTAAGGCCTAAAATGGGACATGTATAATGACATAAATACCCCTGATAGGGACACCAGAATGTAAGGGTAACATTGTAAAACACTCCCCCATGTGGATATATATGCACGGTCCAGGCCATGGGGAAAACCCTAAGAGCATTGTTCACCTAACTCTCAACTACAACATCTCTCTCACTCTCTGTTTGGTCTGTAACCACAACAATATCATTTGCTGTAAATAGTTTAATAGTGTTAGAGATACAAAATATTAGCGAGTCTGCTGCAATGGGCGAGTGTAGGACCGTTAAGCGGAGAGGGTTATGTGTGGGTATGGGGTTTAGCGCCATCTTTATTTCTTAAGACGCGATTCCTTTGCTGTACTATTGTGCTGAGAGGTACTTTTGGACAGGTGGCTACGCTCCCGATCACGCGTGATTGCTTCGCTTCGCCGGTAGAGGCAAGTAAATGTAGCGGATATGCTACCATTTAACTCGTTATTCTTACTACATACAATCTACATGATTCTCGTAATTTGAAATGTTATGCCATGGTTGCATATTTTTCTAAATGAGGTTGTGGTAGCAATTAATAATCAATTGACATGCTTTGGATAAATTGCTCGTAGTCATGTGGTAATTTGTTTAATGTGCCAACTACGGAATGTGAAAATAAATATGTGGTGGAGATGTTGTTGTGGATATGTTGATGTTCCTTGAGGTTAAATCCATGATGAACATGTTGATTCTCCTTTGAGGTCGGAATTCATGTGGTTTATGATTATCATATTATTCATAACATGTCATGATATTTGCATTATGGATGTCACCGCTTATAGCCGCGACCGTACCGGTACAACATCATACATTGCCGTAGTATGATGCACACTCTTACCTTGTTGGGTAAGGGTGCAGTGGTTCATAGCATGCATATGCATTTAATTGTGGATGGAATAACTGCATTCATATGCCAACTGATTAAAAACTTATGAGGCATGACTCGTAGGAGTCTGTGGTGGTTAAATGATTGTGGACGTGAGTTGTGGTTGTGGTTGTATGGTAACATAAATGTTGATGTATAATCGTTTGTAGTTTGAATAGCCTGTTAAACAGTTTGCATGCTGAGATTTTATCCCACCCTTGTTTTCCCCCTACAGGTGATCATTGAGCATGCATGGGAAGGGTAGATCGGCACCACCTTAATGTACCTGGATCATAGATTTATGCTGTAATAAAGACGGAGGGATTCTGGCCATTTGCCTAGCTATCTCGTCCATGTTTACTTTAACTTAATAATGTTAAATTTGTGAACTATTCTTTTGGTTAAAATGTTGGAGGTTGATTTTAATTATTGAATTGTTATCACTATCATGTTCCCTTAGTTGATTATGCTTACGCTTAACTTATCTTGTTTTAGGAATTATTGTCAGTTTATTTTATCTTGTAATTTGACTAGTTGTGGAGTGGTTTTAGTGGCATTCCAGGGTAATGTGGGTCCTGGGGTGTTACAGTTGGTATCAGAGCCTAGGCTTTAGATTCTAGAAGAAAAAAGGAAAAATGACACACTTGCACATGTAGGATGGGGAAGGGTTTGTATATCTTGCATATACCTTGTTGAATTCTTTAAATTATTGCTTGTGCCTTATTTGCTTGATGATGATGTCCTTGCTTTATTGTGGATTGTGGTGGCTGCAGGAATGCTGCCTAAGGGTAGTGGCCGTGGCCGTGCAGCTACACCGGTAGCGCAGCTGGCGGTCGAGGAGGTTGAGGTTACACAGCCAGCGGGTGGTAATCAGGAGAAGCTGTTGGCCACTGTGAGGGCCGTGCAGCAAGAGCTGACGGCATTGAAGCAGGGGCAGTTGGCCCCTAGTGCTGGTGCTGATCCGGTGCCCGAGGTTGCAGCAGCTAGAGCGGTTAGCGGCCTCTCACTCCGTGAGTGGGTAGGGTTGAGGCTGGACAGCTTTGATGGGGCGACCACTCCTGTTCAGGCCACTGACTGGCTGTCCTATGTAGAGGACAAGATGGAGGCATTCGAGGTGGTTGCCTCTGATCATGTGCGTTACTTGGCGCAACTTCTGAAGGGAGAGGCTGAGAGACCAAGTGGAGGTATCCCCATGTTTCTGATGAGTAATTGACGGTTGTATTAGTGAGTTTGAGTTTGTTTTGGGTAATCTAGGGTTAAGTACCTTTCAGTTATGCTAATATTTATATTGTTGTTTCGTGCGGTGCTATGTGACGGTTTGCTTGTCTGTGTGACTGCAGGACTTCGGAGCTAGGTCATGGTGAGGCGAGGAGGACCGGGACTAGGCACAGGAGGTGTTAAGGTCCAGACGGTCAGTGATGCCGAAGATGATCGATGCTGGTGAGGTGGTTAGAGTCAGGAGACGAGGAACCGGAGCTGTAGCTACCGGTGACGGACACGACGGGCGATGACGAGAGAACCGGGACTAAGCTCAGGGAGGAGTCGGAGGTCCAGACGGTTGGAGGTCAGTTGCGGTCGTGTGCAATGGAATAGACCAGGACTAGACTCAAGTGGAGTCGGAGGTCTCGGTCAGTGTCGGGTGGACGCGATGGGCAGCGGCGAGAGGATCGGGACTAGGCTCAGGTGGAGTCGGAGGTCCAGACGGTCAGGATGCCGGGTGCGATCATGTGCAGCGGAGCGGACCGGACCAGACTCAGGGAGGAGTCGAGGTCCAGACGGTCAAGGTACCAGAGGTGGAAGCTTCCGAGAAGGTGCTTGAGGGGCAATTTGGTAAATTGACTCAAGAAAATGAGTGGAGTGGGTGGATTTCCCTCCATAATCTGGTTGTTGACTTATTGCCTCATATGGTGTGTGAGGTGAGGGAGTGGATGTAGTATGACATTTCTTGATTTGCTATTAGAGGATGGGAGGTCTTCTATTTAGTGAATAGAGATGGCATTCTGTAGAACTCATTCAAGCAATTGGAGAGAAAGAAGAGGGGAGTGCTCCCTGTGAGCTGTGTGCTCACTGTGAGCTGTGTGTGTGCTTCTCATGTGGGCAAGCATGTAGTGAATGTGTTCTTCCTGTTTTTCATATGTGTATGGGGACGTAGTGAGTTTATTGTATCCCCTGTATACGCACTCATTGCAATGAATAAATTCATGAAGTGAATTTGAGCTTTTGTGTCTCCCTGAACATTTTTCTGAAGCTCTTTTGCATTCTCTGTTCTTGAGTGTTTGGAGTTGAATTCTTGATGGATTAGTTGCAAAATGGGTTGTTCAGTGATGGGAAAATACTCTAGGCCACTTGGCCATTCCATTCCCAAGAGCAATTGGAAGAATCAATGATTTCTGTGGTTTTCTCTGTCTTGAGCGCAAAGTCCTCTGTTTTTCCCTGTTCTAGGGTTTCGACCTGTCAGACCGGTTTCTAAATGGCGGTCAGACCGCACCTACATTGGTGGTTAGACCGGCGTGGCACGGGCGGTCTGACCGGTGGGTGGATGGCGGTCAGACCGGCGTTTGTCTGGCGGTCAGACCAGTCCTGAACCGGTGGTCTGACCGACAGAGCTCAAACGGTCTGACCGGCCCATGACCTGCGGTCTGACCGGACCTGGCCTGTCTGTTCTGAACTATTTTCTGATGCCTAGCTTCACTTTGTCGTTTTATTTGTTGTTCTTTCTCGTAGTTGTCCAGTGAGGTTCTCTAGAGAGCATGAGCTACTCTCATCATAACCTTTATAGCTATTGGTGAGAAGAGTCCCGTGTGGATACTTGGGGGCAAGATTTTAAAGAGGCACCATTCACCCCCTCTGTTGCCATATCCGATCCTACAATTGGTATCAGAGTCGGTTAGCTCTTCTTGATAGATCTTAACCGGTTTGTGAGCCATGGCAAACGATAAATATTCCACCAAGCCCCCGATCTTCGATGGGATCAACTATCCCTTCTGGAAGAGTCGGATGGATACCTACATACAGGCTCAGGGCTATGCGATTTGGCGCAAGGTCAAAGTTGGCTTTGTTGTTCTTGCTGATGAAAACATCAATGCCGAAAACATGGCTGATGTTGAGGCGAATGCTAAGGCAAGGAACATTATAATCCAAGGTCTGAGTCAAAATGAGTTTGATCGCATTTCTCATCTTTCGTCGGCCTTCGACATTTGGGAGACGCTCGATGCTTACCATAAGGGCACCACCCAAATTAAGACGGTTCGACAGGACCAATTCAAGCGAGATTACAACAAGTTTGAAATGCTCGCTGGAGAGTCCCTTGATGAGTGCTTTGCGAGATTCCACAACATCTTGAGCAACCTCTGAGAGGTTGGTCTCACATACACCGACTCGGACAACGCTCGTCAAATGCTTTCGGCCTTGGACTTGCGTGTTTGGGAGATGAAGCTAACCACCATCAAGGACACCACGGACCTCTCGACTTTGACTCTTGATGCGTTATACTCCGCCTCAAGACTCACGAGATTGACATTGTCTCTCGCAAGTCGAAGTCATAATGGCCTTGGTCGCTGATCCCAGTCCTGCCTCTGGATTTTCTGTTGACACTGCTTCGGGTTTCTCTCTTGTTGCTCTGTGTGAAATTGATGAAGATCATCTAGAGCAGCTTCTGGAAAACTAACTAGCCCTCTTAGCCAGAAAGTTCTCCCATGCATACAAGAGGTTTAGGGAGAGAAAGAGAGGAGGAGGACCCGTGATTTGCTTTGAGTGTGGTGGCCTCAACTACATTCGAGCAAACTGCCCCAAGCTGGAGGGCAAGAACGACTACGGAGGTTCGAGCAAGAACGTTTGCACCGACAAGAACCGCAACAAGAAGCCACCAAGCAAAGAGAAGAAGTTTCGCAATCTTGGCAAAGCCAAGAAGCTCTTCTATCGCATCCTCACTGCCTTCGACGACCTCGACCTCAGCGAGGTGGAGGGGTGGAGTGACGACGATGGGAAGGACGAGCAAGATCCCAAAGATGCCGAGGAGTTCTCCGGCATGTGCTTCATGGCCCTTGAGGGCGTAGTCAGCGACAACGAGCTCTACTCTGACTCCGACGAGGTATACCCCTCTTATGACCAACTTAATGATGCTTTTCTTAAGCTAGAAAAATTTCATGCTAGATCTAGAGCTAGATGTAGTGAGTTGGAGAAGGAAGTAGATATATTGTCACGGGAGCTTACTTCACTTATATCTGCTCCCTCCCGTGATGAATATGATACATGCTCTGCTTTGTTTGGTGATATGGAGAAATTAAGGACCTCTCATGATAGTCTGTCTTCTGAACTTGATATGCTTAAGGTGGAGAATGTTAGTCTTTTAGCTGAGCTAGAGATGAGTAGAGTAGCCGCTCATTCATCTACTGTTATTGAGACTACATTCTGCACCTCATGTGAGGATAAGAACAATGCATTTAGAGGCCATTACACTATGCTTATTGATCTGTCTGAGACTTGTGAAAGTTGCAATAATTTGAAAATGAACTTGAAAAAGGCAGATCATAAAATTGCTGAATTGCATACTTCATTACTTGAGCCTATTGCTTCATGTATGAACTGTCCTAGATTAACTGCTGAACTTGAATCTGTCTCAAAAGAGTTTCAAGAAATGATTGACCACAACAATAGATTGGCTCATTATGCAACTAAGGACCCTGTTAGCTCACCATGCAATAGTTGTGCAAAACTAAAACTTGAACTCATTGCTTTGGATGATAAATGTGTGAAGCTAACTAAGGACTTACTAGAGAAATCACCATCTGCTTGTGATGTGTGTGCTGTTGGGAAGAACTCTGAGGGTATGGTAGAGACGCATACCGATGTGAACCAAATGGCTTGTAGTAGGACTGTCCCCTCTGAGGCGGTTGTGCGTGCACAGGCCATCCGTTCTTCTGCTATTGGTTCTTCTTCTACTCTCTTACCTTCTGTTGTCCCTTCTTCCCCCAGCTCTTCTTGCACCTCTCTCTTTCGGGAGTGTCAGTATCTTATGAACACTCTCGAGAGATTTGTAGGGGGAAAAAGAAGTTTAATCTTATTCTAGACTAATCAAAGATTTGCAAATTCAATCAAGGTCTAGGATACGATTTTTCTGAGGATGTTAGGAAGCATCCACCTGCTGTTCTTAGACCCATAGCAGCAGGTGTGATCGAGGTCGAGCCTAGAACTAAGAAAGTTCAATTCAAGTCAGCGGGCTTTGTCCAAGGGATTTCTGACAGCAAGGTGATTTCACCTGTTGCTTCGACCTCGCTGAAGGCGAAGCCTCATCGTGCCACTTCTACCTCTCAGAAGGTGAAGTATCACTGCACCTTCTGTCAGAAGGATTGACACTTGGTCGAGCGATGCTTCGGGTGCGCCAAGATCGCGCATAGAGACCGTGTTGAGGCTCTTAGGCGTATTCAGGGTCAGCCCCAGACCTTGAGTGCACCTAAGACCAACACGAGGTCTAGGACTATTCAGCTTGATGTGTTTGGGCATCATCGAGGATTTGGATTTTCTGAGTTTTCTGGTTTTCGTATTCGATATGCCTCTGGTCGTGACTTTCGCTGTTCTGAGGGTAGATCTCGTTTCCCACATCAAGATGGCTACCCGCGGCGAGTTCAACTTGTTGTTGATGCTCCGACTCACTCTCCCATAGCGCCGAGACCAAAGAGCGACGGTATGCACGTAGACCTTCTGGCTCTTTGAGCGACAGAGAGCGTATGGTAGATAGAGGTCAGTCGTGTGTGGCTACTTCTTCTGCTCGGCGTGTGACTCAGTATTGGGTGCCAAAATCTCTCTTGATTTATCCCAGTATTGAGCCTTTACTCTCTGTTTGACTCAGGTTCGCCGGGTCAGGAAGAGAGAGGTTTGGCTTGTGGACTCCGGGTGTTCTCGACACATGACCGGAGATTCTCGTTGGTTCTCTTCCCTAGCCCGAGCTCCAGGTGATGAGACTATCATCTTCGGAGACGCTTCATCTGGGCGCATCATCGCCAAAGGTACTGTGCGTGTTAATGATTCATTTACTTTAAAAGATGTTGCTTTGGTTAGTAAGCTGCAGTACAACTTGCTTTCTATTTCCCAGCTTACCAATGACGGTTACGAGGTGAGCTTTAAGAAAAATAATTGCAAAATTCTTGATTCTTCGGGTAGTCTGGTTTGCGGGATTTCTAGATATGGGAGGATCTTTCGTACTGATTTTGTTGAGTCTTCTGGTGATCCTCTTAGGTGTTTAGTTGCTTCTGAGTCCCGTGACCTTACCTTCTGGCATAGGAGACTTGGTCATATTGGATTTGACCATTTGACCCGAGTTAGTGGCCACGATCTCATTCGTGGTCTGCCGAAACTCAAGATGGTCAAAGATCTAGTTTGTGCTCCTTACCGGCATGGCAAGATGGTTGCCGCTTCACATCCTCCTGTTATAGTGACTATGACCGATGCACCAGGACAGCTGCTCCATATGGACACAATTGGGCCAGCTAGAGTGCAGTTGGCAGGAGGGAAGTAGTATGTTCTTTTCATGGTCGATGACTTCTCGAGGTACTCTTGGGTGTTTTTCTTAGCCTTGAAGGATGAGACATTTACCTATTTTCAGGGTTTGTTTAGTAGGCTTTTTGTTGAGCTCCCGGGTGCCTTACGAGCTATCCGTAGTGAGAATGGCACGGAGTTCAAGAATTCCTACTTTGAGAGGTTTTACGGTGAGACCGGTGTAGAGCGTCAGTTCTCTTCTCCATATGTCCCTCAGCAGAATGGCGTTGTGAAGAGGAAGAACCGTACCTTGGTCGAGATGGCCAGGATGATGCTTGATGAGTACTCTACATCGAGGAAGTTTGGGCTGAGGCTATAGCCACCGCGTGCCATGTTTCCAACAGAGTCTTTCTCAGGGCACACTTGCATCGCACCTCTTATGGCTTGAGATATGGGCGAAAGCCCAGTATATCTCATTTTCGTGTGTTTGGTTCCAAGTGCTTTATCTTGAAGTCCGGGAACCTAGATAAGTTCGAGTCACGCTCTTGTGATGGGATTTTTCTGGGATACTCGACTTCTTCGTGGGCTTATAGGGTCTGGAACTGCGAGTCTAGTAAGATGGTAGAGACCTGTGAGGTGACTTTCGATGAGGCTAGTCCGGGGACTAGACCCAATATCTCAGGTTCTTTAGAGCAGTCCGAGACCATCTTTGTGGATGATGAGGAGGATGGAGATGAGGGTTGTCTACCCGATCTAGGTTCTCCTCCCCTTGAGGTGCCTGCTTTCACTATTGCACATCGAGGAGATTAGCCCATGCCTTCCACATCTTCTGGAGTTAGTGGCTCTGTTCCTACCTCATCTGCTCATGAGGTAGAGGTCACTTCTTCATCTCATCCAGACCTCCCCGAAATATCCAGAAAGACCATCCCTCCGAGCAGATGATTGGAGAAATCTTTGAGCGTGTCACACGCTCAAAGTCTGGCATGTCACATTTCTATCTCCATTCTGCCTTTGTTGCCACCTTGAGCCCAAGAATGTTTATCATGCTCTTTTTGATGAGTCTTAGGTCAATGCCATGCATGAGGAGTTAGAGAACTTTGAAAGAAACAAGGTCTGGTCGCTTGTTGAGCCCCTAGAGGTCACAATATCATTGGTACCAAGTGGGTGTTCAAAAACAAGCAGAGTGAGGATGGGATAGTCATTCAAAACAAGGCTAGATTGGTAGCTCAGGGCTTCTCCCAGGTTGAGGGTCTCGATTTTGAGGAGACCTTTGCCCCTGTAGATAGACTTGAGGCCATTAGAATCCTGCTTGCATTTGCAGCTTCTAAGGGTTTCAAGCTTTACCAGATGGATGTCAAGAGTGCTTTCCTCAATGGGTTTATTGAGGAAGAAGTCTATATGAGACAGCCTCCAGGTTTCGAGAACCCCAAATACCCAAACCATGTCTACAAGCTTTCCAAAGCCTTGTATGGACTTAATCAGGCCCCTAGAGCTTGGTATGAGAGGCTTAAGTCCTATCTGTTGAGTCATGCTTTTGAGATGGATAAGGTGGATAAGACCTTCTTCATTCTTAGGCATGGCACTGACCTTCTGCTCGTCTAGATTTATGTAGATGACATCATCTTTGGTGGTTCCTCTCATGCTCTTGTTTCATAGTTCTCGGATGTCATGAGCACCGAGTTTGAGATGAGCATGATGGGTGAGTTGACTTTCTTCCTTGGCTTCCAGATCAAGCAGACTCGGGAGGGTACTTTCTTGCATCAAGGCAAGTACACTCGTGACCTCCTGAGACACTTTGACATAAGTGATGGCAAGCTAGTGTCAACTCCAATGGCATCCACAGCTTCACTTGACCCATATGAGGATGGCGAGCCAGTTGATCAAAAGGAGTACAGAAGCATGATCGGCTTTCTCTTATACCTTACTACCTCGAGACCGGACATACACTTCTCTGTGTGTCTTTGTGCTCGGTTTCAGGCTTCTCCTTGCGTATCTCACCGTCAGGCAGTGAAGCGCATTCTTCGGTACCTTCGAGATACCATTGACTATGGTATCTGGTACACTTCCTCTTCCTGTCTTTCCCTTGAGAGCCTACTCGGACGCAGACTTTGCTGGCTATAGGATAGATAGGAAGAGCACTTCTGGCACCTGCCAATTCATTGGCACTTCTCTTGTCTCTTGGTCTTCTAGAAAGGATGCGGTGTTGCACGGTCCCACCGCAAAGTCGAGTACGTTGTTGCCGCCATTCTTTGCAGCCCAGTACTTTGGATGGCTTCGACCCTGCGAGACTTTGGGTTAGTTATAGACAGTGTTCCACTCTTTTGTGATAACACTTCTGCTATTAGCATTGCTAAGAACCCAGTGCAGCACTCTCGGACCAAGCATATTGATATCCGATATCACTTCCTTAGAGACCATGTGGAGAAGGGTGATATAGTGCTCCAGTTTGTGGAGAGTGACCACCAGTTACCTGATATCTTTACCAAGCCTTTGGATAGCTCTAGGTTTTCAGCCTTACGAGGAGAGCTTAGGGTGGTTAGTCCTTATGGACTGTAGTGAGGGGGAGCTTTGTGCTTTACTATTTTATCTTGTATATTATGCTCTTGTTCTCATTTTGTTGCACTGCATCGGGGTGCATTGGGCTAGTCCTCCTAGCATAGATTAGAGTGTTTCTCTCGTCTAGCTGGTTAGACTTCTTCTCATCTTGTGATCTAGGATGCTGAGTATTAGATGCTTCTCTTCTCACTAGGTTGAGCTCACTCACTTCTTATCGGTTCTAGCAGGGGTTGGGCCACCCTTGGGTAGATAGGGAACATGTTTGCTCCTTAGTATGTTAGACGAGCAGTTGATAGTCCTAGTGTCATATGGGGTAGATCAGAGTCAATCTAAGCCATAGTATCATCTATATCTTATCTATACTTTAAGGACTGCCCTTTCTGTTTTATCTTTACAAGATTCTCAGTTTTTAGTTTTGGTTCAGGGGGAGTTCATTTGGAAACTTCTGGATCTTAATATTGATATAACTCAACTTGAACTAAAAGTGCATCACATGTTGAGGGGGAGTTGGATTTCCTGCATTTCATTTCAGCATTCTGCATTGTAATATAATTACATGGAGCCTTGACTATTATCCTTATATGACATGTTTACAATGCTTTACATCTTACCATGATCCGTGCTTATTTGCTAGATTTATCATAACTTTATATGTGTCATCAAGCCTTTGCCTTTGATAAGTTAATTAAAATTGCTCAACTTGAATTAAGACATGTCATGTTAGCTCTTGAGACTAGTCTGTCTTGAGTTATCCTTTTATGATTCATGCCATGTCAAATAGGCTAAGTTGAGTCTTGAATCTTTAATTGAGCTTTAGATTGAGCTATGTTAGTTCTTTATAACTTCATGTTCTTGAACTACATTCAGTAAAAGCAAAATAATCTCTTTTATGTGCGAAAGAATTGATCTCACCAATTCTTTCTCATGAGACTGCTTGCCATTACACTAGGCATGAACTCAGGGGGAGTTTTGGATGACCAAGATCATTTCCTTAAGCTTATTGCTTGGAGTGGACGCATAAGGCTTGAGATCTAGCACATGACTAAAATTTTGGTTGGAAATGATCATGAGCTTTAAAAGTAAAAACATGTCAATTGTGCTAAAATTGCTTCATTACAAAAAGAATTAAGTACTTGAACAAATGTTTCATTCTTGAGTTTGTAGCACTCTAAATTGACTCAATTCTAGCTTCTTGGTTCCACTTAGACTATTGACATGACTTGCATCATCTTTGGATACCTCTAGCTAGACTTTAATCTTGAATGGCTTGACATGCTAAGAAATTCATCAAAATCAGATTGTTACTTATGTGGATTCGCTTGATTGTGCATATCTTGTTATGATCTTGATAGCATTCATATGTATTATGGCTTGGTGTAATACTCAGAAGTTAATTTGGATAATCTTCATGGCTCTAATTGCTTAGCATTGAATAAAATTCAGCCACACCATGCTATATTCTCTCTTTTGTATCTTGATGACTTTATTACCAAAAGGGGAGAATATTGGAGAAAAAGCCAATTTTTGGGAGCTTTGGGAGCTTTGAGGAAAACTTGCTCTTTCTTTTGCTCATTGTGTCAACGTAGTCATTAGCATCATTCTCTTTCTCTTGGACCATGTTTGACTTTCAAACAAACTCAATTTTATGTTTTTTTTGTGTTTGCCAATATACTCATCAAGGGGGAGATTGAGAGACCATGTGGAGGTATACCCATGTTTCTGATGAGTAATTGACGGTTGTATTAGTGAGTTTGAGTTTGTTTTGGGTATTCTAGGGTTGAGTACCTTTCAGTTATGCTAATATTGATATTGCTATTTCGTGCGGTGCTATGTGACGGTTTGCTTGTCTGTGTGACTGCAGGACTTCGGAGCTAGGTCATGGTGAGGCGAGGAGGACCGGGACTAGGCACAGGAGGTGTTGTGGTCCAGACGATCGGTGATGCCGAAGATAATCGAGGCTAGTGAGGTGGTTGCGAGTCCGGAGACGAGGAACCAGAGCTGGAGCTACTGGTGATGAACACGACGGGTGACGACGAGAGAACCAGGACTAGGCTCTGGGAGGAGTCGGAGGTCCAGACGGTTGGAGGTCGGTTGCGGTCGTGTGCGACGGAACAGACCAGGACTAGACTCAGGTGGAGTCGGAGGTCTCGGTCAGTGTCGGGTGGACGCGACGGGCAGCGGCAAGAGGATCGGGACTAGGCTCAGGTGGAGTCGAGGTCCGAGGCGGTCGAGATGCGGATGCGATCGTGTGCAGCGGAGCGGACCAGATTAGACACAGGGAGGAGTCGAGGTCCAGACGGTCAAGGTACCGGAGGTGGAAGCTTCCGGGAAGGTGCTTAAGAGGCAATTTGGTAAATTGACTCAAGGAAATGAGTGGAGTGGGTGGATTTCCCTCCATAATCTGGTTGTTGACTTATTGCCTCATATGGTGTGTGAGGTGAGGGAGTGGATGTAGTATGATATTTCTTGATTTGCTATTAGAGGATAGGAGGTCTTCTATTTAGTGAATAGAGATGGCATTCTGTAGAACTCATTCAAGCAACTGGAGAGAAAGAAGAGGGTAGTGCTCTCTGTGAGCTGTGTTCTCACTGTGAGCTGTGCGTGTGCTTCTCATGTGAGCAAGCATGTAGTGAGTGTGTTCTTCCTGATTTCCATATGCGTATGAGGACGTAGTAAGTTGATTGTATCCCTTTGTACTCACTCATTGCAATGAATAAATTCATGAAATGAATTTGAGCTTTTGTGTCTCCCTGAACATTTTTCTAAAGCTCTTTTGCATTCCCTGTTCTTGAGTTTTTGGAGTTGAATTCTTGATGGATTAGTTGCAAAATGGGTTGTTCAGTAATGGGAAAATACTCTAGGACACTTGACCATTCCATTCCCAAGAGCAAATGGAAGAATCAATGATTTCTATTGTTTTCTCTATCTTCAGCGCAAAGTCCTCTGTTTTTCCCTGTTCTTGGGTTTTGGCCGGTCAGACTGGTTTCTGAATGGCGGTCAGACCGCACCTGCATTGGCGGTTAGACCGTTGTGGCACGGGCGGTCTGACCGGTGGATGGTTGGCGGTTAGACCGGCGTAGGCCTGGCGGTCAGACCGGTGTAGGGCTGGCGGTCAGGCATCACGACGCTTCCACTGTGGCTGGAGAACTACCGGGGCATAACTAATGTCTATTGTCATGTATAAATAGTTGTTGAAATCAGAAAAGAATACATTGATTCAGAACAGCAGCAGACTTCATCTTCCTCTCGCGTGCGTGAGTTTTGTGAGTGTGTCTTCCCTTTTGAATTAATTTGCAATGTAATATATTTAAGTTGGATTTTTATAGTATTTTCTGGAATTTGGTTGAGGTCCCAAAAAGTCTAAAAGTTCAAGAAAGGAACAAACAAGTTTAAATAATAGAAAATTGAAATTTAAAACTCAAATATGAAAAGATGATCCATAAAAATAAGGGAGGAACTTGATCAAAAACATAAAAGGGCACCTTTGAAAATAATGGCAGGAATAACAATAGAAGCAAGCAAAAAGGGGTACCAACATATATGGATATAAATACACAAACCAAAATAAAAAGAAAAAAAAGAAAAGGGAAAGGGGAGTCAGGCTGGCCGTCGGCACAGCCCAACTCCCGCTTCCCGCCTCCTCTCCCTGGCCAACGGGCCCCCGCGCACAGTCCCTCCTCTTCCTACTCTTTTCCCCCGCGCGAGCCCGGGTCCCCCCTTCTCCTCCTCCGCTCTGCCCCGGCTAAAGCCGTGCGGACAAAGAAAGCCACATGACACAACCATCGGGCTCGGTTCGCCCAAATCCCGCCGCCATGCCTCTGCCATTGCCGCCGCCGACAGCTACGCCGCCATCGCCGCCCGACATCATCGCCTGTCCCGCGCGGTGCCACTCGTGGCCAGCCGCACCCCGCCACCTATAAAACCCGGAAAACCGTCCATTCAGTTCGGCGCATCTCCTACATCCTCCCACCGAAAGCAATTGAGCTAAAAGCCCTTCAATCGTCGGCAAGTCGTCTTCTTCCCCAACTCTGGCGCCAGCATCCTCCACCAAATCCCATAGATCCCCGCCATAAAAACCCAATTCCCGCTCCCCACACCATCCCCGGGACATCGCCATCATATTCCCGACCTCACCCGAGCTCCCGTCGCCCATACCTCACCATCACCGAGCGCCTCCCCAAGCTCGCCACAAGACGTCGCCGACCCACCTCCGGCGATCTCCGCCCCCACCGACACCTTCTTCGGCATCCATGAGACTCCAACAACTCGTTTTGCCCCTCCCCGCCACCTCTCTAGTCACCCCTCGCCGGCGCCACCGTTGCCCGTAACCGGCCCCGAGCTCCTTTGCTCCAAGGTGAAACCACGCCGGCTTATGAGGTTTATACGCCCTATATGGGTAAGCAACACCCGAGCGTCCCCTTGGCTAGCAGTGCTAATTCTTTACCCCCCGACTCCCTTGGCCGCGCGCGTTCGAGCCCTCGGCTCCGCAGCGCCGAGGTCATGTTTTCTTATTTTCATTCGGTCGGGTGGGCCCCACCTACCGATGACCACCGGTAGCGTGTCTCGTTGACAACTGGACCCCACCTGTCATCGATGGACCCGCCACTGACATGTGGGCCCGAAGCTCGAAGGGCCCCACCTGTCAGTGACAGCATGAGAGAAGAATCACTGACATGTGGGCCCCACCTGTTAGATTTTTACAATTTCTATATTTAATGGAACCGAAAAGCTTTAAATAGGCATAACTTATTCATTTTAACTCCAAATTGAATGAAACAAATTTCTAAATTCATCTAAATTCAAGAACTATCCAATGGGACCGAAACCATGAATTTGGAGTTTATTTGAATTTTTGGCGATATTTTGAATGTTTTGCTGATTTTTATCCAAATTTTTGCGCACGTAAAAATAGCGTACGAGGCTCAGGAAGAGGAAGCCGAGGCTGCAGCAGATCCTAACACTCAAGACCAGGACCCCTGTGACCAAGGCGAGTTAACACTTTGACCATATTGAACCCATGTTTATGCAAACTTAATTCCTTTTAAATTATCCAAGTGCATGCTATTATTTTATGAGATAGTTCTACGTTCACTTTTAAGATTCTAGTTACAATCCCAACATTATGCTTGCTAGTATTACTCCATTGAAACTCTTGGATGATTGAACCTTGTCGCTGTTGCAAAAATATAATAATGTAGTTTTCACAAATAAGTCTATATTATATCACACTGCTTAGTATTGCTAGATAAGCGGGGGCACCTAAATGCCCCAAAAATCGTCACTTGCAAATATGAAAATAATTTGGGCAGTCATGGTGGGAATGACTGGAAAATATTGGATTGGTTATTTTATGCTCCCGAAAAACCCTATATTGCTTAAATACCTAGGTGGATGGTTTGGGGGCTGGTATGTGGTGCAGTGGAAGCACAAGTTATGAAATGTGGTAGAACCACCCAGGTAGTCCTAAGGACCGAATCTTGTCATGTTGACACTGTAAACAAGACAACCACAAGTCTCAGAAATACAACTTGGCTAAGTAGTTGTATCGAAACTCCCAGACTCATCTCACCGGTAGTGGATAGGGGTGGACAAGCAAGGGCAAAGGGAGACCTAAAGGGACACCGAGTGGAGGGTGAAGTTCACCAGTCGTACTAGCGCTGTGGGGAGAGGAGCCCAAATAATGCTAGTAGCCGTGGTGAACATCCCGTGCAACGTATGGGACCAACCGCAAGTGGGAGCGGCCCATAGGGTGAGATGACAAAAGGGGCTAGATATTCCGAATAGTCATTGTGATGGTCTGCTCAACTGTAGGGTAAAAGCCTTAATTGGTCGTTAGAAGGGACTTAGGGTTATACTTTTGAAATACTTATAAAAAGATTTTCTCAAAATATAGCGTATTACTTCTTCTCATACCCTTCCTAGATCTGTTCTACTCTACTCTTCAGTTATTTTTTTTAAAAGTTACTAACGCTAGTATTGTAAACTACAGATGGTAGGAGCAGCCGACGAGGGCCACTGGGACTTCTTGGCACACGGTGTGCGAGAGGGTGAGTTTGCAAGCCTACTTCGCAAACTATTGCACTACCTGGGCTACAAGAGTCAGCCCATCTACCGTGGTCGGAGGACCAGGTCGGAGGAGACGAGTCGTGGCTGGTGGAGGTCTTTATCTACGCCAAGAACGAGGGAGACCCACCCCATGTCTTCCAGACTACCCACAGGAGGAGCACAGTGACTACAGCTCTCCAGGACGCCGCCCGCTTGGCCGCGGCCTGGCTCTGCGACCTTCACTTAGCTTTGCTACAACAGGCATCATTTCGTTACTACCCGGTGTGCAGAGAGGGTGCAGGTATAATGAGACCTTTATGCCTGAGATGGAGGATGACCCGATGCTCACGCATCAGGTGGATCTCACCCGGGCTATGGGGACAGCCCACGTTGCTGCACAGGAGGAGATCTCGGCGCTGCGAGAGCACCTGCTCGCCTGCCACAGTGAGGTGGAGACACTACGAGAGCAGCTTCCACAGTGCGAGAAGGCCTTAGCAGAGGCCAAGGTAGAGGTAGCTGCCGCACACTCGGCTCCAAGAGCCACTACACCGGCCGCGGCCCAAAGACCGCCCCCACTGAGTTCAGGAGGACTCTGCACGAGACTCACCGCGCACAAGAGCGTGCGGCCCCCGGGGCCACAGTCCACTCTGCGTCGAGGAGAGACTCACCGCAGCCGCAACAGTTCGCGCTCCTACTTCGACTCCGACCCTTCGGAGTTTAGCGGCAGTCGGTCCCGCCTCAGTCGTTGAACTACTGCCCAGCTCTAGCCAGTCTGGGAGATATGGTGGAGTAGACGGATTAGCAGGGTGCTTGCTATAGGTTGGTTAGTATCAGCAAGCACAGGTCCCTATCATGGTGGTAGCAGCTTTTGTTAGTATCCTAGCCTTGTATTTGTATAATTATGAACTTTGAGTATGTTATGTTCTTGTAAAGTCCAGCATGGCCTAAAGACCATAAAAGCTGGCTATGTGGTGTGTAATTTATGCTTAATGAAATGGCCTTATGTTGAAATTATTTTGTCGTTTATTTTTACTGGTTTTTATTTGTGGGGTGGTATACCTTTCATTTGCCTAGTACCAGCAACTAAATTGCGGAATTACGACTGCAGATGGCCAGCCAAAGGATAACAAGAGCCCAGGCTAACGCTAACCTTAACCAAGCTGAGGTGGACTCCACGCAGGGAGTCTTCCCCGCAGGGCATGGTCAAGCCCAAGATCATGGAGCAGATCTCCCGTCCCCTCCGGCCAATCCTACCATGGCGCAGGTCATGGCACAGCAGACCCAGCTGCTGCAAGCCATCTATGCTAGACAACAACGCAGCTCCGGTGGGCATAGAGCTGATCTGGCCGATTTCCATAGAACCCAGCCAATTACTTTTTCCTCGGCCTACGAGCCGCTCAAAGCAGAAGATTGGCTTCGAGATACGGAAAGAAAGTTGTGCCTTGCCAAGTGCGCAGAAGAGGACAAGGTAGTATTTGCTGCTCATCAGCTCCAAGGAGCGGCGGCAGATTGGTAGGAGAACTATCTCGCTGCCAGGGGCCAAGAAGATGCTACCACTAGCAAGACATGGAGTCCATACCGTGGTCGGAATTCAGGACAACGTTCAAGTCCAATTTCATCCCGGCGGGGGTGATGAGAATGAAAAAGAATGAGTTCTGTACCCTCAAACAAGGAAGTATGTCAATCAACGAGTATCTCACGAAGTTCACCCAGCTTGCCCGCTACGCCCCTAAGGACGTGGCGGAGGAGGAGGAAAAAATCGACAGATTCTTCGAAGGTATGAACGAAGAACTGAGAGTGCAGTTGATTATCCAGGACTTCGCCAGCTTCCACCAGCTGGTAAACAAGGCTTTGGTCTTGAAGAATGAAAAGAAGAACCTAGAAGCCAGTCGCAAGCGCAAGCTGGTGATTCAGCGGCTGTAACATCCCAAAATTTATGATTTTTGAAATTTTAAATTCAAATTAAGTATTTTAAAAGTATTTGGATCTTATTTGAATTTTTCTGAGTTTTTCCAGAATTTAAAATCAATTTCTCGAATTAAAAAGAAATCTTAGTATGAAAATATAATACCAAAATAAGTTGAAAATATTTTATCTAAGTCCAAAATATCTCCAGGAACTTCTGTGAATTTTTCTAGAATTTTTGGAATTTATTTCAAATTTTTCGAGCTTTATTTCAAATATAAGGTGGTGCTTGTACTTTGCAAGCCAATCTTCCTCGGCGAGCATCAGCCGCCCTGTCTTGTCGGTGATGGCATCGATGTCAAAACAATCCTCAGCCGCTCGCAGTCGCCTGACCAGTTCCTCGACCGAGAGTTCCTTAAGATCAAGGAGAGTCTCGATCGAAATAGCGATCTGAGAGTACCGGGGTGGCACTACTCGCAGTATCTTTTTGACGACGCGCACATCTTCGACTTGCTCGCCTAGTGACCGAAGGTTGCTGACGAGCCCGGTGATGCGTATGGCGAAGTCGGTCACCGTCTCCCCATCCTTGAACGTGATGGTCTCGATCTCCTTCAACAGCCGCTAGGCGCTGGCTTCATGCACGAGGGTGACACCGATGTGCATCGTCCTCACGGCCCCCCATGCCTCCTTCACCGTTTTCTTGACTGCAAGGGCTGCACGCATGTCGGATGGCACCGCGCGAAGGAGAGCGGCCAGGGCCAGCCGATCCTCACGGCGCTCAACCTTAGTGCTTTCGATTGCCTCCCACAGTCCTTGAGCTTCGAGATTCACCTGCATAACCAATTCCCACTCGTGGTAGTTCGTGCGCGTCAACTCGGGGTAGACAGCCGACGCACCCGCCTCCCATACCACGCGCTCCACCATGACTTCGTGCGGCGCGCTGTTGTTTCCGTTTCCGCCGGTCATCTTCACGACGCCAATCGCACCCGCTGTGATGGTCTCACGGAACGTGGCTCTAATACCACGTGTAGAAATTGAGACTTGATCTCGGCTCGAAAACGCCCGCGCGCGGTTCTGCGCCTGCCTCCCGCTCCGCTACGAAGTAGAGGCTCAAGTGTAGAACATACACTCACAAAACTCACGCACGCGAGAGGAAGATGAAGTCTGCTGCTGTTCTGAATCAATGTATCCTTTTCTGATTTCAACAACTATTTATACATGACAATAGACATCAGTTACGCCCCGGCAGTTCTCCAGCCGCAGCGGAAGCGTCGCGATGCCTGACTTTACGCGGAAGCGCTGCGTCGTTTCGGCAACGAGCACATGCGGTTACATATACATGAACAGTAATATACACATGAACAGTGCCATGCACATGAACAGTGCTATGCATGACGTGTGTACGGGGTTTATTCTATCAAGAGGATGATGGATTTGTAACAGGCAGCAGTAATTGATGCAAATGCAGTTCTATCGAAACGCAGAACACAGGAAATGTGCAGAAAACAGAGGAGAGATTGTAATACTGAAGTCAGAGTCAAAAATAGCATTTAAGGAAACATATGTCTAAAGTGCATTTTGAGGTCGAGAAAACGGAAGCCTGTAATGTGCTTTAAGAAAATGAAGTCAGTCACACTCCAATCTTAATGGCTGGTAACCCTTCCGTAACGAGTCGTTTCCCTGCCTGCCTGCCCGCGACGGCGGCCGGCGCTCACAGATGGGGACAACGGGGACTGCCTGCCGTCGCGGACTGGTTGATTGGACAATGGGGACTGCCTGCCGTCGCGGACTGGTTGATGGGGACTGGTTGATTGGACAGTGGACATCTCTTCTCTTCCAAGACGCGCACAGGCATGGTTTCAGCCTCGCAGTAACAACAAATATCGAATTGCCATACTTGAGCCACAGTACCAAAGAGAAAATCGGCGATCGAGAGCAGCAAATTAAGTAAGATTTCTTTGAAATGGAGATGGTGGTGAGCGCCTCGACGGGGGCGATGCAGGCCCTCCTCCCCAAGCTGGCCGAGGTCCTGACAGACGAGTACAACCTTCACAATGGCGTCAAGGAGGGGATCAAGTACATCCAGGAGGAGCTGGAGAGAATGCAAGCTGCCCTGGAGAACTGGAGAGAATGCAAGTACATCCACCGGACGACGAGCTCGAGCACAGTGGGAGGTCGAGTTCGCGCCGGCTGGAGGATGAGGTTGCGCCGTGCAGCCGGAGGAGGAGCTCACGCGGTCACGCCGAGGCCCTAATCCTTACTTGAATTTCCTGGAATTCGATTTGATATTTCTCGAAACAGAGGAGCTCACAGTGTTTTAATCTACGAGAAAAGTGGAACGGGGCGGGGCCCTGTATTATGATTTACGAAACAGAGTGAGTAGGATCATGCTTGGTCATCTTAATTCTTATGCCAAGAGCTACCATGTGATATATATGATCCAAGTACCCATAATCTAATGCAGTAGTAGAACAGACCTTCCGAGAATGGAAGCGAGCATGTCGTGGTGTGAAGCGGTGACGAGATCGGCATCTTCATGCTGTCTCTCTCCGAGGTAGACGATGTATATCTGAAAAAATAGATTTATCAACGATGCACTCGATCAGTATATATATATAAATGTTGCCCTAAACTTATCTTAGCAAGATTGATGAAGATGGAAATGGGGGCTCACTTGTCTTGGTTCGCTCTGCTCGAGCCCGTGCGACGATCGCAATTGCGGCGAAAAGTGGAGAAGAAAGAGCACGAGTAGGGCCAGCGCTTGTAGCTTTGAGAGCCGCGCCATCTGCTCTGTTATTGCAGCATCAGATATCTTCTGTGTCGTGCATAGGGCTCTAATGCAATTGCATTCCTTCCTTTTTATAGTCTACGCGAACCAGCGTATCTACTTAAGGATAAAATGTAAACACTGCAGACCTCACATCGATGCAATTAAGGATTAGGGTTCATAGAAACAGAGTCGTCAGAAATATGAGCAGGCCATAAACTAAATTAACCGTTTGCTATTTGTAAGTCACCTGATGTAAATCGATTTTTTTTTTTGCCATTGGATTTGTACGAAGACTGGAGTGCCATTTTATTTGGATGTTTATCCAAAAGTTCAAAAATGTGACTTCGCTTATCAAAAACCACCTATGGCCACAGGACCATATCTTAGTAGGTAGTAGAGTTGCTCCACCCATTAGGAATCAAATTCTGATGCCACCATTAAGCACATATGAGTACAACTCCGTAGAAACTTCGTGCGGTCATGAATTTATTCCAAGTATCCATATTTAGTATTGATGTCAAAGAAAATAAAGAAATAAGTAACATCTATCTATTAAGGGTATTAGAGTCATTCCTGTTGTCCCAGGGTCTCCATGTATCCGCGATATATTGTCCCTTTAGGCCTCGATACAATTCAGCCTCTATTTAATCTTACATGGTATTAGAACCTAGGTTCTCAATCTAGCTCCTTAACCAACCGTTGCTGGTCATCGCCGCCGTCACCCTCGGGAGGAGTGTGCAACACTCCTGGGGGCGGCCACCTCCTTCTCTTCTCGCCGGCGCGTCCGCGCATGTGCCTTCGGCCACCTCCTCCCGCCAGATTCGACCGGATCCGCTCCTCTGACTCCACCGCCGGATCCGGTGGCTCCTCCGTCGATTATTGTCGCGCCCATGCCGCGCCTGCGCTAGGCCGAAGCCACCTCGGATCCGGCCGCCGCCATCCACCACTCTGGCCACTGCGCACGCGTCTGCCCCGGATTCGGCCTCTCCGCCGCCGGATCCAGGAACCCCACATCCTCTTCATGCTTTGATCGGTGCCGCTATGCTTCTATCTCTCTTTTTGACTTCATTTGATAGCTCTCTCTACTTGTGTCACCTTCCACATCCTCTTCATCGTGTTACCGTGGTTGACTTTTCTCCTGCTTACCTTTACTTCCCCAGCCCCTACACTTTGTGTTTTCTAGGCTGTTGCACGAATTCTGGATGGTTAGTACTCAACACAATTTTTTGTGAGCCGCATGCTATGACAACATCTTCAAGACATGGACTTCAGATTCTCCCTATTTTAGTGTCAACCCTTTTTAAATGTAACACTATTGCATACATCTTACATTGGGGGCGTTAAGGGTATTTAGGTCTTTTCCTAGTTTCTAGGGTTTGGTTTCACGTACTTTGGATTTTTTCTATTTTTGTGTAAACCCTTCCAAATACAATGCTATTACATTTGAGACGGTGTTAAGGGTATAAGAGTCATTTCCTATTGTCCTAGGGTTTCTATGTATTCACTATATATTGTCCATTTGGGCCTCGATACAATTAAACCTCTATTCAATCTTACACTATCCATGATTCATCATGCTTTAAAAATTATGCAAATCACTATTATGACCGGTTTTGCTGGAACTGGTTGGCTCCCACTAGTTTTCTAAACCTTGGTTAGGAAGTTTTTCTTTTCAGTATGGTACAGTAGCTAAACCCACTTGTTATGGTACAAGCCGAAGTTCAAAGTATAAGTTAGATCTGATTTTATAAGATAGCAAATAAGCGTGTATGATATTAATAAAGGATAGAGTTATCAATATAACTTCAATTCTTAGTCGTAATTTCATTCTCTTTCATTCTTTTTTTGTCTTATGAGTACTAATCACTCAACGAGATAATTTGCAAGAAAGGGAAATTATATTCCATTAACAAAAGACTTGCTTTTTTACAAACTACTATGATAAAGGAGATCATATTTGCATTTCATTTGTGACCTTCTGACTACCTGGCTCCATCTCTTCGATCAAACGGGTTACTTCTACTTCAGAGCAGTCGAAGTCCTAATCGATCGGTTAAAGATTGAGGTTTTGGTCGTATGCCTTGAGTTTTGCTAAGACATAAATTACCGCACCTTTAACCTCCTGTCATAGCGAGTTAGCCTGAATGGTCCTCAAAGTATTAATAAGCTTCTCCAGAGTTTTGACATGCTGTCTAATCGTACTTGCATAAACAAACATGGTGTTTTCAAAAGGATTAACCTTCTCAACACCAAGCCCTTCAAGTAGATTGTTTAGGAGAAGAACGTTGTTTTAAATAATTGTCTTCACCGACTACATTTCTCCCTATCTACAAGTCAAAGCCTCTACAAGTCACTTTATTTCGACTACAGCCTCTATAAAAGTAGAGTGTAACTTAGTCAAAAAGCATGTTTCTTAAAAAAAGGCTACTCATTAGAGCTAGTCGAAAGGTAAAGATTTTCTTACCTGCTAGTCGAGACTCAAGCTTCTCGACTTCATCTTTGTGTTGGTCTTCCAATGACCTTATTCTCCGGTTTATCTCTTTGTCGATACGGGTAAGCTCTCTGATCACTTTTGTTTTCTCATCAACCTCAGTGCGAAGCTTACCTATTTTGACCTCTTTATCTACAAAAAGAAAAGAGAAAGAGAAAGACAAGAAAGATATTAAAATAAGCAGTCGTAAGCTCAAAACTTATTGTTTATCTTATCTTGCAACTTTTCAGTTGCAGAATTGGCCTTTAAGAGCTTAATTGATAAGTCGATATTCTCCTTCTTGAGTCTCTGTGTCTCGACTTTCTTGTTGTCGAGTGCAGCTTCCAAGAATCTTTTATTGCTCTTAAACCTGTAAGGGTTAAAGATAAACATGAAAGAACTAGACTTGTGGTCGAAACATAAGAAGACTACACTTGCTAGAGGCTTACCATTTCTTCGTCTCTTCATGCAGTTCGACGTTCTTTTGCCTTAAGAGCATGAGTTGTCTGTGGTATTCAGCCACAGTAGACATGTCTTCCAATGCTCTCTGGATAAAGGAGGACAATGAGAATTAGGGGAATCCAATTATGAATAACTAAGCATTAGATACTTACGTTCATGCTCGTATGAGTGAATTTGGTAAGTACTCATGGGGAGTCCTCTAGTCGATTGAGATCGTCAACCTTGTTCTACCACACCTTCTTGAGACACTCATCATCAAAAATGTATCGCTTGTTAGGGATATGTTTGGGGTGAGGACCTTGGTCATGAGATCATCGAGAGAAAGATTCTACTACAAAAGCATGATTGAAGTATTTAGAGAAGAAGTTGGGTTGTTCCTCTTCTTCTTCTTTAGCAGTACCTCCTTGGAGAGGGGAAGGAATATCCTCGATGATCTCATCCTTGGCATAGCAGTTAGAAGGGAATCCCATTTCTTGGCCACGTACATCTTCCCTAGCCTTCTCTTCAATTTCGACCACCTCGATGGTCGTAGCTGCTTCTGCCCTAGAAGCAATCTCTACCATCGCCATTGTCGTTAGCTCTACAACCATCTTCTCTGTCATCTCTTCGA
The DNA here is from genome assembly GCA_036346245.1 of Bonia amplexicaulis. Classification (NCBI taxonomy): domain Eukaryota; kingdom Viridiplantae; phylum Streptophyta; class Magnoliopsida; order Poales; family Poaceae; genus Bonia; species Bonia amplexicaulis. The sequence goes on along the minus strand of CM070746.1, from coordinate 1,323,087 downwards.
CTGTGGGTAGACTTGCGGGGGGCTTCTCAACTGAAGCATCCCCTAACGATGGAAGAGCCAGGCTAAAAACACAAGAAGAGAAGTGAATTAGCATTTAAGAAGGCAAGAAGGTAAAATGAATTTGCTATGCTCTTATTTATATACCTTGAACTCTTAGCTTTATTTTAAACTTAGAGGGAACCTTCCCTAAAGGAGGTTTCTTTGACTTTTCTCCCATGACCACATCTGGTCATGGAGGAGCGGTGTCAAACCCTAGAGCAACAACTCCTAGATCCTCTGCGTAAATCGCACTAGTCCAGGATCAGCTAGTGTACACAGTGAACAACAAAGATAAATATCAACCAAAATAACATTTATCAACTAAATATGGGAATGATTGCCAAATTTTACATCCACGGCACATAAGCCATATTTAAGCATAAGCAATGGAAGAAAAACACTGAAGCGGAAGAAGCCCACTGAGCCTGCCCACAAGCAAACGATAGTAAGACGCGGCCTACTCGTCTAGATCTTCACCGTAGTCAAAGTCATCTTCCTCTGTGTGGAGATAGCAAGGTGAGTACAAACTTGTACTTTGCAAGTCACACGGAGAAATGCAACATAATGTCAAAGGTAACAAACGAAGGCATATAGGGTTAATTGTGCATAAAACAGCATTTAAAGAAATACAATAAATAGATTGAAAATGTTGAATTTAGTACAATAAGTAAAAATAGTAACTATCGTTGAAATTAATACCATTAGTGCAGGCTCTAACCAAACACTAACCTAACCACGAGCATCTCACCCGGACCATCTTTTCCAAAACATCTTGTATGGATTTCATCCATCCACACGCTTCCAATCACTCATGGATTCTATCCATCCATAAGCTTTCAATCTCTCATGGATTTCATCCATCCATAAGGTTTCCATAAAACCATTTTGAAAAACAAATCTAATCCATGAAAAACTTTTACTCCGCATACCCGTGACCATGGGCACGGCTATCCAGGATAGATTATACACTCTGCAGAGGTTATACAGCTTTACCCTCAAGACATGATCATCCCATATTGCCACGCGATTAACACACTTCCTTTGGTGTACGGTGGAGAGATCATGACAAGGCTTTTACAATGCAAAGCCTTCAACCTGGCCAAGCCAGCACTAAGGTTTTACCCCAATAAGCAATCCACGGGTGTGGAATCTGTGTGGCACGGCATGGTCGAGGTGGCGTTCCACCGGGCGCCACGCGGCAGCCACGTTGGCTCCGCGCTAAGGTGGCGTCGCCAGCCGGGGCGGCGCATGGGAACCAAAAGACACCGGCGAACAGCTGCACGGCGGTGGCCGGCGAGGGGTGGAGGAGGGAGAGGAGAGCAAGGGGAACTCGGGGGTGGGCGCAGATTTACCAAAGATGGCTGGAGGTGGGCCGGCGGCGAGAAGAGGGGCTTCATGCAAGGGCGCTCGGCGACGACTTGGCTCGGCAGAGGGGCGGAAGAGGTGTGCAAGGCGACGAGGATGGTGAGGGCTTGAGGGGGTGTGAGTGGCGAGGGGGGTTCCGGTGCCAGACAGAGGAAAAGGAAGGAGGAGCAGGGTAGAGTGAGGGTTAGCGAAGCTCGATGTTGGGGTTTTATAGGAGACAGAGGGTGGAGCCAGGGAGGATTGCTCCCGGAGAAATCGGGAGGTGGTGATGGTTGCGGTGGAGAAGGGAAAACGTGCATGGGAAGAGGGGAAGGTGGGCACGGGGAGTGCGGTGCACGAAGAAGGGAGGTGGGCGGCGCTCGCGTGGGAAGGGAGCGGCCGGGCACGAGAAGGCTGGTGGGAAGGGCGAGGCGGTTGCGGCCGCGAGGAGGAGGAAGAAGGAAGCGGGCATGCGGGGAAGAAGGAGAGGGCTGACAGGTGGGGCCCGACGGTCAAAGAGAAATAGAGGGGAGGCGCGGGCGCTGATAGTTGGGGTCCACGACGCAGAGAGTGGGAAAGGAAGGGAGCGCCGACGGCTGAGATTGCTCCTCCACGTGGCCAGGAAGAACATCAGCGGCTGCCGAGGTAAGAGGGAAGGGATGGTGGGATGGGCCAGGGCGGCGATGTGGGTAAGATCGGGCCGTCCACGTGTCGGCCTAGGAGGCAAAGAGAGATATTTTATTTTCTTTTTCGATTTTGTTTTTCCAGAAAAGCCCATAAAATCAAAAAATGCTCAGAAAAAACAAAAATACTTCCAAAAATTCCATAAAAATTCACAAAAAATCCTAGAACCATTTGGACTTACATAAAATATTTTCAAATTAATGTTGGTATTATATTTTTATACTTAAAATACTCTTTTACTTTCAAAATAGATTTTAGACTCCAGAAAAAACCAGAAAACCAAATAAAAGCTAAATAAATCCAAATAATTAATTTGAAATAGGGTTTTTACATAAAATCAAAATATCATTTTTTTATTAATATTTTTAAGTTTTTGTTTAAATCATTTTTCAAAATCAAGTCTTTTTAAAACAGAAAATCAAGGCAAAAGAAAATTAAAATTTAGGCAACAATAATACTTATTTTTAATTCAAATTTTATTTTAATAAAAACCTGGGTTGTTACAATCTACCCCCTTAAAAAGAATCTCATCCCCGAGATTCGCACGGGCTAGCATAGAAATGAGTTTGGATCTTACTCTGCACGGCTTTGAGCTAAGATTTGGTTCAGATGTTCTTTCATTAACTTTTTTGGTCTTCTATTTGCTGCCTGAAGATTGTTGGTAGTTGTTGCTCCTGGTGTACCATTCTTCACTTCTGGTTGCTTCTTGGGGCAGTTGTTTGCATAGTGTCCTGTTTCATGGCAGTTGAAATAAGTAACTCCTACTGTAGGGTTTGAGTCCTTTGAGAAGCCAATTTTCAACGCTTTGTTGTCTTCATTGTTAGGGAGAGTGTTGGTCAGGACTTGTTCTCCGGCTGACGATGATGATTGAAACTTGTTGGCCTGTGGTGGAGTTCTTCTAGCTTTGGGAAAGCTTCCGGTGTTCATGTGCTGAGTATACATTCGTCTCTTTCGACTCTCCATCTCTTGGTGCTTGGACTCTTGGCGGATTGCCTTGCTGACAAGCTGGTGGAAATCAGCGTAATCATTAGAGAGAAGTTGAACCGATATGTCATCATTGAGTCCTTCTAGGAACCTTTCCTATTTGGCTTCATCTGTAGCGATGTCTTCTGGTGCATAACGTGCCAATTGGTTAAACTTTCATAGATATTCCTTCATAGTATAGCTTCCTTGGCACAGAGTTCGGAATTCCCTTGTCTTGAGAGTGATGGTGCCGGTGGGGACATGAGCTTTGCGGAAGCTCTACACGAACTCATTCCATGTGATGGCTTGAACATTGGCATGTGCGTGGTGTAGGTGTCCCACCATTCTAATGCTGGTCTGTTCAGCTGGTGAGAAGCAAATAAAACTCTTTCCCGATCGCTGCATTGGATAATGTCCAGCTTCTTTCCTATGACTTTGAGCCAATCATCTGCGTCCATGGGGTCAGTGCTGCTGGAGAAGGTCAGGGGACGCAACCTCATAAATTCTGACAGTCTTGATTATGGAGCTTGAGCCGGTACTAGCGGAGCAGGTTGTGTAGGGTTGTTGATAGTCTGCGCTAGTAGTTGAATGAGTTGATTCTGATTTGCCATCATCTGGGCCCAATCTGGTTCACTTGCTGGCGGAGGAGTGGGAAGGGGTTGACTTCCTTGTGTTCCATTAAGGTTGTTGTTGCTGTTGTTCCTTGTGGTCACCATCTGTTCGGTGTTTTAAGAATTAGGCGAGAGGAGACTCAAGGCAAAGGGGAAATAGGTGATATTTTTCACCACCCTAAACAAAATTCCAACTTAGCCAAACCTTTATTAAACACATAATAAGTAATAGTTACGGCTATCGACAAAAAAGAAGACTAACAACTCATAACAATGTTTATTAGCTAGCTTATCAACTTTATCCTAAAGGGGTAAAGGTCATCTTGGTGTGATCCTTCGTGGCTCTCGCGGTACAAAACATGATCCTTTGATGTGAAGATTGAAATAGCGGCAGAGATGAAGAACTGCTTTACGAGCGACTTCTTGTCTGGCTCTTTCAAACGAGTAACCATTTCCTTTGAAGCGGCAATGAAGATTTCCATATCCAGTTCGCTTGGTGATGAGTAAGATGAAGTGATGCCCCATCATCTGATCTCCATGGCTATCTTTTCGGTGCATGTAGATGGCTCGACGATGAAAACCCAAACGACGGAGTAGTCGATGAAGACCTATACTCCATCCATCATTCGGTGCAGTTTGATAAATGTCCATCTACAATTGTTTGTACAAGAGGAGAGTTAGAAATATGTTTTCATGAAATGACATAAGATGAGAAAGGATTGAGAGATAAGGGTAAGCAAAGATTGAGGGGTAAGAATAGCAAATTTTTTTTGAAATTACTGGTTATTAAAAATAAGTTCTTAGGGTCCAACCATTCTATTCTACCTACGGTCACGTCTTAGAGTTATTAGGGCTCTGATACCATCTCTGTCGGATCCCGGAGCAACAACTCCTGGAGATAGCAAGATAAGTACAAACTTGTACTCCGCAAGTCACACGGAAAAATGCAACATAATGTTAAAGGCAACAAAGGAAGGCATATATGGTTAATTGTGCATAAAACAACATTTAAAGAAATACAATAAATATATTAAAATATTGAATTTAGTACAATAAGGAAAAAATGAATTGTAGTTAAAATTAATACCGTTAGTGTAGGCTCTAACCAAACACTAACCTAACCACGGGCATCCCACCCGGACCATCTTTTACAAAACATCTCGTATGGATTCAATCCATCCACATGCTTCCAATCACCCATGGATTCCATCCATCCATAAGCTTTCAATCTCTCATGAATTCCATCCATCCATAAGGTTTTCATAAAACTATTTTGAAAAACAAAGTCTAATCCATGAAAAACTTTTACTCAGCATGCTCATGATTGTGGGCATGGCTATCCAGGATAGATTATACACTCTACAGAGGTTGTACAGCTTTACCCACAAGACATGATCATCCCATATTGCCACACGATTAACACACTTTCTGAGGTGTGCGATGGAGAGATCATGACAAGGCTTTTATAATGCAAAGCCTTCAATCTGGCCAAGCCAACACTAAGATTTCACTCCAGTAAGGAATCCACCAGACTGGGACCCCCTCTTGAGCCGAGTGAGACTTCTCATGGCCACGCCACGCTCACTTTCAACCTACGACATAACTCAGGTTGGGACCCATAAATTATTCAACTAGGATTGTCCCATACTAGCCTTGTGGTTGTACGATAGGGCTTTGCAATAGTAGCTCACAAACTGGTCCTTGATTTGACTTAGGCTCAACCACATACCCCCTGTACCCAACAATCAACACTGTGTCTCTGAACAACAGTGCACGCCTGCATCCACCACCTAACCATTAGCCTAAATCTAAACCAGGTTTTATATTTTATTTCAAAATATTTCATAACCTTTCTTGACTCATCGAAGTCAAGAATACTTTACCAAAGCTTATCATTTTATGTGAAAAGGTAACCCAAAACAAATATTATGTCTAAGCAGGTCTAAGCATTTGATATAAAACTCTCTAGCAAATACTAGTGTACTAACTAGAGTTTGCTTCTAGGGTGACAAGGTATAATATTTCACAAGGTCAAAGGTCTCAATAACAATTGGGAATTAACTAAGTTTAAAACTGGAATTGAAATACTTGAATAAACATATGCATGCAATATAATTTAAATCAACATAATTTTATTTGTAAACTAGGATCAACATGATCAAGGTGTGTGACTTGCCTTGATCTTCAGTTGGGTGCAAATCGTTGTTGAAGAATTCTCCCGAATCGTCGCAGTTTACATGTGAAAATAACCCACCAAACTCCAATAAAATTTAAATAAATTCAAATAAACTCCAAATATTTAAATTTATGGCATAAATGGATATATTGAAATTTTTTATGAATTTAGAAATTTGAATGGGCTCAAACGGAGTTTGGACGAAGGAGAACGGGCTCTCGGAAGTTTAAAATCAGAGAAAAAGAAAAAGGCCGATTTTCTGGAATTATTTTCCTAAAGGAAAATGAATTTATGACATCAGCCCTGGGATTTTCTTTTTGGCCAAATTATTTTTCTACTGGAAAATCAGTTATATGACATCAGCATGACGTCAACCCTAGGGTATATTCTTTAGACAGAGGCTGACAGGTGGGCCCTTGTCTATGGACCAGGCCATGAACCAGAGGGGAAGCTGAGGTGGCGGGGAGGGTGACATGGTGCTGATGAGGCTGTTGACTGGGCTAGTTTTGCTGATGTGGCACCAGGTGGCACTGACGTGTCTACCACGTGGCTCGGGAGGCTCTCGGTGCTGACGTGGTGTCCACGTGTCATTGACGTGGCAGCCACGTGAGTCGGATCTAGCATCACATGCGGCTTCTACGTGGGCCGAAGGGGAAGGTGGTGCTGACGTGGCGCTGTCCGAGCGAGCAGGCGCAGGCGTGGCGTCTGCGTGGCACGGCATGGTCAAGGTGGCATGCCACGTCGGCTTCACGCTGAGGTGGTGTCGGCGGCTGGGGGTGGCGCTCGAGAACCAAGGGATGCCGGCTAATGGCGGCACGGCGCTTGCCGGTGAGGGGCGGAGGAGGGAGAGGAGAGCGAGGGGAACTCGGCGGGTGGGCACAGATTACCAAACATGGTCGGAGGTAGGTCAAGGCGAGAAGAGGCGGCGGCGTCGTTCGGGCTCCGGTGCGGCGACGCTCCGGCGACGACTTGGCTCAGCGAAGGGGTGGTGGAGGTGCGCATGACGACGAGGAAGGTGAGGGTGCCGAGGTTGGGGCTCGAGGCGTCCTCCTTCGCTGGAGATTGCTCGCTCGAGAGCTGGCCAGGGCTCGAGGGGGTGTGAGTGGCTAGGGGGGCTCTGGTGCCTGACAGAGGGAAAGGAAGGAGGAACGGGGCGGAGTGAGGGTTGGCGAAGCTCGCGGTGGGGGTTTTATAGGGGTCGGAGGGTGGAGCCGGCAAGGATTTCTCGCCTGAGAAATCAGGATGTGGCGGCGGTTGCGAGTGGAGAAGGGGAAACAGGCGTGAGAAGAGGGGAAGGTGGGCGCAGGGAGTGTGGTGAACGAAGAAGGGAGGTGGGCAGTGCTCGCACGGGAAGGGAGCGGCCGGGCGCAACAAGGCCGGCGGGAAGGGCGCAGTGGTTGCGGCACGAGGAGGAAGAAGAAAGACGCAGGCATGTGGGGAAGAAGGAGAGGGCTGACAAGCGGGACCCGACAGTCAAAGAGAAAGAGAGGGGAGGTAAGAGGTAAGGGATGGTGAGATGGGCCGGGGCGGCGACGTGGGCAATATCGAGCCGTCCACGCGTCAGCCCAGGAGGGAGAGAGAGTTATTTTCTTTTCTTTTTCAATTTTGTTTTTCCAGAAAAGCCTAGAAAATCAAAAAGGCTCAGAAAAATACAAAATAACTTCCAAAAATTTCAGAACAATTCACAAAAATTCCTGAAACCATGTTGGACTTAAATAAAATATTTCCAACTTAATGTTGGTATTATATTTTATACTTAAAATACTTTTTAATTTCAAAATAGATTTTAGACTCCAAAAAAAACCAGAAAACCAAATAAAAGCTAAATAAATCCAAATAATTAATTTAAAATAGGATTTCTACAAGAAAGCAAAATATCATTTTATTTATTAATATTTTTAAGTTTTTGCTTAAATCACTTTTCAAAATCAAGTCTTTTTTAAAACAGAAAATCAGGGCAAAAGAAAATTAAAACTTAGACAACAAAAATACTTGTTTTTAATTCAAACTTTTTTAGTATTATTTATTTACTTACTTATTTTATTTTTATTAAAAACCTAGGCTGTTACAAGTGCGGTCATTTTCGACCACAACTGGTTGTTGTGGCACAAGGTCGCTTACGACCACGTCTGGGCCCAAACCTTGAGTAGGCACAACTGCTCTTTGTTCCTCTTGCTCTTTCTAATGGTCAAGGCATGTTTCGACCACCTGAAGAGCAGTCTCCTTCTCAATCATAGGCTTTGCTGCTATAGTAGTCTCCTTCATAAAAGATACAAAACTCTTCTAGTTTTTCTTTTTGAGTTACAAGTTCCTATCTCCTCTACAGCAGTTATGTCTGCGAGGAACTGCTTGGTGGCAGCAGACGGATGAGGAGAGGGAGGAGCCACATTTGAGCTCTCACCCTCCTTATCGATGGCCTTTACTAATCAACGCCTCTTGGTTGGAGGAGCTTTAATCTCCCCTATCTTTTTTCGAAAACCATCAATTCGACCTCTTTGTTTTGACGATTTTCTATGCCTACTTTCTACAATATGAGAGAATGTTAAGTACTCGTTACTTATGACTACAGAAGTCTAAAGAAGAAGTCAAACTTCGATTACCTTTAGGCGTTCATTCCTTTCCCTGGTGGATACGTCTACCAAGATACGAGGAGTCTCCACATTGAGTACTAAAGCCTTCTTGCAGATAGCTTTGACCTAAGAATCAATCTCTTCTAAAGCAAGATCTATATAGACAAATGAAAGTGGTCAGTAACCAGAACTCGTAACTCCATGTATAACTAAGAGGGCGAGTTTAATCGTTACTTACCATTCTCATAGTCCCTAGTCGTATCATTGGCCCCTGAGTACATCCACATTGAATGTGCTCATTTCTTCAGGGGGGGTGATACAACAAGTGATGAAGTCTTTCACCACGTGCCAGCTGGTAAGCCCCTTTTCCCTCAACTCTTTGATGTCTTAGATGTAGGGGGCTATCCAGGTTAAGACCTTAGGGACTGAATTCTAGGAATAAATCTTTTCAGCACCCTTCCCCACAAAGGAAAGGCTGTCTTCCCTGATAGTCTCCCAGTAGAACCATCTTCTCTTCCAATTTGGCCATGATGACTTAGTGAACATTTGGATGTATTACTCCGTCTAGCCATTGTGGAGCTTTAGACCACAGCTTTTGGTAATTCCATGCTGTCTGCTCATCTTGTAGTAGTACCAAAAAAGCTCCAAATCTAGAGGAATTCCCAGATAGGCTTCGCACAGGTACACAAATACACTTAGCATGGTGATCGAATTGGGAACCAAGTTCACCAATTTCACCCCAAAGTATTCAAGTACGGCTGTGAGGAAAGGATGAGTAGGGAGTCAGAGTCCGCACTCACAATACGCCTAGAAGACCGGAATTTGACCAATCTCCCCCGACAGCCAATGTTGTCTGGTGGCTTTGTAGGATCGGAAATGGCAACAGAGGAGGGTGAATGGTGCCTTTCTAAAAAATTTGCCCCCTAAAAGTATCCACTAAAAATCTCCTCTCCGATAACTATAGCAGTTATGAAGAGAGAGGAAGTTTGGTCACTGGAGGAAGAAAATCAGACCGACTATCGAGTTAAATTATTTCATGAACCGAGATGGCAAGCTGACACAAATCTTTCAATGGAGTAGACACAAAACAGACCAACAAAAATCTTTTTGTAGCAACAAAACAGACTGTAAGTTTGCTGTCCAAAACAGATTTTCTAAACTGAAAAACAGGACTGCATGCAAACTGAAAAACAGCAAGAATCTGATCCTGAAAATAGCAAATGAAAACAGAAATTTGCACTGTTTAACACAGAAATCTGCACTGAAAAACAGCAAAGGAAAACATGCTGACTGAAAAATGAGGATTGATGATTACTTGCTGATTTTCCACCAAACGCTGCTGCTGACCGAAACTGTCAAAAGACCACATGCTGCAGTTCAATCTTGACTAAAAAATGGACAGCAAAGTAAGTACTAAAGACTGCAAGCACTGAGATCTGAAATCTGAACCCAAAACAGATTAAAGCAAAAGGAAAAAGAGCAAGACAAAGAAGCTCAGAAGCTTCAGGACTGAAACCACAAAAGAAAAGGAACCTAAAAGAGAGAAAACAGCCAAGGACAAAAGAAGAACTGCAAGCACAGCTGAGAAAGAACCAAAAGAAAGAAGAGAGTTAAATAAAGAAAAGACTATGCTGCTGCGGCTGAACCAAGATCAAGATTGCTCCCAAGAAAATACATAAACTGTTGATCTTAAAAGCTATCGGCAAGGGATGAAAACATACAGGGGAAGTTTAAATTTCCAAACATCATGAACAGTAACTGCAGCCGAAACAGGAACTAGACTGAACTTTGAAATGGAAAACCGAAGGAGGAGAATACACAAAGCAAGTCTATTCTGCAGCTTCTTTAACTAAAAACTCAATTCTACCTGTAGCATCCAGAGAAGCAAAAGGGAAATCAAACCATGAGAGGAACTAACAAAGAAAGAACATAGTCGTCTCATCACAGAGAGAAAAGCTCAAATAATAAGGAAGGGAAAATCTTCAGATTTTATTTCAACCAAAAATAATACAAGGAGTCCCGATACGCATGGACATTAGAACAAGAAAGATTACAAGATTTTCAATCCATCCTCTCCCTCTCAATCCTCAAGAACACCAAGAGCCTCACATGCTTCTTGGGAGGAACACACACACACAAAGTGATGAATGAGCACTAAGACACTTGTGATCCTCAAAGGGGTATGCAGCCCCCAACACCTATTTATAGCCCTTGGCTAATGGGTCTCCAACCCGTTATGCTTGGCTAAACCCTAACGAGCTGCTCCCGCTTGTGCGACTTTGCGAAATTCCGCCGCCCCTCCCCGCACCTTCCGGAAGCTTCGCGCCTTGCCTCGCACGCCCGCAACCACCTCGAGTCCACGCCGTCTTCGACACATCCCGACCGTTCTGACCTCAACGCCACCTGCGCCTAGTCCGGTCCACCGTGTCTCGCCACGACTTCGCCTCGACGTCCTGCAACCAACACAGACAAGAAACACGTCAAATAGCACCGTTCGATACATGAAAGTATAAATAACATCAACAAACCTGTCAAATCATCAGAATAAACATCCTAACCACATTGACCAGGTTTGACCAAGTCCGACCGAGCCCGCATAAAGACGTAACGTCAAGGTCCGAACCAACCAACTCAAACTCGACTTTCCTAATCCGATGTCAATTACTCATCATACACACGGGATGACCACCACATGGTCTCTCAGGCCTCAATCCACTTCACAAATTTCCTTGAAGGAATCTTCTCAGCCACAACCAAATCCTTCATCTTGGCCTCATCCATCTCTGACACCGACCATTTGGAAGAAGACTTCATCATCTTCTCTGAGTGGTTGGTTAGAATTTGGAACTTGGTCTGCGGTGGAAAGCACAAAGAAGATTGAAGCATGAGGGCAAAGTAAGAAGCTCAAAAGTTATCTCAAGCCGTAGGAATCAATTACCAATCTCGGAAATCGAACGGTTATTATACCTCTTCGGGAACCACCGCAAATAGATAGATCGGTGTGAGCTACTTCATATTCCTCTGTTTGAACCCAGTATGTCTTTACAACTCAAGCGAAATTATCTTTCTGGCCATGTTCATCTTTGGTCGAGTTAAGTCAAAAAGACTTTACTTTCGATCTTAACTCGTCTATGACTTTTCTTCCTCAAGTAAGTTATTTTCACTTAAAATTGTGTCGGGACCCCGAATTTCCAAATCCGGACCCTCTGTGTATTACAGCACTAGTCCTAGATCAAAGCTAGTGCACACAGTTAAACAGTGATGATTACATTGCCAACAACGAATATTACAATAATAAAGAGTACTGATCAAAAGGTCTTTCCATTACAACTGAGATTTCAAGACCTCGCAAATAAACAAAACACAGCGGAAGCAGAATAAACTTGATAAAGACCCATCAATACGCCACAGGCAATTGACTGGGGAAACGCAACCTAGAGCTCCGGGAATCCCTTTCCGGGAATCTATTATAATAAGATTCGCTAGGAATTTGACTCCATTTATATCTACAGTTGCTCTCGAGCAAACTGTATTAGTCATCATTTCCTTTCCCGGTAATTGGACTAACATATAGTTCTTTAACAAATGTGCATCCCAATTATATCTTTCAACAAATCCTTTGGAAATAAAAGAATGCGAAGCTCCAGAATCGAATAGTACTGATGTAGGTACTGAGTTGACAAGAAACTTACCCAGAACTACGTCTGGTGCATCCTGGGCTGCTTCCGTAGTAACATGATTAACATGTCCTATATTCATCCCTTGCGGAATCTTTGGAACTTGAGGTGTCCCACGGCCTTGTCCTGCAGGTGGGGCTCGTGCTGGTGTAGTCCCCAAGTTAAAATGAACAGGGGTCACTGCTGGGCGTTTCTGAGGATAATTATTGGCATAATGTCCCATGTTCTTGCAATTGAAACACTGCACTCCTGCAGTTGAAGTCTTGTTCTGCTGAGGCTGGCCCCCATTATTAGCTCGTGGGGCTTGTGGAATTGGGCGAGGTCCACTGAATGGTGTCCTTGGCACACTTGGCGCTGAGGGCCTACTGAAATGAGATCGATGACGAGAACTGCTTGCACCCTGTTGAGCTTGGAATTTCCTTTTTCGGACCTCATACAACTGGCGTTGAGCATCTTCTTGTATAATAGCTTTGTTTACCATATGCTGAAATGTGGGATAATCATTGGACACCAGTTGCACTTTGAGGTTGGGGTCAAGTCCTTGCATGAATCGCCAAATCTTTGATGCATCTGTTGCAACATCTTGTGGTGCATATCTGGCCAATTGTGTGAACTTATTCAGATACTCAGTAGCACTAAGGTTTCCTTGCTACAGCTTGTGAAATTCCATTTTCTTCATGTCCATTATCCCCGTAGGAATATGTGCAGTGCGGAAAGCTTCATCAAATTCAGCCCAAATGATAGCTTGCACATTTTGATGAGCCGCACAATAATTATCCCACCAATTCGCTGCAATCCCTTTTAGCTGATGGGCAGCATACAACACTTTCTCACGATCATTGCACTGAGCCAAGGTCAATTTCCTTTCCACATCCTTAATCCAGTCATCAGCTTCCATTGGATCCACGGAACCAGTAAAGGTTGGCGGTCGCGTTCTCATAAATTCTCCTAGCTTGGACTGTGGTGCAGGCATTGGGGCCTGTGGAGCTGGCTGGGCTTGATTCTGAGCAAGAGCTTGCAGAAGTTGTAGTTGCATAGCCATCATTTGCTCCAAGTTAGGGGCCTGAACAGGGGGTGGTGGAATTGGTTCGTTGCCTTCTAGTTGAGCATTGGCACCACGGCTGTTGCCAGCGTTGTTCCTCGTGTTCACCATCTGAAGAGATGACCGGGTTTAGCAAAAGATAAGAGGGAAGTAGGCATAGGTAAGAGATCAGGGGAGACTAAACAACATCCCAAACCAACACACAAGAAAGAACACAACAACAACTTGGAAGAAACTAAACTTTGAATTCAAATTAAATTTTGAAAAAAAAATGGTTGTACCACAAGTGCACAAGTGCTTTGGTACAGTCCATCTAGTACACCAAAATATAATAATAAATCGTTTTAAGGAAAAAAATAAACTTCCGTTTGATACTACTGTCTCAACAACTACTCGTCCTCCTCGAAGATGCGCTCCTCAGGATCCTCCTCTGGGTCCTCCTCTGGGTCCTCCTCTGAGATGCCCACATGGAGCTGCCTACAACCACACATGGGACGGTTGCGGGATGCGCGGTGTGGGATGGCTATGATCGAGGCGGTCGACCGAGAGCGAGAACGGAACGAGAGAGCTGCGTTTTGCTTTGGAATCTCCAAGGTCGATGTCAGGTGGAGGACTAGGGCGCCGCACACTCTTGCGTGCTGTGAGCAAGGTGCGGGGTCCTGTGCGTCGGGTCGGCACTTGGTTGTTGGGGATGACAGCTGGTACAGGTGAAGATGGCGTGTAGTCTTTGGGAGACTGCTGCCTGGCTCTGAGTTGCTCTAGCTTGAACTCTGCTGCCTGGCACTGAAGAAGTTGAGCACGGAGAGTGTTGGAGTGCTGGTAGCTAGAAGTAAGAAGTATCCGAAGCTGTCCAATCTCCTCCAAGGCACTGGCGTAGGTGGCAGCCATCGCCTGAGTAAGCTGCACCTGGTGCGATAATCGAGGATCATCCACTGAGATCTCAAAGGGTTGCGGATAACTCTGTCCCGCTCTAGTGGTTGGGAAGAAGCAGAAAGGCGTTTGCCGCAGGATATTCTTATGAATCCGGCACAAGTCAGCTATAGCCAGTCGAGCTACATCCTAGATAGCGTCCGAGCAGTCAGTCTGAGGATGATCGATAGGATATGTGGGGGAGTTGAATTCCCCTTCCCGTGCATACAGGAATACCTCCATCGTCCAAGAATCTCGGTCCATGATTCTGACTTTCCGCCCCCTGAAAATGGGTGGTTGGGGATACTTCAGGTACTGCATAAGCTGACGAAGAAGGCCAACAAATGCTCCAATATTCTCGCCATGAGAAAAGTAGTCCCAAGAGTCAACGGAGGATGAACCGGCCATCTACAAGTTGAAATAATAGAAAAGATTAGTGAAGAAATTTTGAACAAGTGAAAATAAATAGAGTAGGGTAAAGAGGTATAGAAAATTTTCAAAAATATAAATTTTAATAAATATAGATCCGTAAGGTTTTTGCCATTCTAAACTAGGTCACGTCCCACAGTCAAGTTGGCTCTGATACCATCTCTGTCGGGACCCCGGATTTCCAAATCCGGACCCTCTCGTGTATTACAAAGACTAGTTCCGAGATCAAAGCTAGTGCACAGTTAAACGATGATGATTACATTACCAACAACGAATATTACAATAATAAAGAGTACTGATCAAAAGGTCTTTCCATTACAACTGAGGTTTCAAGACCTCGCAAATAAACAAAACACAGCGAAAGCAGAATAAACTTGATAAAGACCCATCAATACGCCACAGGCAATTGACTGGGGAAACGCAACCTAGAGCTCCGGGAATCATTCGTCGAAACCACACGCAAAGTTGTCGTAGTCTTTTTCCTGAGCTTCGTACTCTTCTGTGATTTTATTTTTAAGTGCAGCATGTGAGTACATAAAGTACTCCACAAGTCTTGGGAAAATGCAGTAGATGTAAGACTTTAACAAAGTAGTTCTTTTGCACAAAACAATATTTTATTTTCAATACCATTAAATATTTTTGAAGGCAGAATTTTAACAAAGTAATTATCTTAACTAAAACTATTCAACATTTTTATAGTGAAGATTCTATCCACCATCACTAGATAACTGGCTCCAAACACCAAAATTCAAATCTACGGGTTCCAACCACCCACTCTGGTTGCAACTACCAGAACAACCTCGATAGTTCCATCCACTCTCGGATTCCCAAAACTTTATTTTAAAACCAGAAATCTACCATGTGAATGCATTCCTTGCCCGCCCTTGACCGTGGGCACGACTATTCGAATAGTTTTAACACTCTGCAGAGGTTGTACATCTTTACCCACAAGAGACAAGCTATCTTAATAGCCATCATGCTTCCTTAGGCATAAGACCTAGATAATTCATCACAAACCTTTAACTTACTCTAGTCTAGCTAGTTACCACCCGCTGAGGTTTCACCGCTGAAGGGTTAAACCACCATCGAAACCCCTCTTGCGCCATTTGAGTACAAGAAACCCATCCCTCATTGTGAATAACCAAGACACCACGGCACTCACTTTCCACTGGTGGTACCTAAACTAAACTATTGTAAGTTAGTTAGCTAAGTCGTACCCATATAGACATATGGTTGTACGGTAGTGCTCAGTTTGGACAATCACAAGAGTCGATCCTTAATTGACTCAGGCGGAACATACACATTACAAATTCTCGTGCTAACCGCACCAAACCAATCTTACCATCTGCCCAAGTCCAAACCAACTCTTACATTTTATTTTATTTTTTTAAAGAACAATGGCAACACCAATAGCCACTAATTTCCGAACAAAGTCTAGTTCTACAAAATATGATTTCCCATTCCAAGATTACCAAAGGTTATATAGCATGACTAGGCATTTTACTACCGATACAACATTCACCAAAGTTTTATAGTAATCTCGTTATTGAGACAAAGAAAATCCTAGGGTGTCAAGGATACATGGTTGTCAATGTCAAATGAGGGCATAACAATAATTGGTTTATTACCTCTTAAAACAGTAATTATCATTTTATGTAACATAGCACATGCAATAAATTTAAAATAATAGAAAACATTTCTCGTCGGAGTGGGGAGATGGCGGTGGCGGTTGCGGGCGGTTGGGGAAGCGGGCGCGGGAGAGAGGGGCGGGGTGCGGGGGTGCGGGGTGGTTAGGGAAAGTGGGCGACGCGAGAAGAGCGGGGAGAGGCCGGAAGGGCGGAGAGGTGGTTCTGGCGGCGTCGTGGGGAAGGAGGAGGCGGCGGGGAAGACGGCCCGATAGGTGGGCCCAGGCGGTTAGTGGGAGAGAGGGAGAAGAGGTGGCGCGACAAGTGGGGCCCGCGGCTCGGAGAGGGGGGAGCGGGTGGCGGAGATCGACCGGGCGCGAGGTGTGGTGGATCCGAGCCGCCACGTGTCGAGCGCGGAGAGGGTAAGCGGGATGGCGGCGGTGACGCTGGCTGATCCCGGCCGTCCACGTGGCGGCCGGAGAGAGGGAGAGAAAATATATTTTCGTTTTAGTTTTGATTTTCGAAAATCTTAAAAAATTAAATATAGCTCAGAAAAATACAAAATAAACTTCAAAATTCTAGAAAATTCATATAAGATTCTGGGTATTTTGAGCTTAGATAAAATATTTCCAAGTTATTTTAGTATTATATTTTCAAACTAAGATTTCTTTTTAGTTCTAGAAATTAATTTTAAAAACTGAAAAAACTCAGAAAAATTCAAATAAGATCCAATTTTTTTAAAAATTCAAACCCAGATTATATCAATCCAAAATCATATGTGATTCCACCATACTATTCTCTAAATCAATAGATGGTGCTCACAGACATATTACTATATACAAAAAACATATCATGCGAAAGCGTAGATAATACAGTAATAACTTACACATAGACCGATCAGTCCAAAAACAACAAAATGCAGTAGCGAAAACTTCACACAGGTAGGACCCCTAGGTCACACCCACAAGCAGCTAACTTAGGTTCACGACCTAGTTCTTGGCTTCATTGTCTTCTAGCATCCATCGATTTCTTTTTCGATGACGCATGGCTTTACTTTATCCTGCTTACTGACTGAATAATGGTAATTGAGCAAGAATGAGTGCAACGGTATTTAGCAAGCCACCACACAGCATGCAATAATAATAGATGCAAAGATGTCAAGGGAGGCTTGAGGTTCTTTTAGTTGCTAGAGACAGCATTTTGAAAGTTACATAAATAGGAAAGCTCTTGGGACTTAGCAGTTTTGAACCAAACTAGATTTTCTAAAGTTGCTTGAAAGAATACAATAGTAATAGCAATGTAGGTTACACCCACCTATTGCAGTGCATCGTTACCTCCACCAAATGCTAATTTTGATCATTAGAGTTACATTCACTTTATTATCAACACTAGAGTACTTCCTCCGTGAAAAGCCCAAGTCAAGTACTTCCCCGACATGTTCTCATCCCACCTACAAAGGTTTTTGAAAAGAACTAACTCGAGTAAGATCTCATGCCTACCTTTGACCATCGGTATGGTCGTTCAAATAGTTTATACTCTGCAGAGACTATACATCTTTACCCATAAAAGACAATTGACCCGATAGCCCTACATAATTCCTTATTCATGTAGATCGAGGGATCGCCACGTGCCTTTTCATAGTTATCTCGTCCCATTACTAGGCCACCCTGAGAGACCATGTGAGAGGTGCTTCTGTGTTTATGATGAGTAATTGATGCGTGTTCTAAAAGTTGGAGTTTGATTTGGGTGGTTCGTGTGTGAGTTTATCGATTAATGCAAATGTTAATTCTATTATCTCGAGCGGTGCTATGTGATGTGTTTTCTTGTCTGTGATGGCTGCAGGACTTTGAGGCGGAGTCGTGGCGAGGCACGGGATGACCGGACTAGGCACAGGCGGTGCTGAGGTCAGAACGGTCGGGATGTGCTGAAGACGGCGAGAACTCGAGGTGGTTGCGAGGCTTGGACGACAAGAAACGAGGAAGCTTCCCGGAAGGTGCAGCAGAGGCATTTTGGGAAATGTGCAAAGCTGCAAAAGCGGGAGCAGATTCAGTTCGAGTTAGTGGGTAAAGCATTAGAGTTGTTGGAACTAATGGATAAAGCAAATGGGGAACCCGTTAGTGGAAGGCTATAAATAGAGAGATTGTTCTCTAGAGCCACTTGAGGGTTTTGGTTTTTGCTCTCTATGTATGTGTGGGTTTTCTAGTTTTGTTTTCTCCCCATCTCCTGCGTGAGTTGGTGAGGAGATGCAGTGGGCTGGCAGGATGGGTTAGGGTTTTGAGAGTTTGTTTGCTTTTCCTTTTTGGTTGTTAGGGAGTTGGTGAAGGAAGCAGCAGAGGCTGTTCTGGGTGTTGCATTCTTGTGTATGAACTGCGTATGGGGCAGTAGTAGTCTCTGTTGTTGGCTATGTCTGCATGAGTGTGTGCTCCTGTGTATTCCTCTCACGATGGATGAGTAAGGGTGTATTACCTGTAGACAATCTCTAATATAAGCTTTCATGCATTTGAATTGGTATTAGAAATCCTCAATCTGAGATGGTTTGTTTTCTTTTTGTGATTGTGCTTCTATCACCTCTTCTTCTCTACATTCGGTTCTCCTCTGCTACCTTTGATTTTGGTTTGAGACTCTGTGCAAGGAGATGCAATATGAGTCTGCTCTGAACTGGGATAGCTCAAGGTCATTTGACCACTTCACTCCCTAGAGCAAGAAATTTTGATTGCAGCTTTGCTTCCAAAGTTTTTTTTTGGGGTCTCTACTGACTTCCTCTGTTTATTTTGATCTCTAGGGTTTACTATTGGGAGACAGAGTATCCTGTTCTTTTGGCTGCATTTTCATGTTCTTGAGTTCCTTCTTCTAATTAATTTAAAGTCCAAATCAATTGACTGCAGAAGAATAGAAATCAGCTGCTCTGTGCTTCTTCCTCTCTGCTCTTGTCTAGTTTTTACTGTGCATTCCTCTCATTTTCGGTCTACAGCTTTTGTCTGCAAAACTGCATTTGGCTGCTGCTGAATTTCTTCTTCCGACAGCAGGATTCACAGACTTCTACTCTGCATTTTGGTCTGGTAGTGCTAGCAGACGGTTCGGTTCAAATACAGTGTCCGGTTTATATCCTGCATTTCGGTCTGCTGCAGTTTTTCAGTCGGCAGTTTCTTCTCTGATTTCAGTTTGCTCTGCCGACTACATCAGTTAGCAGTATTTCCTGTTTTCTTTTGCTGTTTCAGCCAAAGCATTGGTGTCTGCAGCCGAGATTTTCAGTTTGCGTTTTCTCTGCAGTGTCTGCATTCCTTGGTCGATTTTGTCCTCGGTCGGCTGTTTTTGTGCTCTCTCTGTTGCTGCTTTCTGGTCTGTCTTTTGCTTTTCTATTTGACTGTGATTTCAGTTTCTGTTCAGACCAAAAATCCTTCGGCAGTTCAGCTGCCCACTTTTCTGTTTTTTGGTTTGAATTTCTCTTCTCTGGTTCAGTCTTTAGCCTTTAATCTTGTTTGGCCAGTTCGGTGCAGTTCAGGTTCTCTTTTTGGTTTTCAGTTTTCAGTTTCCAGTGAGCACTGCACTTCTTGCTTCATAGCTTCTATAGCTATCGGAGAAGAAATTTCGTGTGAATACTTGGGGCGTTATTTTGAAGGCACCATTCACCCCCCCTCTGTTGCCATTTCTGATCCTACACACCCAATATGTGCTTATCCCACTGATAGTGGGTCTCATAAGTTGTGCGGGAAGTCAAACCCCGACATCTAGAGAAGCTGGACTATGACGTTGATCTTATTCAAAGCCTTCTCAATAAGGGGTCTTGAATCCCTAGTCTTTGTTAGCATGGCCTTGATCTTATTCAAAGCCTTGATCTTACCATGACCTTGATCTTACAGTCGATATGCTCTAATACTAGCTCTGTCTATTTACCACAGCCTTGATCTTATTTAAAGCCTTCTCAGTTAGTGGTCTTGAATCCCTAGTCTTCGTTTTCACCCAAATCTTGATCCCGCTTGAACCTGCCGCCTCTTCGTGACTTTAGCTTCTAATTACACAACAAACGATCGACAAACCAAATAAATCCAATAACACAAGAAAGTCCAATTAAAGTCAATTAAGCTTATTTATGTTTTGCTATTATTGAGGATATGAGAGAAGATTTAGCGTGTGCGAGATAGAGACGGAGTCAAACGAAATTTTGATTGAAAGCGAAGCGACGAAGTAACTTCACCAGCAAGGATAAAAGAAGGATTGAGGTGGAAGGAATATTCACGAGAATATCCCGCTTTAGATTGGAACATGGCTAGATATAGCCGAAGACAAGATATCAAGGTTTGATCTTTAATTTAATGGCTTCTTTAATCAATTTATATTTATTAAGAATAGATGGAAGAGATTATCCGGGATACTGAGTATTATTTATCGAGTGTTAAAAACTTAGTGATTTTAGGATACGGGTTTCACTTGTGATGTGTATAATTTTATTTCGTCGAAATAACTTGATACTTCAAGATGCAATATCATTTGAGTTGCCACCAGCAAAATATTGAACCACTAACTCACTAACTTAATTAAAGTATGGAGTTGGTCATTTTACCAATTGTTATCCTGAGCAAGGTTTATTATTTCATTGATTAACGAATTTGTTATTAATGATCAATGGTCCATGTTTTATTGTATAAGGAGTTGGTATTTTAATTGGGTTCTATTTCAAGTTGAACTAAATTATTGGTGTATTAAATATTCTCGAATGTTATTGGTGAATTTAACTCCTGGGATAAGGTAGGATGATTATTAATTAGGGAAGCTTGCATTTTTGCATGACTTTTTAATTCAAGATGCTCTTTGCATGAAATGACATCATTTTATGTACATTTTTGCAAGGTATGGATTTAAGATAAATATCAGTGGCTTATAATTCATTTTTAGAGTCAGCTGATTAGAGATTGGATTTGAGATAAAGATCAATGACTCCCTGATCAAGTTTAAGATTTTCTTAATCATAAATAGGAAATCTTTAATTTAAATCTTAGCATTTTATAGATAAATATTAGGATTGAAAATGATTTACAAAAATTATTCAAGCATTAGCTTAGAGAGGGGCCCTAAGACTTTTGAGATAGATATTAATAGCATATTAAATTAACCTTGAGGGTTAATCAGGCCTAAGCAAGGTCACTTTTAATCCGGGGCATGTATTTATGATTTAAATATTTGTGGCTCAATATTCTAGTTAATTACTTAGATTAGTTAAACATTATTTGAAAAGAGCTCTCATGGTTTCTGAGACATGGAAATAATTTTGATTAAACTTACATGGTTGAAATATTAATTATTTCCAAAAGAAGATTAATTTGTTAATTTTTACTGGCATGAAATGAGTGTTGGTGATATGCCCTAGAGGCAACATGGAGATGTTGAATATATCACATACTATGTTTATGATACATTGCTTTGTTCCTTGAAATAGACATTATCATTATTGATCAATGAGTATGTGACTTATTCATGAGACTCTTAATGCCAAAATGTTGCTATTTCTAAATGATCCCCGATTATATTTCATATGACGAACAAATATGATTCAAAGATCAGATATGTATTGATTGATGATCATGTCTCATGGATCATGGTATGGAGATACCAAATCAATAATATGGACATGTGTTAGTGAACATATGTTGGATAGACCCGCCATGAGACACCGCAGAGATTCCATGTGTCATCGGTTGGTCTCAAGTAGTGTTTATGTGGAATCCTTAGACTTGAGATCATCATGGTTCCCAAAGATGCGTAGTAGCTTACTTTGGGACTACTAAACACTACTCCGTAATCGGGTAGTCATAAAAGTAGTCTTTGGGTTTGCCATGAAACATGTAGTGGGATGTGAATGATCAAGATAGAATTTGCCCCTCCTTATGGGAGAGATATCTCGGGCCCCTCGATGTAATGGATTATGAAAGTGCATGGCCATGCCAAGGTGATTGAGGAGTCAATCACGAGTTTATAATCCATCACGGAATCGAGAGAGTGATTGAGCTATTAAGAGGATGACACAGTCTCGCCTTGAGCTTAATCTATATCGTGAGGCAAAGGGATTAGTACATGAGAACATTACAGTTCACCGATATGATCTTTACGTATACTTTGGGGTTAATATGTCTTGCTAGAGGCCGCTATTAATGTGGTGACCGGAAGGTGTTTCGGTCGCGACCAAGTATACGTGAACCTCTGTGGTCGCACACTTAACGGGTTGGAATACTAATTCGAATGTGATTCGGATATGGGCTCAATTCGGATAGAGATCCGGATAGACTCCTATTGGGCCTCGGTCCACGAGGCCCAAGTGAGGAGGTCTATATATATGGAGGCGAGGGCTGAGGAACGCACCGATAATCCCGAGCTAATCCGTAGCCGCCACCTCCGAGCCAAACCCTAGCCGCTCATGAGTCTTGGTACACTCGCGATCGGCGTTCCACCGGACGTGTGGATACCGGTGGGCGCTGCTGCGTTGCGGCGTTGATCGGCATCAACAACCTCTGATTGGATCTGCTCGTGGTGTGGTTGATCGCGTGGAGGAGACGATCGGTTCGGGCGATCGACTACTTCCACTACTACTTCGACGCGCGTGGTTGGATCGGCTTCTCCAACTCTTCTTCATTGCACTGGCGTCTAGTAGGTAACGATCCATGATCCTCCTTAAGCATGATGTTCTTGTGTGCGCGGTAGAAAATTTTGTTTTTCCGCTCTCGTAGCCTACTCGCGATCCATTAATGAGTCCAAGAGTAAATTTCTAATATTTCATGTTGCAAAATTTTGTTACACCAATTATCTTTAATTTCTATTGATAACATCAAATATAGGGATAAAGATATGATAATCAATATTTGGACCACTACCTACTATGGTAGGATCCACGATTAGAATTTGAGTTTCTAGAGCAAAACTTGAGAGCATTAAGAATTTTCTTTTAAATAGCTTTGAATTCCACTTCATGGTAAACTGCGAATTTAAATTCTTGCATCAATTATTCTCATGATCTTGCTAATTGGTTACATGAATTTAATCCAGATTAAATCTCTAGCAGTTTTTTGCACAAGCTTTTAATTCTAATTTCATATTTAAATTTTGTATTAGCATTCTCTTTATTTGAGTTTATGACAATTATTTCAATTCCACAAAGATTACTTTCTAATTGGAAATTAAATCATGGCATTTGTGAGCTAACAAAATATGTTTTACAAGATTCTCAGATTGATTGATAGCTTGATTGAATGAGTTAATCAACCTCTAAAGGAATGGGCCCACCTATCATGGATAGAAAAGGAGGGACAGAGGGGCCCAGGAAGAACAGAGTGGGGACGGTGTCAGCCAAAAATAGTGGAGGCAAGGGGCGGCCGACCGATGGCGGTGGCGATGGCTACAGCTAGCCAGAAGGGCGACGGTGGGTGGCAAAATGGAAATCTCAAGTAGTGAGGATACCAAAGGAGGTGGCGGCATAGGCCAGGCGGTGTCAAGGAGGGTCAGTGGTGGGGCTCGGTGGCCAAAGATGGGGTGGCGACGAGGGTGATGGCGGTCGGATAGTGGAAAGAAGAAATGGAGGTGAGCATGAGCGAGAGTAGGCCGAGGGGAACTCACCGAGGTAGTCAGCGAAGTCGGAGGGTGGCCGAGGCAAGCTGGCGATCGGAGTCAAGGGCGGCACGGTGAGGGCATCGTGGAGGCGGTGGCCGAGTGAGGGGGAGCTCTAGCTGGTGGGGGAGCTCGAGGATGTCGGGGAGGAGTTCTAGCTAGGAGGAGTTGAGTCGTGGTAGAGCGGATGTGAGATGGCGACGGTGGAGGCGCTGTTGATCGATGGTGGAGAAGAAGTGCCGTTCTAGCGAGTACAACATGGCAAAATGCAATTAATTCAAGGGGAGGGGTGAAGAAGCTTGGGGACGCGTTTCGACGTGGACAAACCTCATCGGAAACCACCGGAGTGGTGGAGGCACTTGGGCGGAGCCGTGGCCGACGCGGCATATGAATGGCTCGACTCAGGGAGGAAAAAAGGAGGGGGAGAGGAGAAGCAATGGAGAGCCTGGGCGCTTAAATAGATGAGGGGACGCGGCATGGCACCGTCGTTCCATAGTGTAGAGCAGGGACGGAGTTGTAGAGCAACACGATGGTCAGGCGTGCTAGGCTGGAGCACACGTGCAGCGGGCGCGGAGGCACGAGTCACGCTTGTGTGTGGGCGACCGTGCAGGCAGCACATGGCGCTGGCAGGGCCGAGTGGTATAGCTGGTGCAAGAGAGAGATAGGAGGGGGTCCGGTGCCAGGAGGAAAGGAGGGAGGAAGAAAGAAGCAGAGAAGGGAGGGGCCACACAGCATATGAAGAAAGGAATGGGTTTACCGAAAAGAAAAACTGAGATTTGCTTTTTGATTTGAGATCCTAATTTGATATTTAGATTTGATTTCAACTTTGAAAATTGAATTCTTGGCGCAAATTGAATGAAGGCAATTTTAAATATTGCTTTGCATTTTAAATTTTATTTTACTTTGGTTATGAAACTTAAATTTGAAAATCGATTCCAAATTATGATCAATTTGATTTTTAAGTCATTTGGATTTTATTTTCTTTCCTTAAATTGCTTGGCAAAACAAAATCGAGCACGCGAATAAAAGCCAAATTTTGAAATACACTGAAAAGCGAAGAAAAGATTTCATAATTTTTTCAGTTACGCTAGTTCCCATATTTGGGATGTTACAATATGAAGGAGGGAGTCCGTGCGGCAAGTGTGGGAGACGATCGGGGGCGTAGCCAGCCCAAGGCGCCTCGGGCTCTACCCACTGCAAGGAAAAATATAAAGACATTTATTATTAATAGCTACAGTAAAGTATAAGGGTTTTCTTAGGGCATCCATAGTGTATAAAAACAGAGGGTCTTAAACCACCTTAAGGTCGACCTTATACATTACAGGAGTGACCTTAAGCAGGTCATAAGCAAAAAAACCTTAAGACCAGTCCTCAAGCTAAAGACCTGGCCATAACAATTAAAATACATTTTTTCTTTATCTGACAAGTGGGATCATCTTAAGGTCTAGTGGGCTATATACATTACAGCATTAGCCTTAAAGTTTAGATGGGACCCACCTTAGGACCTCTTGGGTTATATACACTATAGATGTCCTTAGCGGGACCTCGAGCTATTGCCCCGGCAGCTCAAGACCCAGCTCCGCATCTGAAGACGATCTATTCCAGGTTTGTTGCAACGCCGCAGCGCGCGCTCGCTCCCGTACGTCCCAAGACCGCAACCGAACCCATCCCTACGCTCGCCGGCTCCGCGGCGTCGACGGCACACACCATGTCTCTGACACGGTTAGTGGTGGCACTGTGTGCAGTGCAATACATTGCAACGACCAATATTACTACTGCATGCATGCTACTTGTGTCGTACAGCCTTGACCAATTTTTCTTTTTCGTTTTGACTCAGCGTGAAAGACTGTTGCAAAGAAGGAGAAGAACCGACTGAATGCCCGCGTGCGCGTTCATGTTTCTTGATAGGAATGTGACAGCGCGGTTGTAGCAGCAAAGAAGAAAAAGAAGTTTCCGCGGGGTGATGGAGTTTCACCTATGTTCAACTCATGGTGTCAACATTTACGCACAAGTGGACGTGCTTAATAGGAACTTTATAAGATCACAGATTTATCTCCGATCTCCGTATTTCAAGACGTGTGCTTAACGCACTCGCATGTGTGTGCATGTGGTGTGTATGACTGTAACACTCCGGCCTCTCCTCCAGAGCTCCACACCCATGAAGGTTCAAAAACACAAACTCGAGAACATAGTAAACAAAACGGCGAACCACATAGGACATGATATGGAATTATCACTGATAGAAGAATATCATTCTTAAGCTAACCAGAAATTAACTAAATTAACTTAACAAGAGATTCATTACTACAAAAAAAGCTTATATTAGATGTCTCATCACACATGGTTGACCTAAACCGTCTGTGTTAAATGCAATCACAGGCGGTTTAGATTTAGAGACCATCTGTATTGCTGCCAGCACTAAAAAACGTCTGTGAAAAGATAATATCACAGATAATTTATGGTGAGAACAATCTGTGAAAAGATAATATCACGGACAATTTATGGTGAGAACCGTTTATGAAGTATCACAGACAGTTTATACCAAGAACCTTCTATGATATTGTGAAATATCACAGATGGTTTTTTATTTAAACTGTCTGTGATAATGAAGTCATTTATGACTCAGAGTTGTTTACAACCACGTTCAGACTATGACCACGTTCGACTACGATCACGTTCTACTTCGATCATGTCCGGTGTCGACCACGGAACATCGACAATGGCAGTTCGACCACGTTCAATTTTGACCACGACAAAACGACCACTGAAGATAATCGTAGCTATAGTACTTTTCTTGGTCGTAGCTACAATACTTTTTCATGGTCGTAAATACAGTACTTTTTCATGGTCGTAAATACAGTACGTGATCGGTACTCGATAGTCATAAATATTACTGGTCGATAGTCGAAGGCTTTGCAGTCGATGCTCGTAGATTTTGCGGACTGTTGTTATAGTCGTAAACTTTACAGTCTTGTTTTCATAGTCGTAGACTTTGCAATCTGCTGTCGTTGCCTGGTTATGCACATCACTAACGGTTCTAGTTATCAATCGACTATGTTGGAAGAGTGTCACAAATGGTTCGTATATAGAACTGTCTGTGATAAACTGACCGCTGGGCCGTCGATCCTCCCCAACCCATTCCCAGCCAATAGAAACCCACCAAACCCCACCCCATGGATCGTAGCTCCACCTCTCCCTCTATAAATACTCACCCAAACGCATCCCCTACCTACCGTTGCTTAAAAATCTCTCCAGACTTTTCTTCACCGCCCTCCTCCTCGACCCCAACCCCAATGGCCCTTACGAAGTAGACGACGATGGCTATCAAGACGGCGCTCAAGTCGACGCCGACGACGGTGGGCGTCAAGGACATCCAGCTCGCGCACTGCATCAGGGGTGAGAAGGCATAGGCATCAACTCATTGGCGAGGTTCAGCTTTTACTATCTACTAGAATCTCCGCTTCTTCTATGTTCTTGCCATGTTTAAGATTTAGGTTCGTAGGATTGGAGATGTGTTCTTGATATGTTCTTGTTGTGTTAGATGGGTAACCTACTCGTTATCTTGTCATGCTGTAACGGTGGATTTTAATTGTAATAGAAATGGAATGTGTTGTTGTGTTTGTTGCTATATTTGCTTGTTTTCAAATGGCATAGCTAACATTTTTTCAGGATAACTAGCCAAAAATAGAAAAAAAAAAATGTAGGTATAGAGTGAACTATCATAGACAATTTGTGGTATAAATCGTCTATGAAGGACTATCACAGATGGCTCGAACAAAAAACCATCTGTAATTCTCACACATCACAGACGGTTCTATCTACCAACCGTCTGTGATGGAAAAGTATCACAAACGGTTTTATATACCAACCATCTATGATAGTCGCCCATCATAGACGGTTGGTGGCTAGAACCTTCTGTGATGTTTGAGTATCACAGATGGTTTTTGGTTCGAGCTGTCTATGATAGTATTCTTTACAGACGGTTCTAGTTACAAACCATCTATGTTGTATTTATCACAGACAGCTCACAAACCGTCTGTGATAACCTCCGATTATCATTGACCTATAAATTCAGATGGTTCAGCTGAGAGACCATGTGAGAGGTGTTCCCATGTTTGTGATGAGTAATTGACACGTATGCTGAAAAATTTGTGAAATGGATCGCTGCTGCTGTTTCCAGAATTCACTGTGCGAAACTACCGCCGTTTACACGACGGTAGTACCGCCATGGGGAGCGGTACTACCGTGTGCGCGCAGACAGAACAGTGAGCGCATAAAACTTGAGTTTGATTTGGTTGGTTGTGTGAACTATTGCATGTGGTAATTCCATTATCTCGAGCGGTGCTATGTGATGTGTTTCTTGTTTATGTTGGCTGCAGGACGTCGAGGTGGAGTCGTAGCAAGGCACGGAGGACCGGACTAGAGGCAGGTGGTGCCGAGGTCAGAACGGTCGAGGTGTGTTGAAGACGGCGTGGGCTCGAGGTGCTTGCAAGGCTTGCAAGGCAAGGAACGAGGAAGCTTCCCAGAAGTTGCAGCAGGGGCATTTTGGGAAAAACGCGAGGCTGCAAGAGCGGAGGCGGATCCTGTTCGAGTTAGTGGATAAAGCAATATGATTGTTGGCACTAATGGGTAAAGTGTTGTTGTGAACCCATTAGTGGACACTATAAAAGGAGAGGGGGAGGCATGTAGAGAAAGTGAGAGTTGGGGTTTCTTTTCTCTCCATGTGTTGTGTGAGTCTTTCCCTTTTTCTTTTGAGTTGTTGAGGAGTTGGTGGGAGAAGAGTAGCTGTTGTTCTGCACTTTCCCCCTCTCTTTGTGACTTGGGTGTGTTCTTGATTTCTTCTTCCTCTTCCGAATGTACATGCGTGTGGGGACGTATCTTGGAATGAATTGGTTGTAGCAACTCTTGTGATCATTCATCTCTGTTTGTCTATGCGAAAAGCCTTGATTTGAGATGATTTTGAGTTGCACATTTCATTCTCTGTTCTTCTTGGTTTTTCTCCCCTTCTTGCATCTTTTGGTGATTTCTTGATTTCGAGTTGGTATTTGTTGATGCTATGAACTAGGGAGATTATTAAGATCACCTGAGCATCCCATTTTCGAAATCGGAAGGAAGAATCATCAAGTCTCCCTGTTCCCAGATCGGGCGCAGCCCTTTCCGGTTTTTTAGGTTTTTGAGACAAGGGATCCTTGTTCTTTTGATTTTCGAGTGGATTCTTAAAATTGGTTCTTGACTTACTCTTCTGGGAGTGTTTCCTTTTTATTCTCAAACTTTCTCAAGCCAAGAATCCAAGAATCTTGAGAATTTCTCAATTTCTCGATCTTCCTTCTGTCGCCTGCTGTTCTTCGGTCTATAGCGTGCGGTACTACCGCGGTTTCAACGTCGGTACTACCGCTCTCCGGTACTACCGCTACTCCATCGGTACTACCACTTGCGGTCGGACAGTCACCGACTCGGCCGATCGAGTTCATCGCTGGTACTACCGCAGCTCATGGGACTCTTGTTGAGCGGTACTACCGCTTCTCTTAGCGGTACTACCGCTTGCTGGCGTAATGACCAATTGGTGTTTCTCGCTGGATTTGTTTCTTTCGATTATTTGTGATTTCCAGTGAGCTCTCTTCTGCTGTGTGAATACTTGAGGGGAGGATTTTAATTTTTGAAGGCACCATTCACCCCCCCCCCCTCTATTGCCATTTCGGTCCCACATCAGCAAACTGTCTGCGGTGGCAGTTCCGAACCGTCTATAATGATCTTTTTTGTAGTAATGATTAAACCCAAATGCTAAGTGACGGGCTAAGTTGTTATTTAATAAGTGTAGCGCAATAGGTCCACCCCTATTCCATGCATGTTGTCAATCTAGATCACCTAGAAAAACGTCAACAAAACAAGCGTGATTCTAAAGACTCAGCAAGTACAAAGTAAAAAAACAACAGATACACTTATCATTCATTATTCATTACAGTCTCATTAACTATTCATTTCTATTTAACCTCTCTCATTTTTCATCAACAATTCTTTATGGATTTGCATCTTCACACTGCCACAATGCAAATGCATATGCACATGCACATCTCTTTCATCTCTTTAGTCTATACTGGTATAGCGGAGTAAGCACCCGCCGATGCTCACCTAAGCCTGCCCTTTTTCATGCAGGGGCCTCAATAGCCCGTTCTTTCTCATACGGGGACATCAATAGTCCATCCTTTTTCATACGGGAACCTCAGTCTCCACTCCTATGAAGTGTCCACACAAAGTGGATCATAGATGCCACAAAGGCCATCTATTTTCATGACATGAATGCATGCAATGCAACTTCTCCGTTTAAGCATATCAACATGTCATGTTCCATTATCCAATATTTGATAACATGACAGCATTGGGTATCCATCTCATGTACCATTACTCATCATTCATCAATATGTCAACATGCAAACAGAAATAATCAACTCACGATACCCAATGTCGGATCTAGCGGATCAGGTGTCGGATCGGTCTTCCCCTTCTTCTCCTTTTCCTCCTTTCCTTCCTTTTTCCTTTCTTTCTTTTTTCTCTTCTTTTCTTTTATCCTTCCTTCATTTCTTTCCTCACGGCTGCCATTTTCCCTTCCTTTTCTTTTCTTTTCTCCTCACAGTCGACACTTTCCTTCTTCCTTTCTTCTTCAACTGTCCCTTCCTCTCTTCTTCTTCTTCTTAGCCGACCGGCTCTTCGCTTCTCACGGCCGTTCGACTCCTCTCCCTCTCCCGGCCGACCCCACCCCCTTCTTCCTCTTGGCCAGCGAGAGAGTGTAGAGGGGCGGAGGCGACGGCCAAAGGGTGGCGTCGGCAGCTAAGGGTGACGACGATGGCCTGCAGGGACGCACAAACGGAGGACGACACATCAGTAGCAGGGTGGAACGGCGCTCGGCAAAGGCATAGCTAGGCGAAGCCGGCAGAGCTTGGCTGCGGCAACATGCATGAGGGGAGAAGGGCGGCATCAGCAATAGCAAGGGAGAGAGGTGAGGCCAGAAGGCAGTGGGCCGTGGCGCTGGTGGCCCACAGCAGCACGCACAAAGGGGCAGAGGTGACACAGGGGAGGCAAAGTGGAGATCCGCACGGGGGAGGAGTGAATCGGGTTGCTTCCTCCTCCTGGCTACCCTTATAAGAGAGTAGGCGTGGGCTGGGTGGGGCTAAAGCCAGCCCAACTCCCTCAACACGGGTATTACAATGATGTTGTGTGTGCGTCTTATTTGTAATCGCAAAAAAACAACATAAAAATAGAGAAAAGTATCTGGGTAACATTGTAATAGATTGGAAATGGAAGGACATCAAAAATGAAGCTACGGGCTGGTTCTTTTACATAATTTATAGGGTCGAAATGTAATTGATGATAACTTCAGGGATTACATTGTATTGTACCACCTCCAGCTGGCAGCTTCGGATGTTTTTGAGGCCAAGCATGCATGTATTTTTCTCTTCAAGATCATTTTTTTATGTTAGAATTTTGGGAGGATTGGTCAGCTTTAGATGTTAATAGATCTACTGTTAATAGATCTTCAAGATCAGAATTTCAGTTCTTTTTTGCTGGACAATCATCTTGCAACTTTACTTTTCTGCAGCCTCTTGAGTTTGCTGAGAGGGATGCTCATGTATATATGTGCAGAAAACTGTAAGGAATGAGGATGACGTGCGGAAAGCTGTTTAAAGTGGCATACTACGAATCTATGATCGACACAGAAATAACTGCTGGAACAAATCCAGAAGACCTAACTGTATTGTGATCATACATTTTATATGATGTCCAGTATGTTTTCTGATATCTTGTGAGGTTCTTATGTTTGATTCTTCTGCTAACTGGACAGGATAATCTAATTGCAAATAATATATGAGAAGTGCTTCTATGCTTTTCTCTTTAATAAGAGTAACATTAATCTTAAAGCACATGAAGAGATAAGTAATATCTATCTATCATCATCGTATTTTAAAATTTGTGCAAATCACTATTGAGAAAAATATAGCAGCACCTTCCATAATCTAATATTTTAATTGCTGGCTCATTACAGGTTGGAATATTCTTTTAGGTGCAGAGTTCATTTCGTAAATTGCTTCTAGGAATAGCCTAGAGACAGCCTGAGATATTCCTGGCTTTTTTCCAACGGATTATTTGTCTGTGCATATGTTATGTAAGGCTTTAACCTTGATCTTATTCCAGAATTAATGCTGGTTTTTCTTTTACGATTTTTTTAAAAAAAATCCTTAGTTTTGATCAGTTTTATGTTTTTTATTCCATAATTAGTTTTTCCAGTTATGTCTTATGTTAGTTTTTTCAGTTTTTTTTCTTATTTTCGTTAGATTCCTGAATTTATCGAATTAAAACTGCTAAATATGTTGTCACTTGTCAGGCAAATTTGGCCTGCCGTCTGTGGGCTTCTAAGTTCTCTAACTAGCCCTTTGTGGTGAACCAAAACACGTGCACTGCATTTGGGCCAAGAAAGTCGTGGGCTAATTTGAATCGCAGTTGTTACCAACTCACCTTAGCCGAATTTTATTTATCCATGATGGTATTTATTAAGCCGACTCACTTGGATGATAAATACCATCATGGATAAATAAAATTCATGAAGACACCAGGTCGAGAAGGGTGCAAATCGACACCAGGTCGAGAAGGGTGCAAATAAACTATCTCTAGTTGGGGTCGCTGATACAGGTTGTAATTCCTCAGGTTCAAAACACATTCTGTTTCTCTTGCAACTTGGGAGGCCAATCTCTAGCTTCCAGGCACAAAGACATTGCAAGAAATTGAGTTCAGAAGAAAATAGCAGTAATAAATCAACCAGACCCGGCCACATCAGCAAGATTCAATCAAGGCTCAAGAAGAAACCAGCCCAGCTTGTACACGCATGCATCCATCAAGGCACATACTCTCCTCCTGCAACCTGCGTTCCATGTCAGCAGCGCCACGACGCCCCAAAAGCCAAGCGCGAAAGACCCGGCGACGAATGACCAGTAGACAAGCTCCGCGTCGACGATGGCATCTGACGACGCTACCCCTCGGTGCTGCTGCTCACGCGGCACGCTGGAGCAATTCCTCCTGACAATTTCTCCGCACAGGTTCTCGTTCCCTTGGAACGACGATTCGTCGAACGTCGTGAGCTGCGATCGGAACGGTATCTCGCCGGAGAGATCGTTGCAGGCGACGCTGAACGAGCACAGGAAGGAGAGGTTGGCCAGCTGCACCGGGAGGCTCCCGTTGAGGTGGTTGTACGAGAGGTCCAGGCTCTCCATGTCCTGCAGGTACATGAAGGTCTCCGGTATCGGGCCGACAAGGCGGTTGTGCGACAGGTTCAGTGACTTGAGCTGCCTCAGGAAACCCAACGGCGGAGGGATGGTGCCGGACAGTCGGTTCATGGACAGGTCGATGCCCGTCATGAGCGCCAGAGGCTCTCCCATGTACGTCAGGTTCTCCCCTTTCGTCGTGAAGTCGACGGACGACCGCCGCTGCGTTACATTGCCTGAGAACGGGTCGTCGTCGTAGTACATCGGCAGATCGGTCCAGAAATCGTTGTACAGGCAGTCCGGTATCTCCCCGGAGAATCGGTTGTTGGAGAGATCGATGAAGTGGAGATGGTTGTTGAAACAGAGATCCATAGGTATTCCACCGTACAGGTCATTCCCTGCGAGGAGGATTACCCCAAGCTCCTGAAAGCTGAGGAGCCCATCCGGGATGATGCCTGACAGATGGTTGTTCCTCGCATTCAGTGTCTGGAGCCTGCTGCTGTTTGGCAGCAATGGCGATAGGGGGCCCGAGAACCGATTGTTCTCGAGGCTAAGGTGAACCAGACCACCCAAGATCCAATGGAAGGGTGGCATAGGCCCTGTTAGGTCATTGTTGGAGAGCAAGATTGATGTTAACACTGAAGAATTCCCTGTGAGCGATGGCAGTATCTCCCCACTGAGATTGTTAAATGACAAGTCAAGCACCTCCAACGATGAAGCGTCTGCTAATGGTGGAATTCCACCATACAACCTGTTGGAAGACAAGTCCAAGTACTCCAAAGACCGGAAAATGTTTCCAAAGTCGTTTGGGATTGCCATCGATATCCTGTTGTCGGACAGGTCGAGCACCTGCACCGGCGAGGTCAGGTTACCACCAAGCCCGTCGATGTCGACGAAATCCATGTCGTTGTGACTGAGCAAGACGAAATCTGACAGGTTGGAGAACAGCCAAGACGGAATCCGCCCCTGGAGCAAGCACCACGAAAGGTCGATCCCGGATAAGCTCCTTTGAGTCGACAGAAATGCTGGTACAGTTCCATTGCTTCTCCTGTTGACGACGCAGCCGCTTAGATTCAGGTAGTCCAACTGGAACAATGGCGTCCATCTCACGAGCTCCGTTTCGATCTCCAGCTCGTGGTTGTTTGAGAGGACGATGTCGCGGAGATTTGAGTTATTTGCGAGCCAGGAGAGCGCGAATGTGCCAGTGAGATTGTTCTCCCCGAGATGAATGGTCTCCACTTGGGTTAAGTTGCTCAGTAAGTTCGGCGCAATCTCCCCTCTGAGAAAATTGCCGGCCATGTTCAGGTATTTCAGCCGTTGCAGCTTCCCCAGGCATGGGTCGATGGTTCCATGTAGCATGTTGGCATCAAGTTTCAGGATCTCTAGCTGACGGAGGTCGCATATACCTGTGTGAAATTAACAACTGATGATATTATTACAAGAGTCCATGGTGTTATACCAATAATTAGGTAAAAATATCTCAGACTACCGTTGAATTCATGAAGGCTGTTCAGGGACAAACCAACAGCCTTGAGAGACGTCAAATTGGAAATCCAGCTTGTACTAAGAAGCTGGTTTCCGTCGAGGTGCAGCTCTGAAAGTGTTGTTAGGTTGCTAACCAGAGCGGCAGCACCTTCATCCGTCATCCTGTTGTACGAAAGCTGGAGTTTCTTGAGCTTCTCTAATCCACGGTATCCTACAATGATATAGAACTACGAAGTCACATGTATGTAGTATTTGTAAGACGAATTTGCATGTGTTATTTTCATGTTATTAAGCTAAGTACTTCAAAAT
Source organism: Bonia amplexicaulis (assembly GCA_036346245.1). Taxonomy (NCBI): domain Eukaryota; kingdom Viridiplantae; phylum Streptophyta; class Magnoliopsida; order Poales; family Poaceae; genus Bonia; species Bonia amplexicaulis. The sequence goes on along the minus strand of CM070746.1, from coordinate 1,288,380 downwards.
ATATAAGCAGACAAAGTTTTTTTATAAAAAAAGTAGACTGTACGCAAAAAAAAATTCTACTTATTTATGTGCACTCCATTACCAAACTCATAAATCTTACAAAAAAACCAGTAGATCGAATTCCTCTAAAGCTCCTTTGGAATTTCTCTGTTCCAGACATGGCCAAATGCATAACTCTCTTTCTTTTCTCTTTCTGAAGATCATATGAGAAGATGCAAATTTTTGTTGCGATAAACCATTATTATTTTATATAAGTGAAAATCTGGACTTTACAATTTTGCAGTTTTTTTTAGGGAATTCTTGCAGACCTAGCGGTATGACCGGCCAGAAGAGGCAATCAGACCAGTCACCTCCAACGATCTGATCGGTCACCACCAGCAGTTAGACCGGCCGAGGCTGGCAATCTAACTGGCAAAGCAGGATGCCTCAAGTGAAAATTGAGATTTTGTGAGTTTTGGTTATGAGTTGATTTGATTTAATCTAGATCAGTGCATATGTACTGCATGATGCATGTTTTGACTAATGTGGGTAAGTTGTGAAGAACTTATACCCATAAATGATTCATTTGTCTTTGGATATGCAGAGAGACTTGGAGTCAATCATGGTCAACATCGAGAATCGAGGCTACACTTATAGAGGAGATGAGGGGGTATTCATATTGACTACGCTCAATGGGTTTCCCCTCATATATCCTAGTGGATAGTATCTATTAAGATTAGATATATGCTGGTTGCCTATCTATTTAACAGATTGGGATGGAGGATTGGTAGTTGACCACCCAACCATCCTAGGTTTACTCAAGGAAGCCAAGTGTTCTAGAGTTAGATTTTGAGAAGTGTGAGTGTTGTGGTGTGCTTTCTTATCCTATAAGTGGTGTGGCTGTAAAATCTTCATTCTCAAATAGCAATACATCAACTTTGTTCATCTCTCATGTATCTCTCTTGTTTTGGTTTATTTGCTCTTGATTTAGTTGGTTTTGATCATCTCTCTCCTTAATCTTGCTAGATGCTAAGGACTAAGTAAGTGATGAAGATATCTCATAAAAATAAAGCCCCATTCATCTAAGCATTAGGTTTAGCAAGCTCTTGGAGCTACTTGATTTTGCTTGGATTTGACCTCATCTTGAGATTCTTGATTCAAGTGTTTTCGCCTCTAATCCTTGGGAGTTTTTTTATTATTGTGATATATGGGAATACATCTAGAACCATCTTAACCACCCTTTACCTACGAGCAATTCATTTTCCTCATTTTTGGTTTTTGCCCGGTTTTAATGTAATCTTGTTTGTTCTTGAGAAATGCCTGAACTTTGTCATGGATTCTTGCGATTCTTGGATGGAATAGGTTCATAAGATCTTAAACAAAGTGTGTGTGTGTGTGTGTAAAATTGCATATTATTTAGAGTTGAATTTTTGGAGTTGCAACAAAAATTGCATCGGCTCAGGCTGATTTTTTCAGATCTATAATAAGGGAGACCGGTCAGACCCCACCCTCTCCGGTCCAACCGCCCGAGGCCAATCAGACTACCCCTTATAGCTAGGTCTGATCGCCTGAGTGCTGATTTCTTCATATTTTGATTTGTTGAGCTGATTGCTTTAGATTTTAGCTTCTAATCATAATCTTCATAGCTTAATAGCTATTGAAGTCAAGGACTAGCGAATACTTACGAAAATTTTTGAAGACATCATTCATCTTCTTACATTTTGAAATAAGATTGTAAAATGGTGTTGATAAACATCACCCGGATGTTTTCTTTCTAACTATCATCAAAATTTATGACCATTGGATTAAAGATCCAACGGTCATGAATTCTCCCCCACCCCCTCCAAAAAAAATCTCCCCCTCCTCCAAAAAAGGGGTCGTTGAATCTCTAATCCAACAGTCTCAAATCTAGATGATTGTTACTGAAGAAAACATCTGAATGATGTCTAGACACACCCTTGTAAAAATTATATATTATCCTTATATTTTGAAATTGAGGGGGTATAAATGTATAATACGTACATAGGGTATTTAAATATCGCTATCATGGTTATATACTCACCCGGGCCTTAGTTTTAGAAGGTAGAATACATGTATTTACTAACGGAAGGTGCACAAGTTATTTTTTATGCTTGCAATCACATTTCCCAACTTGGAATTGCAAAAGGAAGATCTGAAGATAGCATTAGTTGATTTGTTATGGGAATACCTGACGAGGGGGGAGAAGAGAAGCCGGTGATTTCATTCATCGACAGGTCCAGCTCCTGCAGCTCCGTGAACGGCGCGAACACCGTGCCGTCGAGGGCGCCGGCGATGCCGACCTGTGGGAGGGACAGAGACACGACGAGGCCGCCGCCGCAGGTCACGCCCTCCCAGCTGCAGCAGTCGGTGCTCTCGTTCCAGTCGTAGTAGCCGAACTCGCGGTTGAAGAGTGGCTTGATGGACCGGAGGAGGGCGCGCCGCTCGCCGCGGCCGTGGCAAGCCCTGCACAGCTTGGTCAGCGAGACGAACAACACGGCGGTGATCAGAAGAAGAAGAAGAGTTCGCCGGCTCCGCGGCGGCGACGGCACCATATCTATCGACACGTACGGCAGTTCGCAAGTGCAATGAATCGCAACGACCAGTATTAGTACTGCTAATAATAATTGAATTAGAATTCCTATTTAGAACGGAGCTGTCAAAAAAGAACCACTCGACGCACACGCTTGCTTTTTTGACAGGAACATGACAAAGCGGAGTATATACTGTATAGTAAATAAGAAAAGGACTTTTACTTGACAAGTTGCTCCCTAGTCAAGCTTACATTCATGGATCCTGCTTCCTAGCCATCACCTGAAATGACCTAAAATTTTCAAAAATTAAAGTTTATTTGAATTTCACTTGAATTCAAAATTTTGCCGAATTGGGAAGCTTTCTTTGGTTTTACGCCTCGTCTTCTAGAATTCGTTTCCACCCTTGCCTTGGCGCCTTTCTGGCTTGACGCCTTCTCCCCTGTCTACCTTCTTGGCCACGCCAGTCCAAGCTTATACCAACTCACCGCACTGCTTGCCACTGCCATGCCATCAAGCCTTAGGCCCTGTTTGGGGGAGCTGTAGATTCTGAGTAGCTAGCTGGTCTGAGTAGCTAGCTGGAGATTATGAGTAGCTGGCTAGTCTGAGTAGCTGGCTAGTCTGAGTAGCAAGCGGTCTAAGTAGCTAGCCTGTTTGGCATCCTGGATTCTAGTCATGCACCGGTATCACGATAGATGTATTGACTGAAATGCCCTTAGGTGATTTGATGTCCTGATTATGTATTGATAGAAAAGATATCCATGTTGTAAATTTGTAGTACTTAGTTCAAACATTAAAAAGTAATATTAAAATTTCATGACAATAAATTTGATTCCAAATCATAATTTTAAATATTAATATGGATAACTACCATGTCTATATTCTTAAAGTCATCAAGCCGTTAGCTATGGAATCACGAAAGACACACATATCACCATCATCTTGTGCCGTGCCAATGTAACCACCTCCTGTGTTTGAATCAACATGTGGCATGTACTCTTCATCATCATCCTTTCAACCCTATATATTTCCTCTATGGAAAGTTACCTCTATGGAACATTAAGATGACTCATAACATCATGGTATCTCGAATCAGTAATTGATATCAGCTAGGTTGTAACAAATTGACAAATTTCCATTTCAGCGAGAACTTTATTTCCAATACTTAAAAATACTAATAAATACCACTATACTACTATACATCAAAGGTTGAACTATCCAAGTATCTTCGTAATTTTAACAACCGGACACACAACCATTATTGAGTATATCCAGAGTGTACCACTACTGCTTAAGTTAAACAAAAGAACTTCTATACTATCACATTTACATGAATTTCTGTTCCATGCCAGCCTTGTGCATTCTGGCCGAAACAAACGAGTGTTTGTACAGATGGGATGATGGCATAGCGAGAACGAGGGTAGTCCTCAAACTTTTGATGGTACCATTTGTGTGTTTGTACAGCTGCAAATGACAGGTTTGTTATCTGCACAAAAAAAAGGTGAGTTTAGTCTGCTGATTACGATTGGTGAGAATAGTATGTGTAACATACTGAATATGAGATAACATACTGGAAATTTTCCAATGGACTTGACCCTTTCAAGGACAATCATGGAATTAATACAACTTTAGTCAACATTGTCCAATTGCAGTTCTTGTTCTCACAACAGGAAGTATACAAAACAAAAAACTTCTATAGGCAATTCATACATTTAAGTACTTGGTATAGTATTTGCAATAGCTTAAACTATCTCGATACAGTTTGACAAAGTTGGATTTATTTTCAATATTTAGTATTTATCATCCTGAGTATAGCCTCAGCTTCGACCGAATTGTCTGTCGACATATTGGGCATCTGGTGAGGTTCTCCCCACATTCCCTGCAGGACTGTTGTTTGCACACACACACAAACAAAAAAAAAAAATCCCTTCAATATTTGCATATATTTGCAGCATGCTGTATAGACTCTGAATTCTTACCATATGGCCACAACCAAAGGCTAAATCCTTGGCATTGGTCAAGCAGATTGGGCACATCTGCATGGACATACATCCATTGCTGCGTGAGTCAGTTTCAGTTTGTTCAACAAGGTAATATATATTGATCACAACGCGAGAAATCTTGATAAAATCTTGGACAGTTTGCCATGACAATGGAGTCCACTGTTCTCCTCTCCTGCGGGCTCAGATCATCATCACTTGTATCAACACTCCTAGTGACCTGCAATGTAAACATTGTTGACAGAAAATATATAGTAAAAGAGCTCAACAAGAATCGGTCGGTGCATATATATAAAAGTTCCTAATTAAGCACCTGGCCGTCAGCAACGATGACAAGAACATGGTACTGGCCTCCGCTCCTGTCCACAATGTCGACGGCGGCAAGGAGGAGGGAGGAGGGGGCGGCGGGGAGGGGCCGGGGTGGGCTGCGGCGGGGGGGAGGAGAGAGTCGGGAGAGGAGAGCGTGGGCGGCGGGAGGTGGCCGGGTGGGCGGCGGGCGGGGAGGAGGAGGCGTGGGGAGGAGGGGTAGGAGGGGCGGCGGGGATCCGGGAGGCGGCGGGGAGGGGACGGGTGGGGGCGGCGGGAGGTGGAGGAGAGGCGTGGGGAGAAGGGGTAGGAGGGGGCGGCGGGGATCACAGGGAGGAGGAAGAGAGGCGTGGGGAGGAGAGAGGTGGGCGGGGTCCAGGAGGGAGGCGGGAGGGAGGGAGTTTTATTCGGTGGCATTTGCGGGTAAATAACTTTAATTTTAAGTGGCATTAGCTCATGAGAATCTGTGAGAAGCTCGGCTATTGCGCTTCTTGATCCCATACAATTGTGTCTTCCTGTTTTGATTCTCGATGAGTCGCCCAAAAGTGAACTATTTGGGAGGCTTTTGGCTACTAGAAGTAGCTAGCTTGCCTAGAATCTAAAACAAACATGGCCTTAATAGCTATCACACAGCTCTCTAGCCATGCGCCCGCTAGCTCGCCGTTGCTAACCTTGCCATTGCCACCTCGGTTAGTGCCTGCTCGACCTACGCCAGTGCCTTAAATAGCCTTGCCAACGTGCCACCTACGCCAGAGATGCACCGTGCCTCATGACACCACCACACCTACCAGTGCTGCCGACGACCTCACCGAAGTGTCTCGATTGCTATCATCGTCTTCCACGGCCATCCTCTCCATGGCCAAGCCACTGTCGCCACGCCTAACGTGGCCTATAAAGCCAAGCCGAGCTATTCCTTAACTTCCATTGGCACTCGATTACATACCCAAGAGCTTTCCTTCCCAACTCCAGCTAAGAACCACTGCCGCCAACGTGGCCACACCAGTGAGTTCCAAAAATCAATTCCACTGATAGCCTCGATTACAACCAAATTCCTTTTGTCCATAGCACCTACGGGAGATCCTGAACCCAACCCCAACCACGCCAACCCACCTCATCACCTCTAGCCCACCGGCAATGTGCGCCATTGCCAGCCATGCATAGGCCGAACAAACCTAAGCTGCCCCACCATTATTGTTCCCATTCATCGTAGAAGCTCGAATCACCATCAAACTCACTAGAACCCCACCGGAGTGCCATCATGTCATGGCCCTACTCCGGTGAGCCCCTTTCGCTACTAGCCTTTCTCAGTGCCCCTTTGACCGTACTCATAACAAAAAAAGGATCAATTAGGTTCCACTAGCCCTCTCTGCGCCACCGATAGCCACTACCGTCACTCAAATTGCCATCACCACCGCTCACCTCTACTCAGATAGCCATGGCGCAAGCTCAAGCCAAACAGGCTTCATGCCTAGTAGGCCGAGCTTTTGGGCCGACTAAGTTGGCCCAAAGTAAATAGAAGCCCAATAAGCCAAATAGGCTAAGCCTAATAGTTGAAGCCCATTATTGTTCAAACTAGCCTACTACTATTCATAGCTGAGCCCAACACTATTTAGCCCAATTAAAGCCACCCAAACCCATTACTGTTCCTACAACCTGAGCCATTAGGAATAGTGTCAGCCTATTACTATTAACCCAACCTGTTAAGCAAGTTTATATCTATTTTGACCGTCTCGGGCCTGTCTAAACCAGTCTCAGCTCCACTTAAGCCACCCAAGCTCTATCAATACCCTAACCATTCAAACCCAACCATGTTCAGCTTTTCCCGCTTTTACTTCTTTTATTTCTTTTATTTATGCAAGCTCATATTCTTTCAAGCATAGACTTGTTTGTTTATTTCTTTTACGATAGCACCAAAATTCACTAAGCCGTCCACCCTAGGAGCATATCAAGATGCAGGAGACTTAGGACCAGTTGAAGAGTTTGAACAGGAAGGCAAGTCACATGATTTTGATCATATTGTTACTACATTATTATTTAATTATCAGTACTTTCATTATTATTTATGCATTGTTATTTATTTAAAATAATAAATTTGAAATGACTTGATAATTAGTTAGATCCTATCGTTAAAAAAACCATGTCATACTTGAAGGTCGTATCATTTTTAACAGCAAATATTGTATAATTAATCATTAGTAGATTGGGTAATGAAATATTTTATCTACACTGCTAAGATTATTTCAGCTTCTTCCCAATAGGTTTTAAAATAGTACTAGGATTGAGGCTAATTGGTGGGAAGACACTAGATGGTTGGAGTACGTGACCCTACCCTAGCGTGGAGGTTTGGTGTGAATCAATGGTAACAATTTTATAATACACTGGGTATGTGATTGGTGGCTTTATTTGAGAAAAGTAAGGAGTAGAACTTTTTGCTGAGTAAAGGACACAGAAATCGCTTAACCACAAGTTTTGATTTGTCATACCTATTTTAGTACATTATTCGATTCGATCAAATGTCTATAGGAAGATCAGTTATCCTAGTGTTTCAGAATGGCCTAAGGACAAGGGTTGAAATACAAGTGGGACTAAAAAGTTACTTGCCATTCTTCACAATAGTAGGTCTACTCAACGTCAGGCTGTGATTTCCGCTTTGACTTGTGGATTCCCGACAATATTGTTTGGCCATGAGCCTGCCAGTATGCGGGCTTCTAAGTTCTCTAACTAGCCCTTTGTAGTGAACCCCATGTGCAGTGCAAGTAGAATGGAGTGGGCTAATATTCTCTTGCAGGCTATGGCATTTGGGCCAAGAAAGTTGTGGGCTAATTTGAATCGCATTTGTTAGTGTTACCATAAAGTTGCGTACCATAGAGCCTTGCTAAGAATCCTAGTCGCCGGCCGCAACTCCATCGTCCCTCCATCAGTCCCTCTCCTATCTTCTCCAGTGTTCTCGCTGGTGTTGAGTGAACGAGGGACCCATTTATTTTCCAAAGTAAGCTTAGATTTCTTTAATTTTTTCTGTTTTTTATAGGTTGAAGTTTCTAGTTTCGTTCTTCTCTAGCGAGTTCTTAGCCGAATTTTATTTACCCATGATGGGTTTTATTAAACCGACTCACCTAGATGACAAAGACAATGACTATACCGAAAATTGACACCATGTTGAGAAGGGTGCAAATAAACCACCTCTAGTTTTCTCGGCTACCCTCCCCTGCCGCCTCACCAGCGACCATCCATCCCCTTCAGACATCGCTGCCTCAACCTCCCTCTCCGCACTCCACCCCCCCACATCCATCCCTTCCCCATAAACGCTCCAAAATGTGGAGTCAAACATGCCTGACGATTGGAAGAAATGAGGGAACATGCATGACAGGTAGTTGCCTCAGGAGAGACTACAAAAACATTAGCTCCTCTTCCACTTCTTCTTCAAACACTTCAACTCCTTGACGAAAATATACGAGGTAAATACTTTGGACTCATCTCTCTTTCCATTTTGTTCATGAACATTCTTCTAATACAACTTAGATTTCTTTGCATTGCATTTTATCAGTGACACAGAGGCGAGCGAAGGGGGTGGGGACGACGTGGTGGGAAATGGGGCAGGGGCACACACTGTCGTTCTCACTACTCCTACTCATCGTCTTCGTGTGGCAGCATCTCCAAGGTTCGGGTGTGTTGGTGTTGTGATGATTCTGTTGAAGTACAAGAGATAACTTTGCTCCAGTATGCCTGAACTTGCCTTGCCTATGTTTGTAAATTATGATTGCTGCATGCTGTGCTTGATTTATGTGAATATAAATTTTAGTTGTGAGTAAAATTAGTTAGATTGCTACTTGATGAACCTACTGTTAAGAGAACACCACATGTTTTGGTCTGGAAGCTCCAAGTTATTGGTCCGAAGTTCTGAACTGAAGAATTGCCATCATAGATGACCATTTTTAGTCTTTACTCATCCCACTATCTACATATATGTGTATTACAGAACATTTACCATCTTTCAAATCAAAGCAAACCAGTGGCTTGAGCTCTTTTTAGGCCGTTTGGGTGTGAAGTTTCTTCATGTTATACCATTATGTCCAGAAGTTGCTTTTCATGAAGTGTTCAGTGGATTTTATCAATTTCAGTATATTTCTCATATGGGTCAGTGCCCTCATGTCTCCGCCTCCACCGATGGTAGGCACACCACCGCCAACTGTAGTGGCTAGCATTGTGGTCCCGCCGCCTGTGCCTTCCACTTGAGAATAGTTATGTGGTTCTGTGATTATGTTGAGCTATTTTGCTTCTAATTTCGTAACATGCTTGCAGTGAGGGTTTGGGCATGATGCCATCTATTGAGCAAATTGGATGGTTCCATATTTTTCATGTACCATCAATTCGCCTCGTGTTTAAGTCTTGATTTTTCCATGTATGCATACAAATCCATAATGTATGCATGTTCGTTGCCTTGCCAGTGTGTGTTGGACATAATCTTGTTGTTGAGTGTGGTCGTGTGTCGAGTACTCGTGTGTTCGAGTACTATGTGGTTGGTATCGAGTACTCGGTGAGTTTGAGTACTACATGATCATAGTCGAGTACTCGGTGTGTTCAAGTACTACGTGGTCGTAGCCACAGTTGTCATAGCCAAATTTACTCGGTGTGTTCAAGTACTGCGTGGTCATAGTCGAGTACTCTGTGTGTTCGAGTACTGCATGGTTGTAGTCGAGTACTTGGTGTGTTCAAGTACTGTGTAGTTCATGTGTCCGAGTATGTGTAGGAGTTGAAGACCCAGAGTTGATGAGTGGTCGGAGACTCTGGACTAGTCGAAGGTATGGTCGACAAGCCATGGTCAATACCATGGTCGAAGGCGTGGTCGACAAGTCATGGTCGATACCATGGTTGAAGCCGTGGTCGATGCCATAGTCGAAGGAGTAGTCGAAGCCATAGTGACTCAGTCTGTACTCGGAGGAGCACTGTCGTAGTCATCAGTCAAACTGTGTAGTGGTCGATGGTCATAGCTACAGTAGCGATGGTCGATAGTCGTAGCTACAGTGGTCGATGGTCGATAATCGTAGCTACAGTGGTCGATGGTCGATGATCGTAGCTACAGTCGACATTCGGTGCTGGAAGACCTATGTGGTCGGAGATACAGTCAGTGCTATAGTCAACAAGCCTTGGTCGGTGATGTAGTCGACAAGGCATAGTCGAGCTGTGGTCGAAGAAGCAGTCTAAGCCGTAGTTGAAGGAGCGGTGTGTTGTAACAGACGTGTGTAGCCTATCACTGTAGCAGTCGATGGTCGCTGTAGTAGACGTGTGCACTGGTTATGGTCAAAGGCCCGGTCGATGCTGTGGTCGAAGGCATGTTCAATGAGTGGTCGAAGCCATGGTCGCAGCTACAGTAAGACGGTCGGTGTTCAAAGATCTATGTGGTCGGTGAAGCAGTCGAAGAGAAGCCATGGTCGAGCAGCCGTGGTCGAGCAGCCGATGTTGAGACACCATGGTCGAAGGTGTGGTCAAAGCTGTAGTTGAAGCTACAGTTGGAAGACTCAACGTTTGTGGTCATGGTCATGGTGCCTGTGTGTGGAGTCGAAGTACGTGGTCGTGGTCATAGCTGCTAGGACTTGTTAAGAGAACATCATTTGTGTTGGTCTGGAAGCTCCAGGTTACTGGTCTGAAGTTCTAAACTGAAGAATTACCATCATAGATGACTGTTTTTGTCTTTACTCATCCCACTATCTGCATATATGTGTATTACAGAACATTTACCATCTCCCAAATCAAAGCAAACTAGTGGCTTGAGCTCTTTTTTGGTCGTTTGGGTGTGAAGTTTCTTCATGTTCTACCATTATGTCCACAAGTTGCTTTTCATGAAGTGTTTAGTGGATTTTATCAATTTCAGTATATTTCTCATATGGGCTCGTTATATTTTTCTCAAATTTTGACATAAACCAAAGTAGTTTTGTGGTGCTTAATTTTGTCTCGACCCTTTTATATTTCCTATTCATGGTAGCTCCTTTTTTACTACATTGTGGATATGTGCACGGATATTCGCTCTCTTTTGATAGGTTGTGAAGATATAATAGTGCCAGTACCCTGTGGCCTATTCATATGTTTTTCCATGTACATTAGTATCTGTAACTGCTATTGTGTGAGCTTCTCTATTTGAATTACATTAAACATTAGAAGTAATTGCCCTATTCTTATAGTTCGACATACAACAGTTTCTGTTTAACCATTTAAACCTAACTGCCATTGCTAAGGAACCTAGATCCAGCTAATGGGTTGTGTAACGGGACAAGGTTGGTAGTCCAGGCCTTCCAAAGGAATACAATAGATGCTGAAATTGTGTTGAGGCAACATGCTGGAAAGAGGGTTTTTCTGCCTCGCATACCTTTGTGCCCATCCGATGATGAAATGTTCCCATTTAAGTTCAAGAGGAAGCAATTTCCTGTCAGGCTAAGCTTTGCAATGACCATCAATAAGGCACAGGGGTAAATAATCCCGAATGTAGGTGTCTACCTCCCCGATCCGCTTTTCTCACATGGACAACTATATGTTGCTCTCTCGAGCTACTACTAGGAGCAATATTAGAATATTTGCTACGCCAGGAAAGGATGGTAGTTTTAATTCTACTGGTACATACCAAAAAAATATTGTCTACAAAGATGTCCTTACGTCCTAGATGTCTTATGTATTTTATTTTTGATCATGTTGCACAAGAAATAATATCAACTCCTAAACATGAATATCTATTTCCAATTTAATTTATTTATGAGTTTGTACATGTGTGCTTTTCTTGTTACATGTTTTTTGAAAGATAAAATTTATATTCAATGTTTAATTTGAGATCATCGTTTGATAATATGAATCACCCTCATTTGATACTCCGTTGCAACACACATGCATCTTACGTGTGTGTGTATCTATATACATGGTATAATTAACAGGGGCACCATGATGGTACTGTGGACATGTGTTTTGGAATGCTCGTTATGTGTTGAGAACATGCTTCATGTGATGTTTTATGTCATGTTCATATTATGTTGAACTTGAAGCTATGGTCTCATTACAAATTGCGTCTTGTGCTAAATTGATATATCATTGCAATTATATATTCCCTCAAGTTCATCAAACAAAGGAAACTCTGCCAAAATTTCAAAAAAATCTTCACATGTGCTTACAATGTATCTTCTCATTTATATGCACATGCTTAGAAGGAGCTCTCCTTGTATTGACTTTTAAAAGCAATTAATTCTCTAAACTCATTTGAGCTCATCGTAAGAATTATTTGTTTTTCAAAGTCACAAAATAATATACAATTTTTTTTAAAAAAAGGTGGTATATTCAAAACTCCATTCTTCTCATATAATATTTGTGATGTCATCAATTGCCAAAAATAGGGAGATTGAAAGCATCTAGGCCCCTAAAATGGTTTTGTAATTAATGACATTATGTGAATATAGAACTAACATGTTTATTGAGTGTTTGAAAGTATTAGTCCCAACGACGAATGAGAAATGCATGCACTTAAAATTAAAATTGAAAACCAATTGTGCATTGTTAGAAATATCGGAAGTACCCGAGTGTACTCAGCGGTACTTCTGCATCCCGAAAGTATCGACGCTCAAAGCGGTACGTTTTTTTCTAGAAAGGTCCTTTGAAGCTTTTTCTTCTCTATAAAATGGAAGTATCGGATCTTGAACGGTTGAATTACCGTAGAGCAGAAGTTCTGCACCTCCTGAGCGGTACTACCGGAACTCGGAAGCTCCAAAAAATCGGGCGGTATGTTTTTTCTAGAGAGCGCCAACTTTGGGATCTGAGACAAACAGAAGTTCCGCGCAAATCTTTGGAACTACCGAAGATCAGAACTACCCCATTTACAACAGTGGTAGTAACACGCTGAATTTCAACGGCTAGTTCTGACTCTCTGATATATCCGTTTCTTTGTTGTTACTGATGACAGTGCGGTGAGTTCATAATTTGTGCAATGAAGACTACCGCTCGTCCTGATTTTTTAGGATTGTTTTATGCAATGGCTATATTTGGTTGGTGAGGGTATAAATACCTCCCCACCTGCTCAAGGACAGATGTTAAAAACTCCATTGAATATCCTTGAGCATTGAGCATTTACTCCACACCTCATTTACTCTCTTGGCATTGATTTGAGGTACTTGAGCCAAAATCAAGTGCGTCATTCTAGATTGATCCTTAGCATTTGATCGTCGTCAAGAGAAGCCTTGATTTGTTACTCTTGGTGCTTGCCAATACCTAGACGGCTTGACAGGAGATTGCGAGGTGACCTCTTCAAGAAGATTGTAAAGAGGCCTAACACCAACTTGTGAGTGGTTTTGTGTCCACCATCTTCAGAGTAAGGATGGATAACCACTAGTGTATTGAGGAGCTGAGGTTTAATTTGTGGAGCCGGTCCAAGTTGTTTAGCCTTTCCTCAACGTAGATTAGGGGAAACCGGTACGTTTCTGAACACCACGATAAAACATCGTATGTTAATTGGTCACTTCTTTGTCTCTCCTTCTTGCACTTGTATTTCTAGCTATTGTGATCATTATGGCTGTCATATTTGTTTGTGCTAGAGATATATTTGTAGAGGCTCAATCTTGTGGTAACTTGGCTATACTAGAATTGTGTGGGTTTGAATTACTTTGAAAATTTGTCTAACTATAAATTGTAACAATTAGTTTTAGACGGTAAGATTTTTAGAACTTCCTGTTCACCTCCTCTAGTTAGTTATCCTTGATCCTACAACATCATCACCAACCGCCATCGAGTCTGGCTGCGTGGAGTCCGGGAGCTCTTCGTCTATGGTCATCGCCTCCGGATCTCGTAGTGCAGTGAAAAAGAGGAGAGGAGGCAAGTGTTCACAGTGGAGAACAGGAAGTAGGGGAGAACAGGAAGTAGGGGACACAGGGGAGAGGAGGCCAGGCGATGGAGAGCAACTCGTGCGGAGAGTCGATCGGGAGAAGGAGAGAGAAAGTTGAGGGCCTATTCTTAATACATATTTGAACTTTATAGGGCATGTTCTTTTGGCCTGTAGCTTATGGCTGCAGCTTATGCCTTTTGGCCCTAATACGAGTGTCCATGCGAACAAACCGAAAGCTGACAAGCCGCTTCTAAAATACTATCCCGATAAATCATTTCGAAACGGCGGCAGAGAAACCATCCCGTTTGTTTGTTCGAGAGAGGTCATAAGTCATAGCTGAAACGAACAGGCACGTACTCCCTCTGGATCAGAAACAAATTGTTTTAGACATCAACCCAGTTATAATATTATAGAAGTATTTTTAAGACAAATCTACGTATATGATTTTTATGTATTTAATCAAATATTTAAAAACATATTGATAATCAAAATTTTTGAAGTTTGGCTACGCGTATTCCAAAAACAACTTTTTTTTAACAAAGGAAGTACATTGCAGGAGATAGCATTAGCCACGTCACCGTACTTTAAGGTCTACTTTTGGATTATACGTTGGAGATGCCATAGGAGTTCACTCGTGCATGTGTGTGGATATGCATATATAGTGGTGTACGTGGGTGCGCATCCGTGCACCTTGTATGGAAAAAAAAAGGCCAAGCCTTGATAGGATTAGTACAGAGGGTCTGTTCTTTTTGTCTGCGGTTTATAGTTTTTAGTTGTGGTTTGTGATTTTTGGGCTGTTTATGCAAGAAATTACAGAGTAACAGAAACTCACGTGCGATTTTTGTCAATATAAATGAAGTCAGTAAAGTATATACTACATTTAATTAGTAGACTCTATCTTAAAAAATACTTTATTTAAAAATTAATTACTACAGAAAAATTGAAAAACAGTTTTTAGAAACCGTAAAGAAAATAGTCTCTTTACCGACAACGATAGAATTAGTGGCGCAAGTAGTACAAAGTGATATCTAAGATGGTTTTCAGCGGTCAAAACACTAGATATCTATCCGAATTCAATATGATATGACACACTCCCCCCATGCAAACAGCGCCTTCTTCATTGTTCGAATTCATATTCAAATCAACTAAAAAACCGTATTCAAATCCAACTTAAAGATCGAAGGGAAAAAAAAACAGATCGGCAACAATGTGAAGATTGCCAAGTGAAGAACAGCATCGGAAATGAGGTCCTGTTTTTTTTGCTGTGGCTTATAACTTTTGGCTAAAATTTTTGAATTTTGGCTGTTTGCGACAGAGATTGCAGAGAGATACTCGTTTGCGATTTTGGTTGATACAGATGTTAGGCTTTTAACGTATACTATAATTAACTTGTAGATCCCGTCTTAAGAAAGTACTCTATTTAAAAGTTAGGTCCTATAATAAAAGTTAAAAACTACTTTTAGAAGCTGTAAAGAACGGATCCTGAAGCTGCAGGCGGTTCGAGATGATTTATTGGGCCGAAATGTAGTTTACAATAACTGCAGTGTGGCAGCTCCTCTTGTTGGGCTCAGCCTGTGTGCTGAAATAAATTAGGCGTGGGCTTGTGCGTGGACTGAGTTTCTTATACTCTTGTGGGCTGCGGTCTTGGGTCCAAGAAAGTTGTGGACCGAAAACAAAATGTGCCTCTCCTAATCGACTGAGTTTCTTATACTCTTGTGGGCTGCGGTCTTGGGTCCAAGAAAGTTGTGGGCCGAAAACAAAATGTGCCTCTCCTAATCGGGGCTTTTCCTATATATATCCCTCAATTTTTTTTATGATTTTTCCTCGTCTCTTCACGCTTCCTCCGCTAGCAACTTGGCTTCTTCAGTTAATTTCGTTTCGAGCCACTGGTAGCTACGCCGTCAGTTTTTTTAATTTTTTTTTTTTTTGCTTATTACGTGTACTATCACGCGTGACCACGGCCCTTTATAGGACACACAGGAATATTTTCCCGTTCGGTTGGACTGAAAAGGTGTGGTTTATAACTGAAATTGAACTGTAGCGATTGAAATTTTACTGTAGCTGAAGGTGGCTTATTTGGTGTAATTAAATTTCAAGAAAATTAAAAATAGAAAAAATATGCTATCTCATCACGGACAACGCAAACGAATACGGTAAAAAAAGAACCGGCAAAAAAGCTAAAAAAACCAAAATTTCAGAAAAAGACGAAATTTATGAATAGTAAAAAATAAACTAGAACCCGTGTCAAACCGAACGAAAGCGTGTAGACGCATTCAGTGGTCGAATGGTGAGCCTACTTCAGTTGAGCTAGTATCGATCGTCTGGCTCTCAAGAGGTGGCCACAAGTTGACATACATGCGTGGGGCGATGTGTAGGAGCTAAGGAGGTGTTCTTTTTTACTGCGGCTTATGATTTTTGGTTGAATTTTTTGAATTTTGGCTGTTTACGGATTGATGTGGCCTCAGTGTTTAACCAATTAACGAGTATAGTTGAAGTCATTTTAAACCGAGCTGACTAACCCCACTTAAGAGCTTTTTTTGGGCTGAGAGCCTCAGTGAGTCCCTCTAATTAAGGTGCCCTCGGTTAGACTGAAATAAATTGGATTATGACTGAAATTGCATCAGAATCGATGATGGTTTATTTGATATAACTAAATTTAAACAAATAAAGTAAAAAAATAAGTTAGCCCATCACAGACAACGCAAACGAATACAGGAAAAAAAGAATCAGCAAAAAAGCTCAAAAAAGCCAAAAAAATCATAAATTTAGAAATAGTAAAAAATAAGTTAGAAGCCAGAAGTTTAAACTAAAATGAGCTAAACCTAACACTGTGATGTAACAATATTGTGATGTATATTACCCTGTTCTTTTCTGCTTCTAAAAACTATTTTTCGACTTTTCTATAGTAACTAGCTTTTAAACTGAGTATCTTTTTAAGATAGGATCTACTAGTTAATTATAGTATATATTGTATCGACTTCATTTATATCGGCAAAAATCATAAATAAGTTTTGTTACTCTATAATATCTTATATAAACAGTCTAAAAATTACAAATTATAACTAAAAGCTATAGGGCCTGTTCTTTTTGGTCATGGTTTGTGGCTTTTGGTGCGACATGACTTTTGGGCTATTTATATGAGAGATTACAGAGTAATGAAATTCACGTCTGGTTTTGCCGATATAAATGAAGTCGATAAAGTATGTACTATAATTAACTAGTAGGCCTTATCTTGAAAAAATACTCTATTTGAAAATGATTCGTAGAAGTTCGAAAAGAACTTTTAAATTTGAAAAGAACAGGGCATAGTAGTCACAGCCACAGCCATAGCTAAAAAGGAACAGGCGAGAGGAGGAGCGGTGGTGGTTACTCAGATATTCTCAGCCGTCGAATAAAAAAAAAATCCAGCGCAGCCAACTCGACCAGCCAAAACTTCTTATCCCCCACGCTTCTCCCGCCTCCACACATCCCTTGCCTTCGACCCCAAACCCTCATCTCCTCTCCCCTCATCTCCTGTTGCATTACTAGTGGAGTCCAAGAAGAGACGCCCTGTCCGCTGGTTCCAACAGAGAGAGATTTTGGTGAGCCCCAGAGTCCGATTTCATATACCCCCAAAAACTCTTCTCGTCGACCGTGAAGATTGGAGAGGAATTAGCTACTTGTAAAGATTGGATTTCTTTCTTGAGGTTTTTGCGGTGGATTACTTACTCTGGGGAAAGATTGCTGCTGTATCTTTCTTGAGGATTTTGGGCCGGAAGGGTCGGGAAAATCGAGTCTTTTTTTTTCCTCTTGAGGGTTTTGGGTTGGGATCAGTTGGGGGGGAAATCGGATCTTTTGGAGGGTTTGCGGTGCGAAGATGCCGGTGCTCGCTGATTTCCTGATGCAGATCTTCCGCAAGCCCACCCTCGGCGGGGTCGCCCTCGAGCTCGCCGCCCTCGCCGCGCCGCTCTGGCTCGCCGCGCTCGTCGGCCTGCTCGTCGGCTGGGCCTGGCGGCCTAGGTGGGCTGCGGCCGTCGTCGGCGACCAGGAGCAAGCGGCGGCGGAGCCTCCTGCTTCGCCGCCGCCTCCGCACGCCACGACCACCACCGAGGACTCCTGCCGCAAGACGACGATGGCCGTCGTGCCAAGGTGAGCCACATAACTTTGTGGACATTTGGTCCTCAGTTGGATGCGTTGCTGTTTCTAGTTCACTTTACCTGGACTCTGTAATTTGATGTGGTGTAGAACTGAGGTGGCTCCTGCGCCGATGGAGGATGGATTGGCGGTGAACACCGGAGATTTGATGCACCTCCGTCGCCTGGTCGAGGAGAAGGACGGCGGGCCACCGTGGATCCACGTGATGGAGCGGACGTTGCCGACCATGAAGTACCAAGCATGGCGAAGAGATTCTGAGGTATGTAGTCTTCAAAGCTTTTTTTTTAACTATAGTTCAAGTGTTGAGTTGAATGAATGTAGAATTCAAGAAATTTGTGTCCAAAATCGATTGGATGTTTAGAATTCAAGAGCAGAGTCGTGCGGCCTTTTAGAAATTATCAGCAGCTGTAGAGTTTTCGATGAGTGGCAGACAGACTTATGTTTCTGAAGATAAGATGTAGTTATAATGAGATTGGATGAGTGTTGGGCATAGGAAGATGCAGGAGCTAAGGATTTAGCAGGTGTTTGGGTGTTTTGTTTTGTTCCAGAATGGCCTGCCCCAGTACCGCAGTAGCACTATCTTTGAGGACGCATCGCCAGAAGTTGTTAGGGATTTCTTCTGGGATGATGAGTTCCGGATTAAGAACAGTTGGGACGACATGCTTCTTCAGCACGAGACATTGGAGGAGTGCACTAAGACTGGAACAATGGTTGTCCGGTGGGTCAGGAAGGTGAGTTGTTTGTATGATATGTCCTGTACTCATTGTTTAAAGCATGATAAAGTATATATATACACATATGTGTGTGTATGCATATTTTTATGTGTGTGTGTATGTGTGTGCGCGTGTAGAAAAATAGTTCCATACTCCTGGGAGTACATACTCCTACTAATATATCCCTTTAATAGTGTTGTTATATCTCTTTATCTATTTGAACATATTCTAATAATGATTATAATATACTCCAAAGTGAGTTCCATGAAAAAATTCATAAAAATCTACTTTTTATAGCATAATTTGTGTATATGTTCTTTTTATGTATGGAAAGGGATATATAGAAAAAATAAAGAGTTTTGATGAAAATTTTTCAACCAAGTCACATTGGAGTATCTTAGAATTAGTATGTAAGTATACCGAAAGTGATAAAGAGGTCTAAAATATTCGTTTAAGTAATATATATACATGTTTTGCTTATACCGGATGCTTTGGCTTTGCAGTTTCCATTCTTCTGCAGTGACAGGGAGTACATTATCGGTCGCAGGATATGGGCATCTGGAAAGACGTTTTATTGTGTAACCAAGGTATGAGACGAAATAGTATACCTTTATCTGTTTGCTTACAATACTAATATCAAAGCAAATGTCTGGTTCCTGTAACTTTTACAAGTATGCCTAGGGTTCCTTTTGAGCAATGGGTTTGAGCTGGATACTTTTCTCTTTGATGGGGAAGTTTGAGCTGGATTTGTTGCTATCTATTTGATATTTCCATTTGCGTGAAGAAAAAGAGTTTGGTGGCCCTTTGTTTATTTTTATGACGTGCTATATATGACTAATATACTTTCCAAGCCTTTTTTTTAATCAACAGGTTATTTGCATTAATACAACTAAAAAAAGTTGTTTAGGTTATTCTATATTTTCAAACCATTCCACACACACAGTGATCGACATGCCTGCCTTATACTTTTCAATGCTCTATGTTTTGCCCATAGGTCACAGTAGTGGATTTGCTGCACATGATAATGGCATGATTTTGTCATTTTGTTGATTAATAACAGAGTTTAAGATGCCACCTTTTTTATCCCCTGCCAGCTGGTTATTAGACGAGTGCCAAGCATATTTGTCTTTCTATCTATAGTTTTTCGTAGGCATCTTGGTTACGTCTAGTTACAGACTGAAGTTGCTTACTTAAATGCTGATTTATTAAGGTGAATTAGGTCATTAACTTACTCAAATGCTGATTTATTTAGGTGAATTAGGTCATTAAACTTGTACTGTGATTTTTCAGGGTGTGCCTCGTCCCTCTGTTCCAAGGCGCAACAAACCTCGTCGTGTAGACTTGTACTACTCAAGTTGGTGCATCCATCCAGGTACTATAGCATTTTCATCACATGTTCCTTATCATCTTTGTTGGATAACAAATTTTGCCAGGCCAATGAATTTACGCTTGTTCCTTTTTATCAGTCGAATCAAGAAACGGTGATGGTGCAATGACCGCATGTGAGGTGCTCTTGTTTCATCATGAAGACATGGGGATTCCATGGGAAATTGCAAAGCTTGGTGTGCGGCAGGGGATGTGGGGCCGTGTCAAACGGATAGAGCCTGGGCTGCGGGCATACCAAATTGCGAGGACCGCTGGCAAGCCCCTTTCAAAACGCGCTGCCATGGCACATGTCAACACAAAGTTTGATGCCAATGAGCTCATCACCGCAGAAGGCAGCACTGAGGCCGGTTCAACTAGCAACAGCACTGAAGCTGAGAAACCAAAGCACTGGACAGGCAACATACCCAAAGCCCTCCTGATAGGTGGCGTGGTTACCCTGGCTTGCACCTTTGACCATGGATTATTGACCAAGGCTGTCATATTCGGTACGGCAAGAAGGTTTGCAGGGCCAGGAAGGAGATAGAAATCAGACACCAAAGAGCGATATTGCGCCTATCATCTTGCGATGCTATGCACAAAAGAATGTCCTAGAAAATCGTTATACCAATGCAGAACAGAGTAATGCTATTCAGTATTTCTGTTTAGATATGCTCATGTTGCAGATAAGGACCGGTTCGTTCATGTTAGATCAGTTGAGAAACAGATCTAGTGCGGAAAAAAAGGAAAAAGAAGCATCTGTAATAAGATTAGGGCATACTGCTGTTGCTGCAGTTTCTGAGGCTTAGAGCTAGCAGGTTAGAATAGAATCATGATAATGAGACAGTTTGTGTGTTGAGACAACCATTGTATGATGTACAATGTATAAGGCTCATATATGTGAGGTGCTATAAAATACAGTGCTTGTGTTAGTTATTAACAAGAATTCTCGCTTTTGTCACCTAGTGCTTTTGTTAGTTATTGACAAGAATTCTCGCTTTTGTCACCAACATGTATTCTTTTTTAGAAAATCTATGGATGACAGATTGACATTCTTGTTGAATATTCTCGGAGAAATCTGTATCCAATTGAATTGTTCGTCTCCACTGTATTTTTCTAACTTTCTTGCTTCAAATTATCTAAGTTGAACTTGTTGATGTTATCAACGCATGCTTATTGACCAATCATTTGGTAATATACTTGTTTTGGGTAAGATCACAAGAAGTTTATAACTAGCAGATGAGTATTGTATACGTTGGATACATGTGACTGGTACTTAACGTGTTCTGCCCTCTTCCTCCTCTTTTCTTTTCTGTTCTTTACTTTTCTTTTCTTCTCTTTATCTTTCTTTGAAGAGCTCCTAGTCCATCCTTTTTGAAGCTATCCTACAGTACCTTAACGAGGAATGGCCATTGCTTAACATCTTGTGATTCTTATGTCCCTCAAAATTAAACTACTTTGCAGAAGGCATCAGTTCACCACTGGCCAATGTGGGCACTCCCAATGGGCAGTTTTCATAGCAATATCTAGAAGATGTTTGGATACATCTACTCTAATAAATAGGGTCTATGTGTTTTATGTAATACCCCGCCCACCCTCTGGGCCAGAATGTTAACACCATTTCATACTCTTACCATTCCGTTAACAAATAGAAGATTTTAAGCCAACACTAATTTATTTATATTGCTGCGACTAGATACATCATAGCATTTTTAGTGATTACTCTAGCATACTAATAAAGTCTAAAATATACTGACAAAAGTTGGTACAAGGAGTGTTGTTGGTTCGTGAAATTATTCATGTGCTACTCCTGCCCGTTCATGACGTACTCAACAGTCACCTAGAAAAACAACAGCAAAACAAAGGTGAGTCTAAAGACTCAGTAAGTACAAAGCAAAACAGTAAATAAACAGATTCACAAATCAGTCCATAACCATCACAGTTTCATTAACCACTTGCTTTCATTTAATCTCTTTAAGTTCTCATCAACCAATCATCATGCATATGCACATACACTTCTTTCTTATCTCTTTAGCCTATACCGGTATAGCAGAGCGAGCACCTGTCGATTCCCACCCATGCCCGCCCTATTTTCATGCGGGGATCACAAACCCGTCTTTTTTCATACGGGGACCACAGTAGCCCATCGTTTTCATACGGGGACCTCAATTTCAACTCCCATGGAGCGTTCACACAAAGTGAACCAATGATACTACAACACTATCTCTTTTCATGACATACATGCAATGCAATGTCTTTATTTATGCATATCAACATGTCATGTCTCACCATCATTAACCATTATTTCCCATCATGCAAATAGAAATAATTAACTTACCGTACCATGGTAAGAAATGCACCATCATTCATCTAACAGCAAACACTGCTTGAATTTACTGCTTTATCATGCACTTGCCTGGTTAGTCTCGGGGATGACGCGTGGACGGCTCTGACCTGGGACCTCCACCTGCACAAACGTCAACCCGACTTAACGCATCATGTCAAAACCAGTACTTAAGCGAGTGACGACAACCTTACGTGCATAACCCGACTCTAGCATAAAACACACGGGTTTTAAGGACCTGTCGCGCAGTTACCAAACCCCCAATTTTCTTTTCTTTTTCTCATCTTTTCTTTTCTTTCTCTTCTTTTTTTCCCTTCTTTTTCTTCCCTCTTCTCCTTTTTCCCTTTTCTTTTTTCCCCTTCATTTATCCGATTCGGCCGAACCGACCTCGTCCTCTCCCCATTTCTCTCTCACACACACGACCGCGCCCGAGCGCTCCTCCAGGCAACGCGACTGCCCACGGCCGAGCTCGGGGCTCGTCGGCCCTGTGCTCACCGCCGGCCACCATCTGCCTCTCATACACCTCTACTCACATATCCCCCCTTCTCCTTCTCGTTCGGGTGACGCCGCCGCCATCGGGCTCATCAGCCAAGGCGCGTTGGCCGGAAGCTCGACTCCGGCTCCTCCCCCTCTCTCTTTGCCTCGGATCTGGCAAATTGGGACCGGATCTGCCGCCTTCTTGGGGGCGCATGGCCAGGGTGTTCAGTGTCGTCAATCGCCAAGACGGCGGGGTGAGGGCTCACCGCCTCTCGAGCCCACCGCTCCCTGCGGCGCCTCCCCTACGCCTCCAGCAGTTGGGGGTCGAAGCTCGCCAGCCACATCTTGCAGCCGGCCAGGGGTTCACCGACCTTCGGCCATTACGCCTCCAACCGCCACCACCCCGACCTCCGACCATTACGCCTTGCTCTGTTCTTAAGAGCGCATGGCTGGGAAGGGTCATGGTGGCCGTCGTGTCGGGACTTGGTGGAGTGCATCGCCGGGGAGCATGCACGGCCATCCAAGGGAGCACGACGGTGCTACGGGCTTGCCGCCAATGCGTTGGGGAAGGAATGGAGACTTACTTGGCGTTGGCTTGCTGCCGAGTTAAGGAAGGCAAGGTTCGGACGACGAGGAGGGCCGCATTGCGGTTCGGTTGGGCCTCCTCTCCTCCTTGCTCCCTCTTCCTTTTCTCTTCCTCTCGGCTGGCTTGCTATCGTAGTCCTGGCTCCTCTCCTTCGTCTTCCCCTACACCTCATGCTCCTCCCCTCTGGTTCCCTTTTCCTCGTTGTCTCTGTACGATGTGGTTGCCTTTTGCTTGACTTGGCTATGGTTGGCAGAGAAGGGAAATGGGTAGGAAATAGATGTTAGTCGCTGGACTCTTGCTCTTGGTGATAGCAAGATCCTTACTCTCATCGAGAGGATAACACTTGGAAATGGGTAGGAAGCCGAACTCGCTGTGGCAGAGGAACACGAGTGGGCGGCGACAAAGCACCGCGGGCGGAAGGGCATCAAGGTCGGCAATGCGGAGCCGGCAAAGAGGAGCGGAGGTGGAAGCAATGGCGGCGGCAGATGCAGCGCGTGCGGCAAAGAATGGAGGTCGAGGTTCTCAGCGGCAAGAACAGCAGCTCCATCTCTGCCGATGACAGCCAACATGGACCTTGAGCCACTGGAGAAGGAGGCGCGAGGACGAAGCGGCGCGGTGGCGCCCACGCACGCCCACGCGCGGCGGCACCAGACAGCGCGGCGCGCCGGCGGCGCTCCTGGAGGAGGCACGCACGGCGGCGTGTACGGGTCAACGGAGAGCGCGGCCTTCACAGGCGACGCGGCTCTCTCCCCGGTTGATCGTGGTCACCACGAGTACCGTCGTCGTCGAGGACGTCGGCCCGGCGGCGGTGGCCTACCTCACCAAAACCAACTACGTCGAGTGGGTTGCGGTGATGAGGGTAAAGCTCCAGTGCGGCATATGTGGGATGCGGTCCGTGACGGCGACGTCGACTACGACCGGGATCGACGGCGCGGATGCTCTCATCGCCGCATCCCCGCCCGAGATGCGCTCGCTTACTAACAAGCGGATCGCCAAAGAGGCTTGGGACGCCATCGCTGCAAAGACGCATCGGCAGCGACCGCGCCCGCAAGTCCACATTACAGTCACTACGCAAGGAGTGGGAGAACCTGGCCTTCAAGCCAGGTGAGGACGTTGATGACTTTGCTCTCCGTCTCAACACTGCTGCGAAAGATGGTGCGGTTCGGCGACGACACCTACGGCGAGGAGAGCGTGGAAAGCTCTTCCGCTGCGTCCCGAGAAGTACAAGCGATGGCTCGCTCGATCGAGTCTCTGGACCTCTCCACGATGATGATCGAGGAGGCATTGGGTCGCCTCAAGGTCGTTGATGATGAGCCACGCGCCTCGGGACCCGTCACCATTGGCGGAAGCTCCTCCTCACTCGGGAACAGGTGGGCGCGGCCAAGGTGACAGGAAGAAGGGGGAGCCTTCTTCCACGACAGGCGGCCGCAAGCGTGGCAAGCGCGGCAAGCCGCGCAAAGACGCCCAGGCAGGGGCGCGAGGACGTGCCGAGGGTGATGACCGTGGAGGCGCCCAGGGAGGCGCCGCTGGTAAGCAAAAGCCGGCACGAGACGACTCTTGCCACAACTGCGGCAAGCCTGGTCATTGGGCCAAGGATTGTCGACAGCCACGACGCGGCCAGGCCCACGTCGCGCAGGCGGAGGAGGAGGAGCAGCCGGCTCTGTTCATTGCTCATGCGAGCATCGAACTACCTCCAGCGGCACCGGCCGCAGCGACTCTCCTCCACCTTGACGAGCCAAAAGCACACGCCCTCCTCGGCGACAGTTCCGGCAACGACAAGACCGACGGGTGGTGCCTCGACACCGGCGCCACCCACCACATGACCGGGCGGCGGGAGTTCTTCTCCGAGCTCGACTCAGGCGTTCTAGGCACCGTCAAGTTCGGCGACGCCTCCGCCGTGGAGATCAAGGGCGTCGGCTCTGTCGTCTTCGTCGCCAAGACTGGCGAGCACCGGCTGCTCACCGGTGTCTACTACATCCCCGCGTTGAGGAACTCCATCATCAGCTTGGGACAGCTGGATGAGAACGGATCGCGCGTGGAGATCGAGCACGGGTGCTGCGCATCTGGGATCATCGCCGCGGCTCTCGTCAAGGTCAACAGAACAACCGCCTCTACGTCCTTCACGCGCAGGTGGCGCAACCTCTGTGTCTTGCGGCCGCCGCGACGACGACGCTTGGAGGTGGCACGAGCGTTTTGGGCACCTCAACTTTGAGGCCCTAAGGCGCTCGGCGGCAAGGAGATGGTGCGGGGCATGCCGCACGTCGACCACGTGGAGCAGTTCTGCGACACCTGCGTCCTCACCAAGCTGCGGCGGCTCCCCTTCCCTCGCCAAGGAGAAGCTGGAGCTCGTACACGGTGACCTCTGTGGCCACGTGACACCGGCTACACCTGGAGGCCGGCGCTACTTCCTCCTCCTCGCCGACGACGTGTCCCGCTACATGTGGGCATCCCCTCGGCGTCAAGGCGCCGCGCGAACGCCATCAAGCGCCTTCAAGCCGCTGCGAGGCGAGTGCGGCCGCAAGCTTCGGGTCCTACGCACGGACAACGGCGGTGAGTTCACAGCGGCCGAGTTTGCGGCGTACTGCGCCGACGAGGGGATCCATCGTCACTTCTCCACGCCGTACACCCCGCAGCAGAACGGCGTCGTCGAGCGCTGCAACCAGACGGTGGTGGCCACCACCCGCACCCTCCTCAAGCAGAGAGGGATGCCGGCATTCTACTGGGGTGAGGCGGTGATGACTGCCGTCCACTTGCTCAACTGCTCCCCCACCAAGGCCCTCGACGGCAAGACGCCATACGAGGCCTGGCACGGGCGCAAGCCCGCGGTGAACCACCTCCGTGTCTTCGGCTGCCTGGCCTTCGTCAAGGAGCTCAACCACGTCGGCAAGCTCGACGACCGGAGCACGTCAGGGGTCTTCATTGGCTACGTGGAGGGCGCCAAGGCCTACCGCGTCCTCGACCCTGCGACACGGCGCGTGCGCATCACGCGTGACGTCGTGTTCGACGAAGGGCGAGGCTGGACGTGGGGCAAGATGGTGGATGACGGCTCGACTCCGATGACCAGCGATTTCATCGTCGACTACGTCCACTTCGAGGAGGCCGGGGGAGCCAGCAGCTCGTCTTCACCGAGCTCGCCTACCCCACCGCCTCGTTCGCCACCACCTCCGGCGAGTCCTTCACCACCGCCAGCTCGTCTTGTGAATTGTCCTAGGTGCCCCTCCCTTACCCTCATTCTTCACTCATGTGTCTGTTTTCCTTAGGGGCAAATTGGTCCAAGGTGCTCTGCACTGAGCTTTGGGGAGTTTCTAACCGCGGCAGGTAAGTCGGTAGAAAGGTAAGAATGGAATTTCCTGCCGAATGATGAGAATCCAAACGCGAGACGGCACCGACCATCCCTGGACGGTCTGGGAACCTCTAAGAGTGCTACTTATTCGGCATTTTAAAAGCCGATGGTTCTGACGATAAAACTCTTCTTTATCTCTTTCATTCTCTCTTGGATTGCTTCATTTCTCGCTTTACTCCCCTTTGCATTTTAACGGTATTACATTTTATGTCAAGGTCATTATTGTTGCATGTATTGTGATCTAAACTACATTGCAACCTTGTGGCCTACAACTACATTGCAATCTTGTAGCCCACATGTTTTGTTTTTTACTATTTGGTATAGAAATACTAACTACCAATTGTGTCAAGTAGAAAGAAGTAGAAAACCTGACTATATCCAGTAGAAAGAACTACCTATATACCTGCTGGTACTTCCTGCTGCCAACAGTTGTATGCACATGGCACTAGAATTATATTGGTACAGATTGAAATATATTGCCATTTAGAACTAAGTAGGTGCTACATCTCACAGTATTTAAACAACACATCCGTACATATGCGTGCACAAAAACATGCTTACATGATCGACTATCAGAATTACATCGGGATGCTAGCTGTGTTAAGCCATGTTTAGCTGTGTTGCCATGTTTAGCTGTGTTGGTCCTCTTAAACAAGTTGTGTTCTGTATGAGACATTGCTCTGCTCTCTTTCCTCTTTAATTCTCCCATATAAGATTTTTGCTCAGTTGATCTCTCATAGACATTGCTCATATCATCCATTGAAAGTGCCCTTAGAACACTCCCAATGAGTAGTTTCCATAGTAATGTCTATAAGGAGAAAGTATGTATTAAATGAGCGTTTATATACACTATCCCAATGGATAATATCTATGTGTTTTATTATAATATTATTATTGTTGTATGTATTGTGATTTACTCTATCTTTTAATCTTGTAGCCTACAAAACGTGGTTCATAAAAGACCAGGTCAAAAATCCGGACAGACACATAAAATTCAGTTGGGCCTATGAAACATGTGCTATGGACATCTAATTCATCTCAGTGAGGTTTCTTACAGTGTTCATCTACCTTAGTTCTCTAAAAAGTGATGTCTTATATGAGATATTGCTCTCACCTCTCCTCTTTAAATATGCTTGCGTATCAGATTTTACTTATATGACAGGTTAATTAAAGCTATGGACATCATCTGATGTGAAACATTGGAAGTGCCTAACTAAAAAAAGGAGAATATCAGGCATCGGTGATGGCTTATCAATGGATCCAACATTACAAGGTTGACAGTAATGGCAACTTCAGAAACACAGAAAACCGAGCTCAGACGCCTGTCACTCCTCTGTTGCTTCTGAGAAGGCATCAAGGAGGCACAACTTTCAGGTTTTTCAACATGAGCAAGTCCGAATAAGACGCACAATTCAGATTTGCCGGATTCAAACTTTCTATTGTTGGTCTATCTTGCTCTTAATGGTAAGATAGC